>JAUPFT010000021.1:1719885-2079885 GCA_036936625.1 Parnassius smintheus behrii
AACTAGACTATGTATTATATACGAAATACTTGAGGATAAAAAATCAGAAAATTAATAAAATAAATGATCTTGAGTATCTTAATTTAAATAACGTGAAAATAATAGTTCCAGACGAAGCGAAGGTCACTTACAAACAATAATTTTAATATCACAAAAGCTAGTTGCTAAATAACTGCTGTAAACACCAAACAGATGGATACCATTTAAAATACTGATGATACTGAATTTAGGACATTTTATTTCCTTTTAACGAAATAACATTATAATTAAAAAGGACATTATAATATAAACTTTTGACTATAACGTGGTCTTATATTGATACATCTTTTCACACACAATAAGAAATTAAGTAAACAAAGATAATAAAACATTATACTGTTGAAATAAGTGTCGAGTGAGAGTCGGTAAGCGCCCCTTTTTTGACGTAAATTTGTCGACGATAATTAAGGACAATCCAAATTAAGAGCATCCTTAACTGACAACCATGTATGCGTATATATAGTAACGTGAAAGAAGCTGTGTGACAGGCGTAAGAGATTATAATTAAAATATTTAAGCGTATTGATTAAACGAAACACTTTAACAATTACTGGTTATTGTGATAGAGCAGAACATGTACTAGGAGCACTGTATACACTGTACTATCCGTACTCGAACTATCATTATGGTTTTTTCACATTTAACTTTACTTACATTTCAAAAGATTGGAAAATGGTATTGGAAATGATACTAGATGTAAGTTAGTTTGTATGTGCGTGCGTGCGGGCACATGCGTGGGTGTATGTATGTACGTGTATGTGGTGCATGTGTGCGGTCACATTCAATAAACAAAATTCAGTAGACATTTATGTATGTATCAAACATCCAGATAGACTGATTGCTGCTGTTTCAAATTCGTAAGAATTGGAATAATCTGATTTAGTTCGTTCTTTTAATAAATAAGTTAAAGATAAGTTCCAATTCTATTCGCGTAAGTTCACGAACTCTGCGCGAATTCTAAAACAAGGTTAGAAAATTCAGACAAATAGGATTAGTGAGGACGTGTCAACAAAATCTCACTATTGTTTACGTATTACTGTATAATATAATGTTTAATGCATATAAATTGCACATGGAGTAATATTTAACCACGGGATAATTATTTGTAGGCCATACGCAACACTTCAAAATTCTTTTCCACTGTAAAACCAAGCTGTCATTCAGACTACGCAGAAAAGTTTTTGAAAAAAAAAATTTTTTGCAGTAGACATCAGCCAGTTATGATTAATCTTGGAAAAAAATCGATTATTTATAGTCAAAATACGAATGTTCCCATTTCTAATTTCGTTCCACAAGTTTTACGATTTATACCGAAATATCGTGTTTTCTTGAAAAATGGGTTTGCGTCGGAAATATTTTTGCACTAAGATACACGAAGGTAATATGGTTATCTTAACCTTTGTTGCCCTTATGGAGTGTAGAGATAAGGAGAACAAACTCTGTATAAAAAAAGTGTCCGTCGAAAAGCGCTAAATAAGGGTGGCGTCACTGTAGCTACAGTATAAATTTTAAAGAACTTTTTATAACCTTTTTTACTGCCAAACTTTCACCATAATTCTTTTTATAATAATAATTTTATTGTTAACAAAATTTTCGTCTTCAAAATCACCCTCAACGTC
This sequence comes from Parnassius smintheus behrii, assembly GCA_036936625.1. Classification (NCBI taxonomy): domain Eukaryota; kingdom Metazoa; phylum Arthropoda; class Insecta; order Lepidoptera; family Papilionidae; genus Parnassius; species Parnassius smintheus. The sequence continues at coordinate 1,721,544 of JAUPFT010000021.1, forward strand.
TTTTACGGCGATTTTTCATACCCTGTAGCTACTCGAGCGCTGTTGTGGAGAGTTTTTGAACTGTTATTTACTGCTTGAAGATGGACGCATTTTCAACTATTCTCCTATGGGACCTTACCTCTATACTCCATGGTTGCCTTATAAAACGAAAACTGGGAGAAGGACAAAAACAAAAAACAAAGTTGCATATTATAAATAATATATTAAGAAAAAAAAAAAATAGCAAACAAGGTTTCTAGGTAACAATTAGGTATATTTCAAAAAACCTACTTAAATAAAATGACTACATACACTATACAACACTAAAATCGACTAAAATATTTACTTTAATGTCAACTGTCAAAATGACGTCAATAAAGCCGCGCCCTTTTTAACCTTTATTATTTGATTGACTTAAGGCTAGGTATTTCGCGGAGACCGCGCTTTTGAGTTCTCTTAAACCATCTGAGGCGTAGGAATTAGTATTTTAAATTCTGATAAAAATATATACTATTATTGAAATAATACTAGTTTTTACGGAATTTATCGCGTATATTTAACTTTTTAATTACCCGACGTTTCGAACGCTTTACAGCACTCATGGTCACGGGCGGGACTGAGATGTTCAACGTCCATATGTCATAGTTAACCGCGGTTACCATAGATTAAAATTTAACTTTTGCTCCGATCTATGCAGTATGAACTTATGGTATCTTGAAGTCTTGCAGCTGTATGCTTGGGTTGGGATTTAATTTTATTTATTATAGGATCCCAAGCAGATGGTAGCACCCAGCCATCTTCTCTATTGAAATTAGGATGATTTTTTGATTTCAATAGCCTCGCGAATCATCCTTGGAAGGAATCGGTGTTTTTTAGCGAGGATTTGCGGTCTATCAAATCTGATGTAGTGACGGGGGCGATCCTGTACGTGTTCACAGACTGCAGACTTCCCGGAGCGTCGATTCTTCACATCAGCTATATGTTCTTTAAACGCGGGTTTTTATTGGTCTTTTAGTTTGTCCTATGTAGGAGAGACCACATTCACAATCAAGCTTGTACACTCCTGCATCTTGCAGAGGGATATTACACTTGACTGATGGTAAAAACTGACCAATCTTCTTCAGCGGCTTGAAGTATGTTTTGATGGAAGCGCGCTTCAAGATGTAGCCAATCTTGTCAGTGACTCCTCTAACATATAGTAGTACAGCAGGTACACGCTCAACTGTGGCCGGCTTCACTCGTTCACTGTGACGTAGGCGCGGGACTCGAAACTTGTTGTCATGCAAAACTTGCTTGACATGGTGGAGCTCTGCAGCTAGGTGTTTACTGTCACAGATCCCTCGTGCTCTCTGAAACAAAGATTTACCCACGGTAGCTAACTGTGAAGGATGGTGGTGAGAATCACCGTTTAAATATCTATCTGTATGGGTCTTTTTTCTGTACACAGTATGGCTCAAGGTGTTATCAGGATTCCGAATTACTAACACATCTAGAAAAGCTAAGGAATTGTTTGCCTCTAACTCCATTGTGAACTGAATTTTAGAATTTAAAGAGTTAAGATGGTCTAAAAATGCAGTTACTTTATCTAAAGGTAGAATTGTGAAAGTGTCGTCTACGTACCGCTTGTAGAATCTTGGATTTATGGAAGAACTAAGCAGGGCTTTCTCCTCAAAGTCTTCCATGAATAAGTCGGCGACGATGGGAGATACAGGTGAGCCCATCGCCACACCATCTACTTGCTTGTAGAACTCCTCTTTCCACAAAAGGTAGCCAGATGGTAAGGTAAGTTACAATTGAGATGCAGTCTTCAACAGGTAAGCATGTAAACAATGACTGCACATCAAAACTGACCATAGTTTCATTATCTGCCAGATGTAGGTCTTTAATCTCGCTGACAAAATGGTAGGAATCCTTTATGTGTACTCTTGTATGTCCCCTGGTTGAGCCAATCTGTAAGTTGGTGAATCGATTTGGCTCACTATGGGACGTAATGGAGCATTGGGCTTGTGTATTTTTGGTAAACCATACAATTTTGGTGATTTGGCGCACGTAGGTATTATCCATTTTACGTCCAGATTTAATTTTACGGAGTGTTTCTTTAAGAGGTCACTAGTTGTTTTCAGTGTGCTATTTGTTGGGTCGTTTTTACCCTTTTTATAAGTACTTACATCCGACAAAAGTTCTTGTATTTTAGAATTATAATCTAATAGTAATAGGAGATCAGATTTTGTCCTTCGAAGAGCTAAGTACGGTGCTCGCTCAAATTGAATGCGTAATGAATAGTCGCCCACTTTGTCGTACGTTGTCTAGTGACCCCTCGGAACCGCTGGCTCTAACTCCAGCACATTTTTTGAATTTAACGCCTTTAAAGTATTTGCCAGCCGCAGATATGGATGAGAACAGACTTAGCATTTCCGCACGCCACAAATTATTAGATCGGTTAGTGCAATCGTTTTGGAAACGATGGAGGATGGAATACTTGCATACTTTGCAGTCTCGACAAAAATGGAACACAGCAACTGAGCCTTTAGCTGTAGGAACTGTAGTTGTGCTCACCAAAGAGAATACGCCGCCTCTCCACTGGCCGTTAGGAATTGTCGAAGAGGTCTTTCCCGGTTCCGGCGGAGTAGTTAGGATAGCTCGCGTTAAGACCACGGTTGGGTCTTACTTGCGTCCGGTTGTCCGTTTGTGCCCCCTGCCTCTTCCATAATTTAAATTAGCTTTCTAGATTAAATTGTAGTTGAATTTAGGTAATCTTAGCGTTAGTTAGTTATTTTGTTAGTTGATCTTAGCTCTAGTTGTATTAGTTAATTTTGAAGGAAATCCTTCAAGGGCGGGGGAGATGGTTGCGCGGAAAACCATTCGTATTATTATATTTGACGGTAGGGGTGCCAAGCCGCTTGTTCCTTTCCGAAAAACGATATCATTCATACCCTCCTATCGACACATCGGGGTGGTGGGGTGGGAGGGGCAAGAAGATGATTCTAGAATGTCACGTAATCATCGGGGCCGAGGACATATAAGGCACGCGCGACCGTTGCGCGCCCTCTTCCCGCTGCAGTCGTCGTTGAAACCACACCGCTAGTAGAAACCGCTTTAGCCTGGAAGCAGTCGAGCTCCAGGAGACCCGTCTCACCTCGTGTGATATATAGTCGCGCACCGCCTCTCTCCGGAGTGTTCCAGAAGAAGTTCCAGAAGTTGCAGCTATAGTGCTCAACAGGATAGAAGAAACCCCGGTGAGTCAATATTCCTTTAATTAGTTCCTGCCTTATATAGTTTAACCCGCTCCAATTTCGTTGTTCTCCTAATCAGGCAGGATTCCTTTTCAGCGATTTGGCACAATAATAGTTTTAGTTTAGGGAAGAGCGAGTGCATTATACCGCATGCTATAGTAGTCGCTTACGTAAGCGTAGAAGCAATCGCATATACAGTCCACTTTAGTTAATATCTCGCGTAATAGGTTTAAGGTTCGACCGGGGAACTAGATTTTCGGCAGCCTTAGACACGTGGCTCCACCATAATGATTTCTTATATTTACGCGAACACTACACATTGAAATAATACTAGTTTTTACGGAATTTATCGCGTATATTTAATAAACCAGAACTTACGATTTTCCGCGCAGATAAGGGAAACGCCACGGTAGTCATGGATACGTCAGATTATAATTCTAAAATACAAGAACTTTTGTCGGATGTAAGTACTTATAAAAAGGGTATAAACGACCCAACAAATAGCACACTGAAAACAACTAGTGACCTCATAAAGAAACACTCCGTAAAATTAAATCTGGACGTAAAATGGATAATACCTACGTGCGCCAAATCACCAAAATTGTATGGGTTACCAAAAATACACAAGCCCAATGCTCCATTACGTCCCATAGTGAGCCAAATCGATTCACCAACTTACAGATTGGCTCAACCAGGGGACATACAAGAGTACACATAAAGGATTCCTACCATTTTGTCAGCGAGATTAAAGACCTACATCTGGCAGATAATGAAACTATGGTCAGTTTTGATGTGCAGTCATTGTTTACATGCTTACCTGTTGAAGACTGCATCTCAATTGTAACTTACCTTACCATCTGGCTACCTATTGTGGAAAGAGGAGTTCTACAAGCAAGTAGATGGTGTGGCGATGGGCTCACCTGTATCTCCCATCGTCGCCGACTTATTCATGGAAGACTTTGAGGAGAAAGCCCTGATGCAGTTACTTTATCTAAAGGTAGAATTGTGAAAGTGTCGTCTACGTACCGCTTGTAGAATCTTGGATTTATGGAAGAACTAAGCAGGGCTTTCTCCTCAAAGTCTTCCATGAATAAGTCGGCGACGATGGGAGATACAGGTGAGCCCATCGCCACACCATCTACTTGCTTGTAGAACTCCTCTTTCCACACGCGAGATATTAACTAAAGTGGACTGTATATGCGATTGCTTCTACGCTTACGTAAGCGACTACTATAGCATGCGGTATAATGCACTCGCTCTTCCCTAAACTAAAACTATTATTGTGCCAAATCGCTGAAAAGGAATCCTGCCTGATTAGGAGAACAACGAAATTGGAGCGGGTTAAACTATATAAGGCAGGAACTAATTAAAGGAATATTGACTCACCGGGGTTTCTTCTATCCTGTTGAGCACTATAGCTGCAACTTCTGGAACTTCTTCTGGAACACTCCGGAGAGAGGCGGTGCGCGACTATATATCACACGAGGTGAGACGGGTCTCCTGGAGCTCGACTGCTTCCAGGCTAAAGCGGTTTCTACTAGCGGTGTGGTTTCAACGACGACTGCAGCGGGAAGAGGGCGCGCAACGGTCGCGCGTGCCTTATATGTTCTCGGCCCCGATGATTACGTGACATTCTAGAATCATCTTCTTGCCCCTCCCACCCCACCACCCCGATGTGTCGATAGGAGGGTATGAATGATATCGTTTTTCGGAAAGGAACAAGCGGCTTGGCACCCCTACCGTCAAATATAATAATACGAATGGTTTTCCGCGCAACCATCTCCCCCGCCCTTGAAGGATTTCCTTCAAAATTAACTAATACAACTAGAGCTAAGATCAACTAACAAAATAACTAACTAACGCTAAGATTACCTAAATTCAACTACAATTTAATCTAGAAAGCTAATTTAAATTATGGAAGAGGCAGGGGGCACAAACGGACAACCGGACGCAAGTAAGACCCAACCGTGGTCTTAACGCGAGCTATCCTAACTACTCCGCCGGAACCGGGAAAGACCTCTTCGACAATTCCTAACGGCCAGTGGAGAGGCGGCGTATTCTCTTTGGTGAGCACAACTACAGTTCCTACAGCTAAAGGCTCAGTTGCTGTGTTCCATTTTTGTCGAGACTGCAAAGTATACAAGTATTCCATCCTCCATCGTTTCCAAAACGATTGCACTAACCGATCTAATAATTTGTGGCGTGCGGAAATGCTAAGTCTGTTCTCATCCATATCTGCGGCTGGCAAATACTTTAAAGGCGTTAAATTTAAAAAATGTGCTGGAGTTAGAGCCAGCGGTTCCGAGGGGTCACTAGACAACGTACGACAAAGTGGGCGACTATTCATTACGCATTCAATTTGAGCGAGCACCGTACTTAGCTCTTCGAAGGACAAAATCTGATCTCCTATTACTATTAGATTATAATTCTAAAATACAAGAACTTTTGTCGGATGTAAGTACTTATAAAAAGGGTAAAAACGACCCAACAAATAGCACACTGAAAACAACTAGTGACCTCTTAAAGAAACACTCCGTAAAATTAAATCTGGACGTAAAATGGATAATACCTACGTGCGCCAAATCACCAAAATTGTATGGTTTACCAAAAATACACAAGCCCAATGCTCCATTACGTCCCATAGTGAGCCAAATCGATTCACCAACTTACAGATTGGCTCAACCAGGGGACATACAAGAGTACACATAAAGGATTCCTACCATTTTGTCAGCGAGATTAAAGACCTACATCTGGCAGATAATGAAACTATGGTCAGTTTTGATGTGCAGTCATTGTTTACATGCTTACCTGTTGAAGACTGCATCTCAATTGTAACTTACCTTACCATCTGGCTACCTTTTGTGGAAAGAGGAGTTCTACAAGCAAGTAGATGGTGTGGCGATGGGCTCACCTGTATCTCCCATCGTCGCCGACTTATTCATGGAAGACTTTGAGGAGAAAGCCCTGCTTAGTTCTTCCATAAATCCAAGATTCTACAAGCGGTACGTAGACGACACTTTCACAATTCTACCTTTAGATAAAGTAACTGCATTTTTAGACCATCTTAACTCTTTAAATTCTAAAATTCAGTTCACAATGGAGTTAGAGGCAAACAATTCCTTAGCTTTTCTAGATGTGTTAGTAATTCGGAATCCTGATAACACCTTGAGCCATACTGTGTACAGAAAAAAGACCCATACAGATAGATATTTAAACGGTGATTCTCACCACCATCCTTCACAGTTAGCTACCGTGGGTAAATCTTTGTTTCAGAGAGCACGAGGGATCTGTGACAGTAAACACCTAGCTGCAGAGCTCCACCATGTCAAGCAAGTTTTGCATGACAACAAGTTTCGAGTCCCGCGCCTACGTCACAGTGAACGAGTGAAGCCGGCCACAGTTGAGCGTGTACCTGCTGTACTACTATATGTTAGAGGAGTCACTGACAAGATTGGCTACATCTTGAAGCGCGCTTCCATCAAAACATACTTCAAGCCGCTGAAGAAGATTGGTCAGTTTTTACCATCAGTCAAGTGTAATATCCCTCTGCAAGATGCAGGAGTGTACAAGCTTGATTGTGAATGTGGTCTCTCCTACATAGGACAAACTAAAAGACCAATAAAAACCCGCGTTTAAAGAACATATAGCTGATGTGAAGAATCGACGCTCCGGGAAGTCTGCAGTCTGTGAACACGTACAGGATCGCCCCCGTCACTACATCAGATTTGATAGACCGCAAATCCTCGCTAAAAACACCGATTCCTTCCAAGGATGATTCGCGAGGCTATTGAAATCAAAAAATCATCCTAATTTCAATAGAGAAGATGGCTGGGTGCTACCATCTGCTTGGGATCCTATAATAAATAAAATTAAATCCCAACCCAAGCATACAGCTGCAAGACTTCAAGATACCATAAGTTCATACTGCATAGATCGGAGCAAAAGTTAAATTTTAATCTATGGTAACCGCGGTTAACTATGACATATGGACGTTGAACATCTCAGTCCCGCCCGTGACCATGAGTGCTGTAAAGCGTTCGAAACGTCGGGTAATTAAAAAGTTAAACATACGCGATAAATTCCGTAAAAACTAGTATTATTTCAATAATAGTATATATTTTTATCAGAATTTAAAATACTAATTCCTACCCCTCAGATGGTTTAAGAGAACTCAAAAGCGCGGTCTCCGCGAAATACCTAGCCTTAAGTCAATCAAATAATAAAGGTTAAAAAGGGCGCGGCTTTATTGACGTCATTTTGACAGTTGACATTAAAGTAAATATTTTAGTCGATTTTAGTGTTGTATAGTGTATGTAGTCATTTTATTTAAGTAGGTTTTTTGAAATATACCTAATTGTTACCTAGAAACCTTGTTTGCTATTTTTTTTTCTTAATATATTATTTATAATATGCAACTTTGTTTTTTGTTTTTGTCCTTCTCCTAGTTTTCGTTTTATAGGGCAACCATGGAGTATAGAGGTAAGGTCCCATAGGAGAATAGTTGAAAATGCGTCCATCTTCAAGCAGTAAATAACAGTTCAAAAACTCTCCACAACAGCGCTCGAGTAGCTACAGGGTATGAAAAATCGCCGTAAAAGACGTTGAGGGTGATTTTGAAGACGAAAATTTTGTTAACAATAAAATTATTATTATAAAAAGAATTATGGTGAAAGTTTGGCAGTAAAAAAGTTATAAAAAGTTCTTTAAAATTTATACTGTAGCTACAGTGACGCCACCCTTATTTAGCGCTTTTCGACGGACACTTTTTTATACAGAGTTTGTTCTCCTTATCTCTACACTCCATAAGGGCAACAAAGGTTAAGATAACCATATTACCTTCGTGTATCTTAGTGCAAAAATATTTCCGACGCAAACCCATTTTTCAAGAAAACACGATATTTCGGTATAAATCGTAAAACTTGTGGAACGAAATTAGAAATGGGAACATTCGTATTTTGACTATAAATAATCGATTTTTTTCCAAGATTAATCATAACTGGCTGATGTCTCCTGCAAAAATTTTTTTTTCAAAAACTTTTCTGCGTAGTCTGAATGACAGCTTGGTTTTACAGTGGAAAAGAATTTTGAAGTGTTGGTATGGCCTACAAATAATTATCCCGTGGTTAAATATTACTCCATGTGCAATTTATATGCATTAAACATTATATTATACAGTAATACGTAAACAATAGTGAGATTTTGTTGACACGTCCTCACTAATCTTATTTGTCTGAATTTTCTAACCTTGTTTTAGAATTCGCGCAGAGTTCGTGAACTACGCGAATAGAATTGGAACTTATCTTTAAACTTATTTATTAAAAGAACGAACTAAATCAGATTATTCCAATTCTTACGAATTTGAAACAGCAGCAATCAGTCTATCTGGATGTTTGATACATACATAAATGTCTACTGAATTTTGTTTATTGAATGTGACCGCACACATGCACACATACACGTACATACATACACCCACGCATGTGCCCGCACGCACGCACATACAAACTAACTTTACATCTAGTATCATTTCCAATACCATTTTCAATCTTTTGAAATGTAAGTAAAGTTAAATTGTGAAAAAACCATAATGATAGTTCGAGTACGGATAGTACAGTGTATACAGTGCTCCTAGTACATGTTCTGCTCTATCACAATAACCAGTAATTGTTAAAGTGTTTCGTTTAATCAATACGCTTAAATATTTTAATTATAATCTCTTACGCCTGTCACACAGCTTCTTTCACGTTACTATATATACGCATACATGGTTGTCAGTTAAGGATGCTCTTAATTTGGATTGTCCTTAATATATCGTCGACAAATTTACGTCAAAAAAGGGGCGCTTACCGACTCTCACTCGACACTTATTTCAACAGTATAATGTTTTATTATCTTTGTTTACTTAATTTCTTATTGTGTGTGAAAAGATGTATCAATATAAGACCACGTTATAGTCAAAAGTTTATATTATAATGTCCTTTTTAATTATAATGTTATTTCGTTAAAAGGAAATAAAATGTCCTAAATTCAGTATCATCAGTATTTTAAATGGTATCCATCTGTTTGGTGTTTACAGCAGTTATTTAGCAAACTAGCTTTTGTGATATTAAAATTATTGTTTGTAAGTGACCTTCGCTTCGTCTGGAACTATTATTTTCACGTTATTTAAATTTAAGATACTCAAAGATCATTTATTTTATTAATTTTCTGATTTTTTTATCCTCAAGTATTTCGTATATAATACATAGTCTAGTTACTTCCTGTCATTGCTCTCTATCCGTTCGTAAATTTTCATCGCAATCAATTTAGCCATTCCCAAGATAGATAGATAGACAGACAAACATTTCACAAGTTATCTTTATGGCATGGAAATATAGGCTCGATAAAATGCGGTAGTTTCGATATTAGAGAAAGACAATTTAATTTTATTTATATGTATAGATTAAATATCACTGTCGGCAAAAACTAACAAATAATTTGCACTAAAAAGTACTATATACTTTTTTATTCAATATAGATTAGAAGTTAAACTTCATTTATACTTTTACCATTGGTTCTATAAGAACTTCTGTACTAGAAAGAACGATCAAATCCCAAGGGACCCTTTTTTTAAATTATATTGTAGAGTTCAATAATTAATAATTAAAAAACATTTAGAAACAACATAGTAGCGATCGCCCCAGATGTCAAATCTGTAGAATAGTCGTGACTGTAATTTTAATATTTTCTTGTAAAAACAAGGCCAGAGGACTAACTAAAACACTCAATAAACTTTTATATATGTATTTCTCACATTTTACAATATTTATAGCACGAATTAGTCGATTCTTGCGTGATATGGCGGTATTTCATAACATTTTACTGTGTTTTTGACTATATCACGATCACGATATAACTTTACCAAATCAATTAATAGAGATTGTTTCGCGATATTAACAACTAAACACGATATTGCTATTTCTAGATATTATTGTCATATCGTAAAATAATTTCATTGCACAGCGCTAGCAGCGCTGAGTGCGGATATTTGACAGAGGCAGAATTTTTAATAGATTCTACATTACTTTATGCTAAATTTATTTATTAAATAAATAAAAAATGGCGGCTTTGTTGTGCGATTGAGTCACTCCAGTCGCACCTCAACTTATTGGGGCTGAGTACTAGAGGGTACAGTTTTGGTTTTTATAGTTTTAGTCAAATAATAGCGCCATCTACTAACTGCTAAATAAGCTAATAATAAATACATAACTGGTCAAACTAAACCCAATTGGTAGTGTTATTTATTCTCTGACACAATTCTGTTAAATACCTACGTATTTAACAGAATTGTGTCAGATATTGCAGCATAAAAAATTGTCAGACTTAAAATATCTAGACCGGTGTTCACTGTCTCCATGATTTATCATAATTGACAATTTTAGCAAAATTACTAGCAAAAATGTGTACACAAAACTGTGATTAAAAAAGAAAGTATTTAGTTGAATATCCTGTGTGTCTATCGGCATAGCAATATTTCACCAATTTCATATAAGATATAAGTAATTGAAAAATAAATGAACTGTGAGATTTTTATACATCCAATTGATGAAATAGTTCGTGATTCATACCTTTGAGCAGCCGGTTTTGACTTTTAATGAAATTGTTAAAATAGTTTGTCATATATTAAGATTGTTCATATTTTCAGACATAACTATTAAAATTTTTGTGACGGTCCTGTTTTCATCTCACATGAGTAAATGAACTGGCTTTTGCGAACTAGACTAAACACACGTTTTTTTTTTATTTTAACTACGATTAGAACTGCATTGATAGAATCTTGAAAGTTATATGTCTAAACCGGTCATCGAACCGATCTAAACTTAAATTTCGTAGTAGTTACATAAGCAACCCTGATTCAGGCCGACTCTAATGTTTCGGAAATCATTTTTAGGTATAGTTATGTGAAATTGGTCACCCTGCGTTGTAAATCTAAATCAACTCCTTTTTGTCCTAAAACTCGCTGCAGCCTGTGTCAAGTATTGAGATATATCTAAGCAACTCTTATTTTACTTTTAATAGGACTGTAGCGGATAGCGAATTAAACCAATATACAATTAATAGTTTATTACAACACCCAGAAGAGTGGAAGAAAATACGAAAATAAGAAAAATACAGTTAATGAGCGAGAAGTACGAAATAGTAAACGTAAGCACAGTAAAATAATAAAGGAAACAATTAGAACAATTAACAGGGAACTATTTCTTTATGTTGCTCAACCGTGAACAGAGCGCAGGACGGGCAGCCTCTCGACGTCGCGTAGCGGAACCGACTGGTGAGCTGGAGAAAACTGAGTGTTCTCGAAGCCGCGCCTGCGCCGCCGTCTGGTTAAGAAGACGCCCGAGTGGGGGCGAGTCGTTTATTCATTTACAGGACTATCCACTGGTGATCATAGGCTTCCCACATTGTCTGTCGAATAAACCGGATATTTGTTATAGCATTCGCGCCTGGCAAGCGGGTTGGGAACCGGTGCTTTTGATTACTTTGCGCTGTTATCAAGAACATGCTGCCACCTGTCTCCAGATTCAGTTTCCCTCTGTCGCCTCTTACGGAACCCACGAGACGAAATGTGGTGTTGATTTCTTTTTTGTCTTCTCTACGTGACTAATATTTATTTCTACTTCTGTTCATCAATTGAGTTCCCCCCATAGATTGCCAAGTAATTTGCCGTAGTTGCCACGCTTGGCATGCCAGTTTCCAACTGCATATTTTTATTATTTTAAGCTATGGATCATGAATACGCTGTTGTAAGAGATTTCTACTCCCGTTCATGAATTTATTTATTCCATACGTTCACCGTGAAATGCGTCGTCAACCTTTAAGACTAAGATGGAATGCCCATAAAAAGAATCTCCGGTTCTCTACAATCACCACACAAAACACAGCAACATTAAGCTACTATTTCACGCTGGTATTCGGTGTACGAAAATAAATATATTTACGTATGCCGTAAATAAATATATTTACGTATACCGTAAATATATTTATTCGCGTATTACGTATTACGTAAAGTTTACGTGGTATACGTAAATAAATTAATTTACGTACACCACGTATATGAAGATTTTATTACTACAGCGACAAGTCGCAGCGTCTTCACTCCTCCCACCTACGCTCCCCTCAGTCGCTCCAGCGTGGGCAACGCCTTTTGGTTGGAATGCGCTGTCGACAACGAAGGGGTGGAAACTGGCCGAGTTTAATAAGTATAATTAAAGTACAGTTAAATAACTATATGTCTCACTGCTAGACGCAACCGTTACCATTACAGCATGTTAAATTCCACTGCTAAACATAGGCCTATCGCATAGATTATCACATAGGGGAGGTATTTGCCATTGCCACGGTTGGCAACCACAGTTTTATTTTTAGTTTTAGTTGTTATTAGTAAGACGTTACTTCCCATCTCCCGATTTGATCCCTCAGTCATTTCGAGATGATAAGGGGTAGTGGATATTCCTACACGGCCCTGCTAGACACAGGCCTCCTCCAACTTGGACGGTCCTGCTAGACACAGACCTTCTCCAATTTCTAAAAGAGTTATGAATATTGAATAAACGATTTATTATTATGGGTTATCCATTAACGCTCCTTTTAGGGTTTTAATTTGCGGCATCGGCTGATCGCAAGATGCCGCTCTTTTGTTTAAATTGTGAGGTGGCGACGTACTATCGCTGTCGTATCCAAAATTACGGCTTTTTGAGTTTTGTTCCTCACCCTCACTGAAATCGCTCTTCCCTAAACTAAAACTATTATTGTGCCAAATCGCTGAAAAGGAATCCTGCCTGATTAGGAGAACAACAAAATTGGAGCGGGTTAAACTATATAAGGCAGGAACTAATTAAAGGAATATTGACTCACCGGGGTTTCTTCTATCCTGTTGAGCACTATAGCTGCAACTTCTGGAACTTCTTCTGGAACACTCCGGAGAGAGGCGTTGCGCGTCCTCTTCCCACCACGCCAGTCATTGGAACAACAGCTCTTTCCGCCGCAGTCGTCGTTGAAACTACAACGCTTCTCTCCCGACGCACCCCTGGGGCCCCAGAGTGTCTGTCTAGAAGAAGTTCCAGAAGTTGCAGCTATAGTGCTCTACACAAATAGAAGAAACCCCGGTGAGTCAATATTCCTTTAATTAGCTCCCGCCTGATATAATTGTTTTAACCCGCTCCAATTTGTGTTTTCCTAATCAGGCAGGATTCCTTTTCATCGACTTGGCACAATAATAGTTTTAGTTTAGGGAAGAGCGAGTGCATTATACCGCATGCTATAGTAGTCACTTTTACGTAAGCGTAGAAGCAATCGCATATACAGTCTACTTTAGTTAATATCTCGCATAATAGGTTTAAGGTTCGACCGGGGAATTAGACTTCGGCAGCCTTAGACACGTGGCTCCACCACATTATATATACTATTAGTTAAGGATCTAGTCTAGTCAAAATCGCATTTAGTCACAAAATCTAAAGAACTTCACTCGATAGAAAAAAATCCCGAAGTGACCTTTTTGTATTGTTTTTTCTATATTATGACTAAACTACTAACATTTTACAATTAAGTTTTGTACTCAAATAAAGCCACTTAATTTTTACAGACAAATTCGCAGAGTTTGACTTGATAAAAATATTGTGTTAGTTACTATATTTAGATATCTCCTAAAAGCGCGAGCGCGGCGGCTCGGCAAGACTGGCCAGTCGCGCGCTGGAGCTTATGGACGGCGGACCCGTGTCAGTTTTCTCCGTGCACCAATAAATCAGTTCTTGAAGAGTTCATATAATTGTTGTCACAGACTAAATATTGCGTGCTATAAATATAAATCCTGTGGTTTTAATAGTTATAACTTATAATGAATTTCACTGTAAGTTTGACTTTCTCCCCTAGCGTTGTGTGTGTTCACACGAAACTTAAAAACAGTTCTCTACTCATACAGTTTCCATACCTATCAAAAGCTAACTGGTTGTTAATTTTCTTTTTATTATGTAACTCTAATTTATCGCTGTAATAAAAAAAGTTTGATCATAAAAAATGTATTTTTAAAGTCAAGTAAAAAAGTCATCCTACTGCTTATTTCTATACTGTGTTGCTGGTTGGGTCATGCAAGTCCACTGCCTTGGAGTCCGCGCGAAATAATTCGTGCGCGGCCGGGACAGCGCTAAATGCCTACTTTTGCAGGAAGACATGGCCTTAAGAAAAACTCTCAAATCATTTCACAAAGTCATCTATGAAAACAAATCTATAGTTTTTGAGTTATAAGAAAGTGACCACATTAACCGGGTGATCATATTACCCTCATGCACTAAATAATTTTATGACAATTTCAAATAAATAACCTCAGAACAATAACTAAAGCATAGAAGTATGTAGTAATGTAGTACTCAGAGTACTAGCATAGAGAGAGTCTTAGAAACAGAACAAAACCTCATGTAACTGAACTCTTTATGCATATAACATTTTCAAGATTTCGGTAAAAAATATAGTTAGTTATATGACGACATTCATACAACTAACTATCTTTTCTTTCTTGATTAAAACTTATTATTGTTTATGATCCATAACCAATAAATAAAACCATAAACAATAAATAAAAAAGCTGAAGGTACTCCGGGTTTAACAATGACATCGGGACGTCAGTCATCTCAGTCCCCCGTGACCATGGGTGCTGGAAAGCGCCCGAAACGTCGGGAATTAAAAATAAAAAGTAAAAATAAACGCGATAAAATCCGTAAAAGTAGTTTTAATCATGTGTAGTGTTCGCGTAAATCATTATCTTTTCTTTCTTTCCATCTCTCCTTTATAAGATAGTAGACGTTTTTATAGCTTTTTTATATATCATAGACAATTCTAGTGATGGTAACTATAGAAAAGAACAGCCTTACCGATATACTCGTTTTATCTATGGTTCAATAAAATTTTGCATTTTAATAATATTGCTTAACGTTTATAATATATATTAATTTAGGATACCAACTAGGAGAAGACCTGCTACGGACGAAGTGTTCAGTAATAGAACTTAAAAAGTTTGATTTAGAATCAATTTTGCTAAATTTTGTTTCAATTTAGGTGAATTTTGTAATTCAGATCGATCGTGCTATAAAGTAAAAAAAAATCACGAAATCCATTAAGAAACACATTGCACAAATACATCCGCATGTGACCTCGTACGTATGTTCAGAAATTGACTTTTTTTTAAATTCTCAAATGTGCGTGTATTCTATCTGCAATATTTTGTTTTAGATGTGTTTAATAACAGGTGAAATAACATCTAAGTTAAGTTCCGTAAGTATTTCGTTTTTCTACATGCGGTATAAATATGTATGTATGGGGTATTAACTTTTCCTTTAAATCCCTTCATGACTTTACGCAAAGCACTCTCTAGATTGATCCACAAAATCACACAAATTGAGGTTACGTATTGCTTATAGTTCAATCCAATGGCATTAATATCAAAAAATCGCATTTTTGAATATACGCCCCTATGGTTTGAGACCCGTGATATAATCACTACGTTTAAGAGGCGGGAACTCCCTTAGTAAAGGCAAATGTATGAAAGGGCGCCAAAATACACTACCAACATAAGTACATGATTTATTTTTTGAATAACAGTGCTAAAAACATAGGTATATTTGTTAAACTATGATAGTATTATTTTCATCACAAATAGCTTGTACCGGACTTGTAAATACACGGGAGTAGGAGTACCGGAAAAGACGCGTTAAAACCGGTGCCAACTCTGGAGCACACGTCCTCAGCACAATTGGGGGGATTCCGTCAGGCCCACTCGACTTGTGGATGTCCAGGGAGAGGAGTGCTTTGCGAACCGAGCGCTGTGTGAACTGCACTTCCGGCATGGAGCACTCACACCGCGGGATGGTCGGCGGCGCACTCCCCCCGTCATCGAGAGTCGAGTTAGACGCAAAGAAGGAGCCTAGAAGATCGGCTTTCTCCTTTGCAGTATGGGCCAGTGAGTCGTCCTCCCTGTGCAGAGATGGAAGAGATGGCTGACAGAAATTCCCCTGGACAGCCTTGGCGAGAGACCAGAATGCACGGGTTCCAGAAGGAAGGCGAACTAGTTTCTCGCCAATTCTGCCTATGTGCTCTGACTTTGCCTTGGCAATGACTCTTTTGAAGGACCTAGAGGCGGAATTATACTTCTTTTTTAGAGCGCTGGTGTTTACATCCCGGGACGCTGATGCATCAACCCAGGCTTGGTAGCACTCCTGCTTATAGCATGATGCTATTTTACAGGAGCGACCAAACCATGGCTGAGATTTGCCTCCAATGGGCACCACAGAGGAAGGAATAAAAAGTTCCATACCCTGAAGTACCACATCAGTAACAGAATCCGCAACAACGTTGGAATCATCCGGCGAGAAGCAAACCCGCCCCCAAGGGTAGGATGCAAAGAAAGACCGCATCCCATCCCAATCGGCTGACCTATAGTGCCAAACACGGCGGCAGCCTGCAGAATGCAACCGCGATTTCAGCGTGAGTGGCACAACACTCCGGACCAGACAATGGTCCGAGGAGCCTAAAGGGGCGTCGACGGAAATCTGATATCCGTCCGGGTGAGAGGTCAGCAGAAGGTCCAACAGGGAAGGTGCATGATCCTCCACATCTGGAATCCGCGTAGGCGAAGTAACCAGTTGTGTCAGACCATATGCCAAGGCAAAATCATGAACAGATCTCCCCGCATGATTGGTTAAACGTGAACCGAGCCATTCGGCGTGATGGGCGTTAAAGTCGCCGAGGATCACGATCTCTGCGGAGGGGATCTGCTGTAGCACCGAATCCGCAGCCATTTGTACGTGGTCGAAGATTCGGTCTGTTTCGGCATTACCGCTGTGGGACCTATAGAGGCACCCGTAGACGCGCGGATGGTCGTCGCTGTCTACGCGTAGCCAAAGGATGGACAGGTCCGAACCTTCAAGTCTGCCGAGGCGTCGAGAACAGATGTCCTCTCTGACGTAAACGCAAACTCCAGCCCGAGGCACAAAGGAGTGTTCCAGTTTGTACCCCGGGTAGGAGAGATACGAAACATCAGCCGGAGAGGACACCTGCGTCTCGGTCAGAAAGAGCAGAGCCGGCCTCGCCGTCTCGAGATGGTAGTGGACGGCGTTTAGGTTAGAGTGAAGTCCCCTGATATTGCAGAAATTCACGGACAGCGTGGCAGGGGTCGCCTTGGTCTTGTTGCTCCGTTTGCCCCGAGCAGTTGTAGTCTTGAGCGGAATTTCGCCCCCCCCAGAATACGCGGGGCAGCCTGAGCACCCACGCTCAGAAGTGGAGAAACATGGTCGTGGATGCTCAGCGAGGGATTCTCCAGGGGTGCTGGTACCCTCCTGGGGTAGTCTATCTTTATTTAATTCCGCTACCATGTTGATGGGGGGGGGGGGATTTGGGCCTCCGGCCACCTGCACTCACCAGACGAAACGCGGAAGCAGAACTTCCACTTCACAAAGAAAAAAATATTTTAGAAATTCCAAATAAGTTTGAAATTAGCAAATGGAATAATGCTATTTAAAACACAAAAACAACAATTTAAAATGAATATGGTGGTTATTAATAGCATTAATAAATATATTATGAAGTTTTATTAAAAGTTCATAATATATTTATTAATGCTGATTTTACTCACAATTAAAAGGTAACTAAAAATGAAAATGTACATAATAAACTATAAATGAAAATGTACATGTTGATTTTTTCAAAATCTCAAAACTACTAAATTTCTGTACCGAATTTATCTAAGCGTATCCACGCGTTTTTGTAGATGCATATTTTTGTGCCACAGTAACATGTGGCCTGGTACAGATAAACTTAAATTATAATTGCACTGATAAAATCGGGTTCAATTCTAATTAAATCTTTTATTTTCATTTCCTGATGCGCACTTTGCACACATGCTCTTTCTAATTACTTCTATTCTATGTGTATTATTCATGTAAATGTAAGAAACCATTAGATGATTCCATGGCTTCGTTTGGGTGGCGCTCACAAAATTTGCACCATAACGCCCTATAAATTCTAACAGATAGGGTCACATGTAATACTCTGGAAATGTTGTCACTCTACTTTTATTGCTAGGCTAAAATCATCATCATCATTTTTTTCTTTGTGATTTTTACACTCTTTTTATCCATTCCCTTTCACAATCTTCGAATCAACAGAAAAACCTTTTAGCCAAAAATTCAAATTATTATTAAATTTCTAAAGTGGATTGAAATCCATTTATATTCTCCATTATATCACAATGTCCTTAAACAAACCAGAGTAACAGAAAAGCTCAAAGAATGTCGGGTAGCGAAAGTGTAGGATGAATACGTAGGTAGTTATATAGGTAGGATCAGGAGTTCAAGTTCCAAAGCGAGTCGTAAGAAAAAGATCAGGAATTTAAAATATAATATAAGAAAACTTAAAATGCCCACAATATCAATAAACCAAAAACTTCACGTTTGAAACAGTGATTTCATAGAGCTTTACCGGTAACCAAATGTTCGGTTTCTTTATCATTTTTCAAACTAAAATTAGTTAAATGTAATAATAACTACACTAACACAATTTACTCAGAATCAAAGATTGTGCTAATCATATACTCAGCTAAGAATTTTGTAAGTAAAGTTTGAGCAAATTTAAAGTGCGGTCTTAAGATCTCAGCCTAGGACACGAATGAAGATGCAAAGATTTGTGGGTACCAAGTAAAAAAATGCTCAAATTAGGCCCGGTTTACATTTTGAAAAATGACAAGTGCAAATGGCAAGTGCAACTGACAAATGACAAGTTCGAGTGAATAGGCAATAACAAGTGATAAGTGTGAATAAATTTCTCACTAAGCATTTGTACTTGTCACTTATCAAAATATACACCGAGCATTACGTGCGAGATTGGCGTATAACTACGCAATACTAGATGTATTATATGCAAATCTCGAAGGACGAAGCATAAATATAATAGGTCCTATAGCGCAATTAATTTTTTAGAAGTAAAAGAGAGAAAGAAAAATAAAGAAATAAGTTTATAACGAAATAAGTTCTATATCAAGTTCAAGTATCTGTTGTACTCCTTGTTTGAAGTTGGTTGCAGTTGTCCATGGTCTGCTGTAGCCACTTACCGTTTGGTTGACTGTTAACTTGTTTTATCCTCCTTACTCCTCATCAGACCAACAGAAGTCCATTGCAGGAATAGACTATTTGCTTTAATCGCCTCTCCATGCAAGCAGAGTCATATGGTGAAGCCATGCAGGAGCTATATTGCTACAACATAAATACGCTGCAGCTATATTATGCTTGTAGCAAAAATTGGTCAGCTCGACCGGTGAAGGACCACTCTCTACAAATATCAGCGTAAAATGGAAGCTCAATGCTGCTGTTTTGTTTGGTGAGTGTAGAGAGTCGGAAATCCTACTTACAGGAAACGAGGCATTCCATCGTAGTCCTCAGTGGTGACAACGCATCTGCGTTTTGATTCTTATCGAGGATAAATGCAGATATCTTTGAGCAACAGCGTCCACTTACCATCAGGAGGACTGTGTGCTCGTATGTCACTCCCATCCTGTATAAAAAGAGTTTCACTCAACGTCTGCTGCATTCTAACGTACGAGTAGTTTATAATTACCAGGAAACATATCAACTCCAAATTAATGAAAGAAGATATTCCATTTTTGGTTTTCCCCAGTTGCACGTAACAATAGAGTGAGAACTGTGTAAATTACAACATTGCAGATAACTTTTAATTAACATATCGTTGCGCTGAAGACGGGCGGAACTTTGGTACGGGTGCAGCTTATTGCCATTTGTTCATCTTGTAATTTAAATGGGAAGTTCTTAATTAACATGACGACATGATGTGTCACTGGTTTTGCACCGCTAGCAAATTACAATGTCGCTTTTTTAATATGGGGAGGACAAATGTGGACACAATTTACCCGATAGTATGTTGATACTGTGACCCTATTATATATATATATATATATATATATATATATATATATATATATATATATATATATATATATATATAGCTATATATATGCATACATACATAGCTGCAGCATGGATCTAATACGTAGAAAACGCTGTTGTCTTATTTGAAAAGGTTAAGATGAACATGGATAAGACAAAGGTCCATGTCACACCTATTGCCGTAAAGTTTTTAACAACACTACGCGAAGTAACAAAAACATCTCTTTTTATTTAATTTAGATTATAAATAATACTTAATAAAAGTCAATCTTATATTTAATTTGCCACTGACTCTTAAAACACCTTGGTTCTGACAAGAATCAGCAAGAAACCCAGCGGGACATTTGTTGACGAGTATGTTTACCTTGGGGATATTGTTTGACTGACTGAGGTGAGTCCAACTTCGACCAAGAGGTCCATCGACTGATCCAGCACGGCTCGGCAGTATTCGGGATATCACGAAACTTTTCGTCACGTATTACTTAAAAACCAAAAATGTACTCGTATAGCATGTGTGTATTGCCAGTGATGGATAAGGACCTGAGAACTTACGTGGAAGCTTAAGGCCGCTCAGCAAGTGGTCTCTCCAAAGCCGATCTATGTTCCGATCGGAGTTTTTCTGCGTGATAGAATTTGTAATGAAGATATCCGTAGAAGAAACAGAGTAACTGACACAGCCCATAGGATCAGTAAGTTGCAGAGGCCATAAGCCAGACATTTAGCTCAAAAATCCTAGTCAACCTGATTCGTACCGGTAATTAAGTGTACGGACCCTACTGATGGAGTGACGTCCTGATAAGAAATACAGGAAGAAAATGGACGTAGTTCAGGTTAGGTGAAAATTAGATAAATGAAACGACTTGAAATCCTTAAAAGTAGTTTTTTTTAACACGAATGTGATTGATTTTCACGTCCAACAAAATCTCGTTAAGTCCCTGGAGATATAAATGTTTTCCATCTGAAATGAAAAGTTTAGCCATTATGTATACAGCGTAATGATGCCCCAATGGAAATATAACGCCTTAATTTGTTCTAAGCATCTGCTCCCTTTTGTGATTTGTGTTATTCTACTCTGTATTTAGTTGCGTCATTTTGGGTAGGGACTATATTGTATATAGTTTTTGTCCCTTTTGATTTGCATAAATATAAATGTTCTTGAAACTCGTGGCCCGTACAGTTTAAACTGAATATCCAATTAAGGTAGACAGTAGGTTTCGTGACAACGTTTACTAATTACGAAATAGTACCTACTGGTAAAGTTAATATCCCACTTGTAACTTTGAAAGGACCACGCTCTCACAGTTTTTTTTTTAATTTTACGATCGTGTAGTGGCGATGTAAGACACGTCCACTCACACGTCGTCCCGTGGGAGTGGTAAGAGGCAATAGAATGATTTTTTAATTAATTGTAGCACGAATGGATCGGCTTAAGCGGGGAAGGATCAGACTTTCACAGAATAAAAAAATTACTAATATAAAACATTAGCTTAATGCTGCCGTGTTTTTTTTCATAGAATAAGGGTGACAAACGAGCATACAGCTGTGGTCTATAGACAACCACATTTGACCTCGATTGAGAATCAAAATGCTGATGCGTTGCCCTGAGGACCAAGTTGGAATGCCTCGATTCCAGTAAAATGGGTCTCCGGTTCTCTACACTCACCACACGAAATATAGCAGCATTGAACTGCTATTTTACGCTTATATTCCGTGGGAGTGTGGTAGGTTGAGCCGAACGGTTCATGCTACAACCGTAATATAACTGCAGTGTGGCTTTACCACGTATAAAATTATTTCGTATGGTGAGTGTAAAGGCCCCGAGATGCTTTTTACCGGAAACAAGCCATTACACCTTAATCCTCAGGGGTGATAAAGCATCTGAATTTTGATTCTTAATCGAGGATTGATAGATGTCTATGGACCACAGCACCCACTTACCATCAGGTGGATTGTGGGTCAAACTGTGGGATGTTTGAAAGCTATATATGTTATATACATCCCACT
Organism: Parnassius smintheus behrii; assembly: GCA_036936625.1. Taxonomy (NCBI): domain Eukaryota; kingdom Metazoa; phylum Arthropoda; class Insecta; order Lepidoptera; family Papilionidae; genus Parnassius; species Parnassius smintheus. The sequence continues at coordinate 1,743,742 of JAUPFT010000021.1, forward strand.
GCTGGGCCTTAGTCTTATATCTGAAAGGGTTACCATTGTGCCGTATAATTAGTACCTATAAATTGATTTGAAACCCTCCCCTCACGACAAGGCTCTATGACACTTTTGCGCCTTCTTCATACAAGGCAGGGTTGCCAAAGTGGTTAGACTAATAATTACGTTGACATGTGTGAGAAGTTTTATTTTAAAAGTAAATCTATTAAGTGGAACTAAATAAAATCTCTATTAAATTATATAAATATAAAATTATCAAATCACTAAATCTAAAATAATAAAGTCCTCCAGATAGAATTTCGGTCACTGCGGCCTGCCTCAAAGGACAGGATTATAGTGCACGAGTGTATACGCAGTCACAGGTGCACTCTCTATTCCCTCACTCTCATAATCCGATGGCACGGTAAATCGACACGACCAAAGGGAGATCAAGCACAGGATCAACGGCTTTACGTGATTTCCGAGGCACGGGCGTGAGACACCGCCAACTTCCTGACTCCGGGCAGCTACTGAGAATTTGTCGACAGAAAAACTCAATAATTGATTATATTGGCCTGACCCGCAATCCGAACCCATGACCTCATGATCAACAGTTGCACTGGTCTATTCAGCAGTGGCCTGGTAAAGGGCTGTATGGATGATGATAATGATAAATAATGGGTTTTTCAACAAGAACTTTGTTTTTCAATTGGGGCAACACCAACAACATGACAGTTTTGACATTTAGTTTTTTGACCTATTCATAGTAGATGCTTTGGCAATTGCTACAATGAATTAAATTTCGCTCGAAAATCGCATCAAAATAATTAAAATCCACTATGAAAATGGTGGTTCTGTTAAAGTTACGTTTCGTAAAATTCGTGATATTTTCGGACAACATAATCGTCCTTCTGAGACCGCTATTAAGAATTTGGTCGCTAAATTTGAATCGACAGGTTCGGTACAAAATGTGCCAACACCAACGCGTGTTCGACCGGGTCGTTCAACCGAAAACATCGCAGCCGTGAGCCACAGTGTTGTAGAAGATCCAAATTTGTCAATTCCTCCACGTTCTCAACAATTGGGGTTACCCAAAACAACCACATGGCGAATTTTGCGTAAAGATTTGGCTTTGAAGTCTTACGAGGTTCAACTGGTGCAGGAATTGAAGCTGACCGATCATTCACATCGCCGTAGATTCGCTCAATTCATTCAGGAACAGCCCGCTGGTTTTTCTGAAAAAATCATTTTTTCAGACGAAGCCCATTTTCACTTGTCAGGGTACGTCAACAAGCAAAATTGCCGCATTTGGGCTTCTGAAAATACTAAAACGATTATTGAGAAGCCTTTGCATGCTCAACGTGTCACTGTATGGTGCGCTATGTGGTCTGGAGGCGTTATTGGGCCGTTTTTTTCTAAGATGTGGCTGGAAATGCGGTAACAGTCAATGGATCACGCTATCGCGAGATGTTAACATCTCATTTTTGGCCTAATATTGATGACATCGATATCACAAACATGTGGTTTCAACAGGATGGTGCCACATGTTACACAGCCAACGAAACAATCAATTTATTGCAAACCAAATTACCCGATCGCTTAATTTCACGAAATTCAGCTGTTAAATGGCCAGCCAGATCGTGTGATTTAACACCACTGGATTATTTTTTGTGGGGCTATGTTAAGGACAGAGTCTATACGGAGCCAATCGAATCGAGCCTTAAAACTCAAAATCCGTGACGTGATTAACGAAATAGACCCGCCATTTTGCCAAAAAGTGATTAAAAACTTTGATGAAAAAATCGACATCTGTCAGCGTGGTCGTGGTGGACATTTGCCAGATACCATTTTTCATTCATAATTGCCAAACTTTTCTCTTCGTAATGCAATAAAAATTTGAATCAGCTTCATCAAACTCTTTGTTTTATTTTGTTTTAGAAAACAAAATTATTGTTGAAAAACCCTTTATATACATAAATAAATACAAAAAACTTTATTATGAACCTATAAAAATATGGAACATTATAAAATGAAATATTATAACGGTCCGCTTTGATAATCTATTCCTGTTAATTAAAAACACACTCAGTTTAAGAATAATGAATTATTAATATGCAAATTTAATGTCATTGTCCGTGTAAAGAAAAAGCGACCCTTAAATGACAAAGGCAATTTTTTACCTTTCCAAAATAAATCTTAATAATTAATCGAATAACTCAACACTGAAAGCCCCTTTTGTTGAGTATTTTAATGTTTTCTTTTCATGATTTTGGCGTTATTTTTTATAAAATAGGGTTTACAAACGAGCACACAGTCCACTGTTGGTAAGTGGCCCATTGATATCTATATTTAACTTCGATTAAGAATAAAAATTCAGATACGTTGTCACCCCTTAAGTCTAAGATGGTGTGTGCCCCGTTTTCAGTAAAAAGAGTCTCCGGTTCTCTAAACGAAACACAACAGCATTAAGCTACTATGTTATGCTGGTATTCTGTGAGAGTGTCGTCCTGCCCCGGTCAAACTAACTTTTTCGTGCTACAACTAATGTAGCTAGAGCGTGGTTCTGCCATTATTATTTTTAACTTAATATCCATATTAGTATATTACTGACTATAAAGAGACCATTAGACTCAAGCTCATTTCTGAGAGGACTATAGAGCGATTATTCCGACGCTTCGGTGGATGTTGGCCGACTCTAAATATCCTCAATAACGTTGTTTTATTTTACCGCAATTTCATTGATACTAGCAGAGTTCAGATTCGTGATACCCGTGTAATGTGAAATTTACGCACTAGCACTTTCACGAATTAGCACGGCCTTTGAGCTACCATTGAGCTTCGGCAAAATATATGCAGAATTAAGGTGAAATCTTTTTTGAGACTGTAATCTTACAAGTTCTTTTGACCTTTATTCCAGAATAGGACAGTGTGCGCACAGCTGGTTAGTGGCAAGAAACGTTAAAAGGTAGTAGTAATAACTAAATAGGTGACGTCATGGTGGAAGCTTAGACCGTAAAAGAACCCTACTATTTTTGTACATTGACCAAGATGAAGTTTCTGTATGGTTTTAAGGCCTAAAGGTACAATTACGTAGCCGACTGCAGGCAGCAGCAGCATGCGACTTGTCGCCGCGATATGACGCTGCGACATATCGTGGCGTCATGTCGCTGTAGTCATGGTTGCAAACTCGACTGCAGGCGACAACAGCAGTGTCCAGTGTGTTTCGAAGGACATAATGTTTGACGTGTTTGAAATTAGCAGTTACAGGCTACAGTGTCGTCTGCCACTAGGCAAACGACGTGTCGCTAGCTACGGAACGTATTTCATAGAACTACATATAAACCAGTTGTGTCGCGACGACACGTCGCTTGCTACTGCTGTCTGCAGTCGGCTACGAAATTGTACCTTAAGGATGTGGTCGTGCAAGGAAAAGGAGAGATCTCCCGCCGGGCAAGGTGTTCTGCCCGGGGAGCGGCCAACGCTCCGTGTGATAGCTCGGAGATGTTCTATATATGCTGTTTTATGATTCGGAATATTGATAGCGTGATTTAGGCTTCGGTATGTTTCGCTTGCGGCGCGACGACACCCCACATCACCCCTTGCTAAGACCGGAGGTCGATAGTGCAGTCCGATTGCCGGTGTCTCCCTTTAATGCCGGTGGGGAATGCATGCTGTGTGCGTTAGGGCAAGTGACAGAAGTCTGCCTTATAAATCTGCGGTGAGTCGAGATGAAGACAAGTTGGACTGGCTTGCAGGAACTGAAGACTGCAGAAGACGTTTCTCAGTAGTGAATGGAAGGGGCTCTTGAGGATAATGACGAAGGCTTGAAGTTGTAGTTTCCGAAGGTTATTTGGTTGCGTGTTCAGATTACGTCGGAGTCACCACTGTGGCAGTGGAAGGAAAAGGGGAGATCTCCCGCCGGGCAAGGTGTTCTGCCCGGGGAGCTGCCAACACTCCATGTGATAGTTCGGAGATGTTCTATATATGCTGTTTTATGATTTGGAATGTTGATAGCGTGATTTAGGCTTCGGTATGTTTCGCTTGCGGCGCGACGACAGCGCCGCCACAAGGACAAATGTAATAGATATTACCCGCCTAACGTAAATCGTAGCTCTTTATTTAACAAACGGCTAAAGGAGCAGATGATTATGTTTCGAAAGAAAGTACAAATTATATTAAAACGATTAACTCTGGTATATGATCTCACAGAAAGTGAAAGAATGATGGCGGAATCTCCACTTAGCAGATAAAACGTCAGCCAATGGCTAGGTGTTGCGGTCACTAGCAGTGCGTTATCGTAACCGCGATGTTTTTAACATATTTTGACGAGATTTTCTTTTACGGATTTTATCGCGTTTATTTTTACTTTTAATTACTTTTATTTTTAATTCCCGACGTTTCGGGCGCTTTCCAGCACCCATGGTCACGGAGGACTGAGATGACTGACGTCCCGATGTCATTGTTAAACCCGGAGTACCTTCAGCTTTTTTAATTAATGTTTATTGTCCGATCTATGCAAAATGAACTGACTATGTCCTGAGGTCTTGCAGTGGTATGCTTGGGTTTAGTTTTAATTTTATTGATTATAGGATCCCAAGCAGGTGGTAGTAGCCAGCCTCCTTCTTCATTGAAATTAGGATGTTTTTTAATTTCAATAACCTCACGTATCATCCTTGGTAGGAATCGGTGTTCTTTCGCGAGGATTTGTGGTCTATCAAATATGATGTAATGGTTGGGGCCGTCTAGGATATGATCACAAACTGCAGACAGATATCCAAAAAGTAAAAGTGGTTTTAATCATGTGTAGTGTTCACGTAAATATAAGAAATCATTAAAAAAATTATTTAAGATTTATAACACTTCTCAATCTAAGATAATAATTTCAAAAGTATTCGCCTTACAATCGATGCCGGTAAATTTATACAATACAACAAAACGAGACGTGAAATGTCAAAATGTAGCCCAACAAGATTCCTGTTTCCGTTACAGCTTATTAAAGTCCACTGCTGAACATAGGCCCCACCCACAGATTGCCTCATAGGGTAGATATTTGCGGCGTATAATAAGCACCAGCGGGAAACAAAGCAGGGGATAGGCCGCAGTGTCCTTCTAAAAATAAAAAAACTGCGGTTGCCAACCCACTTGTCAAGCGTGGCTTCAGTGGAAAATATTCCTCCTGCTCAGCAGTGGACTTGGCCATAATGGATGACGCTAAAACACGGCAGACAAGTCCAACAAAAATATTAGTAGTTAAGTTTAGGTAAATTTACGAGAAGGTATCTACTGTGTGAAACTTTTTGTCTCTTGTCTGTTTGAAACAGTGTCTTAGACCACTGAGACTGATTAATGATTTAGATATCCTTCACAATGGGTCGCTGTTTTTTAAGTGAATGATTGATGAACTCCACTGGCATTTGAGTGTTCGACATAATCAGACCGATTAGTTTCTTTAGAGATAGATATCAATGTGCCTTTCCAGCCGTGTAACTTCATGCGAGTTGCGAGTCCGATGTAAATAGTTAATGAGCGTAATTAAGACCGTATTGAACTACGGTGTGTTAAATAATATTAAATAATATATGAGAAAGTTACCTCACTCTTCGCAATTGTTATACAATTTTTAACGTGGCAGAACCATTCTGCAGCTATATTATGGTTACAGTACATATGAGTTGACATAATCGGTGAAGAAATACTCTCTGACGGAGTACCAGTGTAAAATGGCATCTAGCTGCTGTGCTTTGTATGGTGAGTGTCGAGAAAAGGAGACTTTTTTTAATGGTAATGAGGCATTGTATAAAAGTCCAACAGGCTAGTAACGCACCTTTACTGCCATTCTTAATAGAGGACAGATGTAGGTGTCTATGTAATCGATATATAATTAATAGCATTAATTCTGCTCTATATATAAATCTGGTAGACTATTTGCTCGTATTGCATCCTTATACTATATGGGAATTTCCGAACTGGCAGCTCTAAAGCGGAAATAATTTTGAAACAAGCAAAGTGCGTCCAATTTTGGAAATGTCTCGTATATTTATCTACTCTTTTAACACTGCATAATGCATAGAAAATACACTAATAATTTGGAAGAACAAAGCGGTTGAAGTGCTATGGGAGTGGTAGTGTAAGAATATCCAGTATCCCATAGCATACCGAGAGTGTCTCAAGAGGCGATAGAAGGTTTTTTTTTTAATTATATGCGAGCAGCTGTGCAGATCTAGGTAAAGAGACCAGTATCACTGCGGCCTAAAAGATCTATTGTGATCGCCGCTATGGCTATAGTTCACAGCTAAGCCCTATGTCTTCAATAAATCGAAGGAGTTGCTTAGCTGTGAGCAATTTTACTTCTTCTGGGCGAAGTAGATAATGTCACAGATGAGTGTTACGTTTGCGCATTAAGGGTCCGCAATCAGTTAGGATCTGTAGAGGCGTTTCTTACGTTATGGAACAGAACCGACACATCCTTGAGTTGCTTAGTCCTAGGATGGACAAGTGCTTTTTAAGACAACAGTGTCCACTTAGGGCTCTTGCCAGAATGCGCAATTTATTTTTACTTAATCCCAGGGCTTCTGAAGCGAATTTACGATCAAAAGCCCAGATTAAGGTTGTGGAATGTTTTAAGCTTGGTGTCTCAGACCAGATCTTAAGTGATTTATTGTGATAAAGAGTTTCAAGGGTCAATCGGGCTAGGCTTCTTGAGATTCCACAAAATGGCTCGTGCGTGTGTGCACTTTGAGCCCTCCCGTGCAAGTTTGTCGGCAAATTCGTTGCCTACAATACCCTCGTGACCCGGAACCCATCTTAAAATGACCCTGTTGTTACATTCCAGGGCGTTTAAACCGTTCACGCAGTCTCCAACTAGCTTTGAGTTCACTAAGTTTAATCTCAGCGCTAGCAGTACTGCTTGACTATCAGAGTTTATGTATTTTTTATGGTTGACGTAGTGTTTTTGTAGATTGATTTCCGCACACCGAAGTATGGTGAAAATTTCTGTCTGGAAGATAGAGGTGTATCTATCCAAATTCATACTAAGTTTGAATTTGGGGCGTTCCCCGTAAATTCCAAAGCCTACGTCGAGGCCCATTTTAGATCCATCGGTATACCATATGAGGCTACCGACCTCACAGATAACCTGGCCATTCAGCCAGTCTTCTCTGGAGGGTAATTCCACTATATATTTTTTATCAAAAGTGTGTAGTGGACGCATGATATCTGAGACCATGCATAAGATCGGCGATTCCCTAATTGAGTCGAGCATGGATCTCAATCTGTAGGAGAGCAAGCTCAGACCGCCCTGGGTGTTAATCCTATACAAACTAGCCCTCGCCTCCTTGTCTAGATAGAGATCAAGGGGCGTTAGGCATAGAAGTGCATTAAGAGCTGCTCCAGGCGATGATCGCATAGCTCCAGTTGCCATTAAGCAGGCAGTCCTTTGTAGACTATTTAGTCTGTCCGCAGTCGTCTTTTGGTTGGCCTTGTTACACCAGACAATAGAGGCGTAGGTGAGAATCGGCCTCACTATGCTGCTGTACGACCATACTGGGACACAAGCCCGAGTGGTTCCCGACCAAACGACTGCACGTACCTAAAGCAATTTTTGCCTTATGGCATACGTTGCTAAGATGAGAGTTCCACGTTAGTTTTTGGTCGATTGAAATTATACTAGTTTTAACGGATTTTATCGCGTATATTTAACTATAAATACCCGACGTTTCGAGCGCTTTACAGCATCCATGGTCACGGGGGACTGAGATGTTCAACGTCCAAATGTCATAGTTAACAGCGCTTACCATAAATAAAAATTTAACTTTTGTTCCGATCTACACAGTATGAATTTATGGTATCTCGAAGTCTTGAAGTTGTATGCTTGAGTTGGGATTTAATTATATTTATTATAGGATCCCAAGCAGATGGTAGCACCCAGCCATCTTCTCTATTGAAATTAGGATGATTTTTGATTTCAATAGCCTCGCGAATCATCCTTGGAAGGAATTGGTGTTCTTTAGCGAGGATTTGTGGTCTATCAAATCTGATGTAGTAAAGGGGGCGATCCTGTACGTTTTCACAGACTGCAGACTTCCCGGAGCATCGATTCTTCACATCAGCTATATGTTCTTTAACGCGGGTTTTATTGATTTGGTCGATTGTTACGCCCAAGTACTTAATTTCCGTGGAAAATGGTACTTCTTTGCCATTAAGTTTTAGTTGAACTAATTTGTCCAACCGTCTCTTTTTGGTAAAGAGTATTATACAGTTTTATCAGCATTAACTGATAAACTGTTATCCCTACACCAGTTATTTATGGTGTTTAGGGCTCTTTGTATTATTGTCGATAAAGTACTTTGGCAAAAGCCCCTAGCAATGATCACAAGGTCATCAGCATAACCCAATGTGTCAATGCGTGGGTCTGCTATTTTGTACAATAGTTGGTCAACCGCAAGAGTCCAAACAAGGGGTGACAAAACACCTCCTTGTGGGCAGCCTCTTGTCGTTGCAACCTCAATCGAAGTTTAAAACAGCGCTATTTTTGCCTTTCTGTTTGAGAGCATCGACTTCACCCATCTGATAGTGTGTACTATCAGATGGGTGAAGTCGATGCTCTCACCCATCTGGTAGTAGTGGGGTCAACATTTTTAGATCTTAGGCCCCCAATCAGCAGTGATGTGGGGCTACTGTCGAAGACGCCCTCGATATCTAGAAAGGCACAAAGACCTATTTCTTTATCCTCCAGTGCTTTTTCGACCCTGTCAATGACACTGATCAGAGCTGTTTCCATAGATTTGCCTCTGCGGTAAGCATGCTGGTTGTAATGTATTGGCCGCGTAGCTAGAGCTACATCCCTTATATATCTATAACCTTTTCCAATGTCTTAAGAAGAAAGGAAGATAGGCTTATAGGTCTAAAGGACTACGTATACGACTACGAAGGTAATACGTATTCCTTTCTACCAGCCTTAGGTATAAATATAACCTTGACAATTGTCCATCGTTCTGGAATATATGCCCATGCAAAACTTGCTCTGAAGATTTTCACCAGATAAGGAAGAAGGATGTCGATACCCCTCTGTAGTTGGATGGGAATTATTCCATCCTCCCTGCTTGATTTAAATGGTTCAAAGGAGTCAACAGCCCACTGCACCAGGTTTGGCCTTATTATCTTTGCAACCCTACACCAGTTCTCATTGCAAGGCCTTCGTAGGGCTCTGAAAGAGTTCAAGGCTGAAGTCTTGTGTGACCCTGGGAAATGGTTTGACGCTAGTAACTCTAATGTTTCTGTTTCACTATTGGTGAAGTTACCATCCAGCTTTTTAAGAAGCTCGATCTGATTAGGTTTAGCTTTCGATAGCATCTTGTGTATTTATTTATTTCTTTATTTACATCCAACTTATATCTAACGTTACAGGTTTCTACCCAATGCGATAGATAAAGCACTATTTGCAATCCTAATTTACCTATAATACTATATTAACCTATAGCTAATTATCCATAACGCAAGTTTTGTGAATTCGTTCAGAGTACAAAAGAATAAATCTGTTTATCTGTCGATCAGGTTTAATGTTCGAAACGCTCGCGTCAGGGGTGTCTCTCACAGTAAGTTAGTGCGATATCCAGGGACGGCCAGTAGGTCTGGCTGACGCCGCCGCCATCCGCCATATAAACCTAGCCGGAACACAAATATTAATCTTCTTCAACATATTCTCGTTAATAATTCTACCTCTAAGCACCATACAAATATATTAAACTAGTCTAATTTCTCTCCTTACCCTAAGCTGATTGTATCCCACCATACCCAGAACAAATAATGTGGGTTATTGCAGTGGGTAAAATGGGTACACCCCATATAACTTAAGATACAAATACCTTACAAATTTGTTTTGTACTTTCTCCAGCATTAGATCGTACTTCCACGCTCCAAATGACACCGAACTAGTGTGTTGTACAAAGCTATAATAGCTTGCACATTTGTGAAACTGTTAACCGTACGTAACGTAAAACCTAGAGTTCTGAAAGCCTTTTTACATGTTTCAACAATATGATCCTTAAACGTTAAATCAGCAGAAAATTTTACTCTTAAATCCCTGACTTGCATTACCCTAGACATAGGTGTCCTGTCAATGTAATATTTATACTCTATGGGCTTATGTTTGCGCGTGAAAGATATTGTTGAGCATTTAGTGATATTAAATTATAATTTGTTATCTTTGCTCCATTCAATATTTATATCGTCTTGGAGACTGTCACAGTCCTCTAAACTACCTATATCCATCGATAACTTAAGGTCGTCTGCAAATAACAAACATCTTGATTTCTTCACAACATTGGGTAAGTCATTTATCATGGTTAAAAACTCCAAAGATCCTAGATTCGACCCCTGACTCACACCAGACCATGCAAAATATGGTTTTGTCTTATGACCCTCATATTCTACATACTGTTGCCTATCTGTCATGTAGCTAGCGAAAAAACTCAATAAGTGTGGGGTGAAACCAAATTTTTCCATTTTTTTAAGTAATATGTCATTATTAACCAAATCAAATGCTTTTTTGAAATCAAAATAACCAGTATCAGCTTGTCTCCCACTATCTAATACCGGTATTATATCGGTCACAAGCGCTAGAAGGTTACTTGCAGTGCTCCGAGCAGGTCTAAACCCGTGCTGCGTTTCCGACAGCTGTGTGTTTATCTGCTGATATAAGCTTTTGTATATAGCCGACTTAAATACCTTGGCTTGAGTAGATAGGACTGCTACCGGTCTAAAGTTCTCTACACTGGTCCCTGTGGTTCCTTTTGGATCGGGAACCACCTTCATTATTTTCTATTTTTCCGGAAATCTAGCTTGGTTTAAACAGTTACTGTAAATGTGAAGTAGTGGTTTTGCTAGCACAGAATGGCAATCTTTAAAGATAAAAGGAGGTATTCCATCTGGTCCTGCAGAGTTCTTTGGCTTAAGTTGTTTAAGTGCGTTCAGTATGTCCTTAAGTTGCAACTGGCTCAAGTGAATTCGCGCTGCCCCGTTATTCCCTTCGGCGTCAATGATAGCCTTACTCACATTTAAGTCTGCTCTCTGTGTAGTATACACCGAATGAAAGTATATTGCAAACTCAACAGCAAAATGCTCGTTGGTCAAAACCTCCCCATTTCTTAATTTTTTTATTGGATTTCGATTACCTCTTTTCGAATTAACAAAATTCCAAAAGGATTTTGGGTCTATTTGGAGATTATTTTGCACGCAGAGCTTATGCTGGTTATGTGTAGTAACTAGCATGTTTTTAAGTTTAGTTCGCAACTCAGCGAATTTTATATAGTCCTGGCTAACCGTGTCTTCTTATATTTTTTATGGGACGTAGCTTTATATTTTATTAAATTAATAATATCCCTAGTATACTATTTGGGGTATATCCGACTTGAGCCTATCCGTTTTGTTTTTTTTTTAGGTACACATTTGTCTAATACTAAGTTAATCTCCATGTAAAATAATCTAAGCTTTGGTCTAAATCTAACGAATAAATTGGGGTCCAGTCTATATTAAGTATTGATGAATATAATCATAAAAATCAGCTTTTTAAAAATTCTATTTTAAGGTACCACAGGACACCGTCACTGTCACTTCCAGTGGAGGGTGATACTCATCCACCCTCACAAGACTAGTTTCTGAAGCTTGAACCCTCACACAATCTTAAATCTCAAACGAACTCAATACCAAGTCCAACAATCCATTGTCACAATTACGCACTTTGTTACTCTAAACGAATCCACAGAATGATATAAAATATTCAAAATATTTTTTTACGTTTGACGAACATGAATTAAGATTAAAGTGACCTATCACTATTATCCTATACTATTAAACGAGCAATTCTTGTATATAAATATATACATAATCGGGATCTCGGAAGTAGCTCCAACGATTTTCATAAAATTTAGTGTCCAGGGAGTTTCCAGAGATCTAGCTAGGTTTTATTTTTAGAAAATGTATTTTTGTCCGTGTTTTTAGGCAACGAAAAATTGCTACAATATCGTTAGAATAAGAAGGTAAATTTTGACAGCCTGATAATGAATATAAATAGCTTAATTGGTATAATGGGCGGTCACAGAATCGTAAAACCCCGGTTCGAGCCCAGACCGACCGACCGACCGACTTTTTTTGATTTTTTTTCAAGTTCCTTTCTTTTTTGAGAAAATCTATTTTTTCGAGCCCTTTTTTTAGTATTTTTTAAAAACACGAAAATTAAAACTAAAATAATTGCACTCATGATTTTTTATTCAAATAACCAGTTCCGTTTTTTCTGTTATGTCGCTGAGATAAAAAAAATATTATTTATATTTCATCAGTATGTAATTTGTATCTAAATATAATTTCCAAAACACACGTATAAAAAAAAATCGAGCGAAAAATACCGAGCAAAGCTCGGTCAACCAGGTACTTTTACTATAACCAGCACATAGATTTTCTACTATTCTGAACATTACCATATACTCACTATCTTTACTACAAGGTGGAATATAAACCACACACAATAAAAACAAAAAACGATTTTTTAAGTGAACAGATGCACAGACCAATTCAAAGACGTGATCGTCTATGTTCACATCACTCGGACCGAGAACTCGCCGTAGTTCAAATCGCGGTGTGGCCACAAGACACCCTCCCTGCTTGCGGCTATCCGCTCGATCACGGCGAAGAATAGTAAAACTTGGTGGAATTAACTCTGCGTCTTGAATAGACTGGTAACATCCTGTTTCCGTTATTGCATATAAGTCAGCCTTCATCGATCATATGCCAGTATAAAAATCTTCAATTTTTGTTCTAAGCCCTCTTACATTTTGATAATATAAATCTATCGATCGTTTTATTTTCTCGGCAATTTTTTTTGTTGTTGTTTGTGGTATGATTTCCGAAACTAAATCCATTCGCAAAATTCAACATTTACGGGTTTACATATTTTATCGTAATGACCCTCCGTAACTCCAATAATGAAGGAGGCGTAATCTCTCTCTGTCTTGTGCCTTATTTTCTCTATTTTACTTGTATTTCCTCTTCGTATAAGCTTTTAACGTATTTTTCTAAATTTATTTCTGTGGTGTCTTTGTTAAGACGCCATACATATAGATATTTTTTCCGTTCGGTTTCCTGGATTAAATTCACATTGGAAATTCCCCCTTTCTTTACTTCACGGTTAGAGTATCTATTCTTTTTTTATTGTTTGTAACAACCTTACAATTTACTGCGCTCTTTAAATTTCCTTCGATTTTGTCTTCACTGTCGATTTTGATGATTTTATCGCCTAAAATATTCGCCTTAATATTTGCCTGTTTCATGGCCCCACATTCCTTTATCTTATCAGTTGCGGTAATCTGCACTGGTTTGTATAATGATTTCTTATGTTTACGCGAACACTACACATTGAAATAATACTAGTTTTACGGAATTTATCGCGTATATTTAACTTTTTAAATACCCGACGTTTCACACACCTTGAGCCATACCGTGTATAGAAAAGACCCATACAGATAGATATTTAAACGGTGATTCTCACCACCATCCTTCACAGTTAGCTACCGTGGGTAAATCTTTGTTTCAGAGAGCATGAGGGATCTGTGACAGTAAACACCTGGCTGCCGAGCTCCACCATGTCAAGCAAGTTTTGCATGACAACAAGCTTCGAGTCCCGCGCCTACGTCACAGTGAACGAGTGAAGCCGGCGCAGTCGAGCGTGTACCTGCTGTACTGCCATATGTTAGAGGAGTCACTGACAAGATTGGCTACATCTTGAAGCGCGCTTCCATCAAAACATACTTCAAGCCGCCGAAGAAGATCGGGCAGTTTTTACCATCAGTCAAGTGTAACGTTCCTCTGCAAGATACAGGAGTGTACAAGCTTGATTGTGAATGTGGTCTCTCCTACATAGGACAAACAAAAAGATTAATTAAAACCCGCGTCAAAAAACATATAGCTGATGTGAAGAATCGACGCTCCGGGAAGTCTGCAGTCTGTGAACATGTACAGGATCGCCCCCGTCACTACATCAGATTTGATAGACCACAAATCCTCGCTAAAGAACACCGATTCCTTCCAAGGATGATTCGCGAGGCTATTGAAATCAAAAAACATCCTAATTTCAATAGAGAAGATGGCTGGGTGCTACCATCTGCTTGGGATCCTATAATAAATAAAATTAAATCCCAACCTAAGCATACAACTGCAAGACTTCATGATACCATAAGTTCGTACTGTGTAGATCGGAACAAAAGTTAAATTTTAATCAATGGTAACCGCGGTTAACTATGACATCTCGACGTTGAACATCTCAGTCCTTCCCGTGACCATGGGTGCTGTAAAGCTCTCGAAACGTGGGGTGTTTAAAAAGTTAAATATACGCGATAAGTTCCGTAAAAACTAGTATTATTTCAATGTGCACTGGTTGGTTTTTTTAACTGCATCAACAAATGATACAGAGGGTTCTTTAGATGACATTTGCTGGTTATTTGATGGCATTACATTCATTTTTTTTAATAGGGCTTCTAAATCCATATTTTTTCTCATTAGTTCTTCAATTATAGTCTCTAATGCTTCTATTTTGCTGGCTTCTTGTTGCACTACCCTCAATATGGTTTTTCTTCGTGTAACTCGTTTTCTGTTTTTATCAGTTTACATTGTAATAGTGCATATTCCTTATTTTGTTCATCGTACTTATGTTCATTTCTCTTCTAAACTCCTTCAATTCGTCAAGAAGTTTATTCTCGAAAGAAGAAACGATTATTTCCTTAGTATTTTTACGAGTACCGCCACGTTCGTTGTTTACAAAATTGCTTTGTGTAAATGTTTTGTTCGTAATAATATTGCAACGTACCGGTGTTCCAGTGTTATCCTTCTTCGGAATAGAACATGCACACTCCGGGCAGATCCACGTATCCTTATACTCCTGAGTGAGAGTATCAAAACTTTCTTCCGTGATTGCAAGACACTTCAGATGGTAAAGTTTCTTGCATAATTGTTGCGAACACTTCATGTACAACACATCGTAAATTAAGGTATCGCACCCAGCGTATTAATTCCCATTTGGGAGATTCTTCTACGTAAATAAATTTATAATACACAATTACACTTTTAAATACGTCCGTCCTGTAGTCTTGCACTGCGAGGCAAAGACTCAACTTCCTCGCATAGCTTCCTCCACGATGCTCTCTTGGCTTTTCTGATTTCTTTATTATATTCAGATAGGGCTGCACTATCCCACTCTTTGGTTTTCTTAGCCCTATTAAATAATTCAATTCAAGAAAATAAGGATTCAACTCGGCTGGGCAGCGTTCGGGAAATTACGACATATCTTCTCGTCAGGTATACCTCAATCTCTAAAAACTAGATTGTACAACCAGTGCGTGTTGCCAGTGATGACTTACGGATCTGAGACGTGGTCCTTCACTGCTGGCCGTATGAGGACGCTCAAGGTCGCTCAGCGAGCTATGGAGAGGGCTATGCTCGGAGTTTCTCTGCGTGATAGACTCAGAAATGAGGATATCCGCAGTAAAACCAGAGTGACCGACATAGCCCAACGGATTAGTAAGCTGAAGTGGCAATGGGCCGGCCATATAGCTCGAAGAACCGATAACCGATGGGGAAGAAAGGTTCTCGAGTGGCAGCCCCGTACCGGTAGGCGTAGTGTAGGGCGACCCCCCACTAGATGGAGTGACGACCTGGTAAGATATGCAGGAAGTCGATGGATGCAGGTGGCTCAGGACCGTGCTTTGTGGCATTACTTGGGGGAGGCCTATGTTCAGCAGTGGACTTGTGAAGGGCTGTAATGATGATGATGATGATGATTAAATAATTTCCTGGTTTTTTCCCTAAGTTCTTTCAGCTTAGGATACCACCAAGAAACTTTTCGTGTTGAGGTCTTGGTTTTGACGGAACAACTGTCCTCGAAGGCTTCACGGATACCTACGGTTACTGTCTCCGTCGCTTACTCCAGACCTTCAATTGTTTTGATGCTTTTAGGAAACGTTTCCAAATTCCTCCTTAGGCTATCTCTGCGGATATCCCAGGAGGTCGCTTTCGGACCCCTAAAAGTAACGGTTTCAAAGGTTGGTGATGCTCCAATCACAAACTTAATGTGCTTGTGATCAAATATCGAGTTTTCGCCACTAACATGCCAGTCATTTATCTGCCTGGACATGTTATTAGTAGCAAAGGTTATGTCTAACACTTCTTGCCTAGCACGCGTTACAAAGGTTAGTGTACAACCTAAGTTTAGGCTTACCAGGCGGTTGGAGATGAGAAAATCATAAAGTAACTAACCTCTTTCGTTGACGTTGGTGCTTCCCCAGGCTGTGTGGTGAGCATTAGTATCACATCCCACCACAAGTTCGGCGTTGTGTTTTCGGGCGAACTCCGCCCCTCGCTCTATTTCGATGGTAGGATCTGCGTTCTCATTGGGAAGATAGGCTGAGCAAATGATTACTCTGGCCCCTGTGCATCCCTTGAGATTTATGAAGGCTGTAACCGGGTCATCATTGCAGTTCTCTGGAACAGCTAAAAGTTCGATATTTTTATTATAAATTATACAAGCTCTGGCTCTACTGCCTTTGGTATTGACAAGAATCTTACCGGTAGCTGCCAATCCTAGAACTTGACCGTTGGCCACCCAAGGCTCTTGTATAAGGGCGAGGTCAATGTTGTCCTCTGCAAAGCAAAGCTCCACCACGGCAAAAGCAGCTGCTGCATGGTGAAGATTTGCTTGGAGGACCCTCGTCTTACCCTTGGGTTTAGCCATTTATGGGCGTTGGGGGGCAGGGGTCTTTTCCGCCTGTTGAGGACGAGGACGTCCTTTGCCTGCGAACTTGACCCCTGCCTTACCTTTCGTCAAACCGCTCCCACCTCCCCTCCCCCTCGGCCTGGACGACACCAGCGGAGGCCGTCGGACCGAGGCGAAATCTGCGCCTTGGGTCTTTGTCACTCTCACCGGTGGCGTTCCAGCCTCACCCCGAGAGGTAGAGGGCTGGGGTATTGGGGTTGAGGTGGTTCGGGCTCCATTGCCGCGTCAGAGCCTCCCTTGACTTTAAAAGTTATCATCTTAAAGCCAAGGATGATTCTACCGCCTGCCTTCCGAAGAGCCTCAGCCGATGGGTCGTCCTCAGCTCAG
This sequence comes from Parnassius smintheus behrii, assembly GCA_036936625.1. Lineage (NCBI taxonomy): Eukaryota > Metazoa > Arthropoda > Insecta > Lepidoptera > Papilionidae > Parnassius > Parnassius smintheus. The sequence continues at coordinate 1,760,858 of JAUPFT010000021.1, forward strand.
CTCAGAGCTCAGTATGGAGCTCTTCATTGTGTGCCCTCAACAGACAGCACCTTCTCTGGAGAGTCGGCTTCACTGCGGGGCAAGTAGGTAATGCCCAGCTGGGCATTACGTAATACATTAGGCAGTTCGCCCTCGGGTATTACCGAGAGCTCTGCTTCCGGCCAGGGATTTAGTTTTCCGATTTCACCCACAATCCAGTCCTGGCTTGCCTTATTCAGGCACGTTACTAGAATCCAACCTGGCTTGTGTGTGAAACCCGAAAATTATGGACCCTTTCACGGTTGCGCCCCACAGGCCGTCTTAGCGATGGCCTGTGTTAGTGCCCGGTGGACCAGCCGCATCTGCTCCACGATTCGAATTGCGAATTCCCATACGCGCGGAGGCAGCTACGGTACTGAAGCTGAGCTTCTTCTTCTTCGTTGCCAGCTTCACAGTCTTCCTGGGCTGGTCTTTGGGGGACTCTTCCTCAGACCGACTGCGTTTTTTCGCCTTCGGAACTGGGGGAAGGCTTGGGCAGAGGAATTTCGTCCCAAGGATTCTGGCAGAGAGAGAGAGGGCCTCTTCGGCTCCAATCTCAGCTGCTATCAGCCTTCGGTACCTTTTCCTCGCTGCCCCATTAAGCTTATAAGGCCTAGCGAACTTTTTCTTTTCCCCTCCCTGGTTCGTTTCCGATTGTGGTTCGGCTGCAAACGTGCCCTCCACTTCACGGCTCGTCCCAGGTTGGGGCGCACTGTTGCAGGGTGTTGGTCCAAACCTACAGCTAATTCCATTAAAAGAGATTTCTTATTGTCTTTTACAAAATGTCGGTTTTCATCCATTTTATTCCCACGATTCATCATCATCATCATCATTACAGCCCTTCATAAGTCCACTGCTGAACATAGGCCTCCCCCAAGTAATGCCACAAAGCACGGTCCTGAGCCACCTGCTCCATCGACTTCCTGCATATCTTACCATGTCGTCACTCCATCTAGTGGGGGGTCGCCCTACACTACGCCTACCGGTACAAGGCTACCACTCGAGAACCTTTCTTTTGGTTTTTTTTGGTTTCCCACGATTAGCTAGGGAAAAACTTGGTCACCCCCGGCAGAGCCCCGCATGCCGAGGGAAGGGCTAAAATACTACCCGAATCGCCCTGGTCTCGGGTAGGCACCGTTTGCCACTGGATTTCCTCTAGCCACGCATCCATCGGCACGGTACGCTTGACACCTTGGATTGGGCTAGGATAGGAAAAGGGGGAGGGATAAAAGAAAAGAAAAAGAGGATCGTCCGAGTGTTTCTGTTCTGTCTGGTTCCACCAGACCAAATAATAGGCCACGTGAAAGAGAACTCCTCAGACTTGCCCTGGAGATCAACACGACCTGCGCTCTCCCCCAGAGCCATACGCCAAACTGCTCACCGGACAGGATAGCAGAATAGATGTTAATCTATTCCTATTTATAATATCAAAAAGTTAGGAATAGACTAACCCCACCCGCGATAGAGGTTAACTGAAACAGGAGATGAGCAGCAGCATCTTTCTGATAACAACCGAAAATAATAATAAAACTGCAATTTCCAATCCCCCTGAAAAACGTAGCAACTTTGGCAAAATTATGCGCGATGGCACAATCTATGGGACAGGCCTGTCTTCAGCAGTGACCTTTAAGCTGTAATGAATGAATAAAAAAACTGACCGGGACAGGTCCAAACGCTTGAACTGCTCGCTTTGTTTTTTATTTTTCACGAGAAAGTAGTAAAAACGATTTTAATGTGTTTTCAACATCATCTTAAAGTAATAAGTTTTTTCATGTGATATAAAGTTTTCATGGTTTCATTACTGAGCGTCTACAATTATTATTACTTTTATTTCTGTATTCACACAACACTAGACCCTATGTTCAATTCTTTTATAACAATTTTGTTTTTGCGTTTATTTATCTTAAACGACTTTCTTTTATTTACCAGCTTTTGCCCGCGACTTTGTCCGCGTAGAACAAAATAGTTCTAATAGGATTTTTAATTGTTTTTTTCGTTATTAATTTTATTATAATATATAAGTTATTATGTTAAAATGCTTGAATACTCATAAAATATAACAATCTTTATTATAGTGTGGGGATGTAAACGCGTCTTACATCAATTCTGTTAAAGAATGTTTATGCAAAATTTGAAGTAGATTGGACCAAGGAATCACGTTGTCCCAAAATGGGTATTAAATGAAAAGGCTTGATTAGCAAAACACAATAACTAAAGTGACGTTATTCTAAATCAAATATTACGGACGTCTACTATGACAAAATATTATAATGAAATATAGTTTGATCAAATGATGGAAAACCTGGATTGTAACCATGACTAATAAAGTGGAAAATAAAGTGGAGAGTTATAACGCGGCAAATATTAGGGATAGTTGTGCTCGAACAAATGTTATAGGAAAACAAGGGTCAACTACCGGCAATAAAAATTTAAGATGGCGATCAAGAACTTATTTGCTTCAATCTGCCAGTAATTTTGTTGTAACGGGGTTTTCAGAGTTCTCGATTACGATTTTGGGGTATAATTGTTCGAGTTAAATTTTGAATTTTTAAAGTATACTTAACTAAGCGACGCCATTATAAATTCAATATAGCGGTCTGATCATGATAGCGGACTAGTTATTTTTTATACACTCCACTAATATGGGTATTATATTAAAGGGTTTGCTGGGAAGTATACGAAAAATGAAATTACGTCACTCTAAATCCAGTACGGTGGATCACCAAAGACGCGCAAAGATGGCGTACTATGTTCTTTATACATTCCTATGATATGGATATGAAATGAATATATGGATTAAAATGATGATAACAAAATGAACTATTTTTTTGTCCGCTAAAAATAATACGAATACGAGATGGTGTACTACTGCCCGAATACACGGTAAGACTAAGCGGGGTCGTGTCTTAACTACTATCGACCTAAACCCTTGGAAAATTCTAGCGTTGTTAAAAAAATCAAAATGGCCGCCACACTAATTTTAAAGACTAATAACTCGGCAAAGGTTAGGGAAAGTTTGGTGGTGACCAACCAAATGTACAGATAAACAGGGGTCATATACCCAAAATTCAAGATAGTGGATTTGAGATGGCGATCAAAAAACAACAATGATGCATCAAATGAAATGAAAAAACTTAGAAACATGTCCAGGATAACTAGGAAATAAAAATAAATTAATAGTAAGCAGTAAGCCTTTATATAAATGCTCTAAAAAGAAGAAAATAAACTTTATATCAAATCAAACGCATCAATTTATTACATTACATCATTTATATGATATAAAAGCTTGTAATTTCATATTGACATCGGTAGGTAATTTAAAAGAAATATGATTTTTATAAAATTTTTAAATCCCTCGACAAACTTTTATATCATTTCGTTTAATCATTATTTAACTGAAGAAGAGAAAGATAAATGAGTTTCTCTAAAATGTGGGCGTAATATTCCTATAGGAAACAACTCTATCACACCGTTACGAGGAATCTACGTAATGAACGAAACATTTGAGCCGTTTAAATGCGAACAAAAGACGTAGAAATCGTCACAGTCATAATGAGAGTGAGATTACTGAAAAGATCCGGGAGTTCCAACTGGATATTAATAAGTATTATTGTAATTAATGCATAGTGTTATTTTGTAATAACTTGCCAAAGTTAGAGTTCAGATTAAGTAATAGTAATAAGCAAATGAAATAAGTGAATAAAAATTAATTAAAAAAACTATTAGACCTCAAACAGTCTGTCCTTTTTATCATTTAAATTCAAAATGCGTGCACTCGTAAGGGTCGATCGGTAGGCAAAAAAAGAGGTTGTTGCGCATAAATCACATTCGATTTGGATTAATTTCAAATAAAAGTAGAGGCCTTATAAACTCGTTTTTTCAAAAACTGCAGTAACGGTATATTTATCATCTAATATATTTATTTATTTTTATAATTTGCATGCCACAAGAAATACATAAAACATCAAGTAATGCCCCGTAGGGGCATAGCAATTTATAAGAGGGTAGTTGTTTTCATATATAATAGTATATATATATATATATATATATATATATATATATATATATATATATATATATATATATATATATATATATATATATATTATGTATGAAAATGTTTGTTTGTTTGTATTTCATACGCTGTCATACCGTTCATCAGATTGCAGTAAATTTGTCAAAATATTGCTTGTACTTTCGCGAAGGTTATAGGCACAGATTACCTCATTGGACCCGGTAAGTGGCGCTGTTGTAGAATCCGGATATCATCCGTGCAAAGCCGGGGCTGATCGCTAGTATTTTATATATTTGAACAAAGTTTAAAATTTGGCTACTCTTAAATATATAGAAAATAACCTTTTAAAGTAAAAAATATGCTTGTCTATTCTGAAAATGATTTCCTCCAATCGCTTAGTGAGAATGTTTGAATATTTTATACTGAGAGTGAAAACAAAGAAATCCGCAGTAGAACCAGAATAATCGACATAGCTAAATGGATTAGTAAACTGAAGTGGCAATGGGTTAGTCATATAGCTCGAAGAACTGAAAACTGATGGGTAAGAAATGTTCTCGAGTAGCAATCTCGTATGGGTATTGAACAAACATCTTAGTAACTAACTAACCAAATGAGTAGCTATGTATATAACATGCATATTTTTTTAAAAAAGAAAGAAAGAAGACTTTCTTTGAAAGAAAAACTTTTCTTTCTCTTTTTCATATATTTGCGTGTATGTTATTCTACTGTATTCGTCAATTTTGAACAGATTTGATGGTTCACTTTTTAAATAATTTATACTGCAGTCGTGGTCCCATATCAATTTTGAGAAATAATTCTTACCATAAGGGTGGAGAAAATATGGGATGACGTTGTTAATATAAATTTGTAATACTTCTGTACACTACGTCTTAACACTGACTTCTGAAGCTGTTATGCGGATATAATTTATTTCGTAATGAAGTTAATCTGTAAAAAATGTAGCTTGAATATCTTTTCAATAGAACTGTCAATTGATTTAAAAGGAACATAAAACATATGTGTAAATAATTTGAAGAAAGGATTTACAATGATTTTGCTATCGTGCTGTGCCCAAACGATCAAGCAACCGCGGCTCTTCATGAGCTACCTTTTAGTGATGAGTATGATATAAATGTCATAATTAAAATCGAGGTTCGAAATTATGAAATTCAATGTTGGATCACTAAGTTAACAGAACTCTATATACATGTCGTACTTATTCTGTACTTACATGAACTATTGAATCATGTAGAGGCGGTGTAAAATATCGTCTACTCCATATCGTCCCGTGGATGTCGAAAGAGGTGGCAGAGGGATTAATCTTGGAGATAGGCAGCAGTGTCTTAATAATAACTAGAAAAATACGCCTGTCAAGCGTGGTAGCTATGGTAATTATACCCCTTATGAGGTAATATATGGGGACACCCTCATCAGTAAAATTTGATAGGCTGTAATGGTTGCAGGGGTAGACATGAACTATTGCATCACAAAACACTAAATATTAGCGCATGTGACGATAATCACTGGTAACGTTCGTATCTCTTATAACTTACCTATCTTATGGTAAGTGGTTACTAAAGCCTAATAGTCCTGTAACCTATTTCAAACAGGCAGAAACAGAAGGCTACAGATTGCTCTGAGGACGAAGATGGAATGCCTCACAATCCGTAATTATGCCGGTTTCCTTAAAAGGGTTTTTAGACCGGAACAAAAGCGACAAAAATGGGTAAGATGAAGGCAGCTACCCAGACAGACTCCTAGGTACAAAATGAGTCTTACCACCTGCTAAAGTTTTTAAGTAAAAAGTTTTAAGTAGCTTAAAATAATAATAGAATATCTTTCAGCCAAAAACTGACAAACTTATTACTTTTTAATTTCATTTAACTTTATAATTTTAGCTAAGTTCGAAAAGATTAAATATAGCGAAAAAATCCAAGTTAAACTAAAATAAAAGAATTATTTGTGAAAGTAAATAAAAAGTCGTCGTGCAAGGTAAGCGCAGGCAGTACGAAAGCTTCTGTAGATTCGTGCAGACGCTTCTCGCTACGCCGTAGTGCAACTGCTACGCAGCTACGAATCTCGCTTACTTTAATGTCGAGTTTAAAAATAAGTTTGAGTGTAGGAATTCCTAGTACTAGTACATATTTTAAATATGAATTTATATATCTAAATGAAAGTTAGGGATGTTCAAAATATAATTAAAGTTTAAATGTAAGTTAACATGTAATTCAAATTTTCAAAAATTAGAGAATTTAAATTTAAATATGTATATGAAAAAAGTAACGGCTTCAAAAGATAGTTAAAAATAATTTTGAATTAAAGTGCAGTTTTTAATAAAAACATTTTAAATTTAATAGCATCGGTGTAAATATAGTTTCAGCGATCTAAAATTATATTAATTTGTCCTATCTATTAAACGTTAATATTATAAAAAGTTACACATAGATAAAAATATCCAGCAAACTTGATTTTATTATAAAACTTAAAAATGGCGGAATTGTACCTACGGCCGAACGAAACCGAAGAAGATTTTTATCAGAGGTGTACGAATATAAGCTATTTCGACTGCTCCGAGGAAGAGATGTTGTGGTGCATGATCGGGCCACGTCAGCTGCCACTTGTCAGGATTGTCCCACTTTCAGTGGTGTTGCTGTTAATCTTCCTGACTGGTGTGATAGGCAATGTAGCTGTGTGCGCGGTCATCGTGCGTCACCCAGCCATGCACACCGATACCAACTACTACTTGTTTAGTTTGGCACTCAGCGATCTCCTACTTCTGCTGTTTGGTGAGTTTCATTAAAGATAAAAATTCAAAATATTTATTGCATGTTAAGTGTAACATTTGGCGTTAATTTAAAATATGAATTATATTCCATAATTTTATATGTATTGTCATTGAAATTAATTATTATGTATTGTTATTTAAATTAATTATTGTGTTGTAATTGAGATGCTACATTTATCGATTTAGGTTTTCCCTGTAATGGTAAATGTAAGTAGGAAATATAAATAAATAAATAAATAAATAAATAAATAAATTCCAACTTAACCACCCTTTTCGGGTATTACAATATTTATTATATTTAATAGTTGTGTGCCTTACATAATTATACTGAATGAAGTTGTTAATTATAATAAAACAATTAATCAAAATTATAAAACAATATCTAATTACATAAAATAAAAGAAAGAATAAATAATATGAAATAAGATTTATTGAGAGTAATTTAATTTTGTAGATATTTTTCCAAATTATAAAAAGACCTTTGTATTGAATATTTTTTTAATTTCGTATTGAATTTTAAAAAAAAATCTTATATTCAGAGTTAATTTACAAAAAAATTTATTGCCATACAGTGCTGAAATTTAGCATTTTAATTCCGGAAGAAGGTAAGAGACGTTGTTTTTTATTTCACGTGTTAATTTTTGTTTTGTATTGTGTTTGTTTCATTTTGGAAAAAATACTTTGATTTTTTTAATGTTAATATACATATGTCTATAATATATACAAATATTAAAGTAAGAAGATTATATTTTACGAAGTATGGTTGCAACTTACGTCCATATCCTGATTTGTTTCCCTCTGACACTTCTTACGACACTCGGTAATATAACGATGTACAATAAAGTGTATTTCATTCCTTTTTTTACAAAAAAAAATCTCGAAAAGTTCAAGTTATAGCCTATATACTTCCCGTATGGGTGGACGCTGGTGTCCTCCCATTTCAGAGAGGGTTTTAGGGCCGTAAAAGGTCACAATACGTATTGGTGGACTTCAGATGTACTCTCTGCGGAGTTCACAGATTTCGTCATGATGTTCCTTGAATGCTGCAGACGAAGTAAATCAGCTTTTACAATTGCAATTAACAAATTCATTGCTGTCGTTGGGGCTCAACCCGAGTAAATTGCGTACTGTGAATTTTTTTTATAGGATAGGTTGACAAACGAGCACATAGTCCAACTGTTGGTAAGTGGTTGCTGTAGCCCATAGACATCTACATCTAGCCTCGATTACGAATCAAAATGCAGATGCGTTATCACCCCCTGAGGAGTAAAATTCGTTTCCAGTAAAAAAGTTCTCTACACTCACCATACGAAACACAGCAGCGTTAAGCTGCTATTTCACGCTGGTATTCTTTGTGAGCATGGTCATTCCCCGGACGAGCCGACCCATTTATGCTACAACTGTACTACTAGTATAACTGCAGCATGGTTCTACCACGTATATAATTTACAGCGAATTCTGAGAGGATTATGGAGCAAGAATATAATATGAATGAGCAGGAACAAAATGTGTTGTGTGGTGTAGAACCATGAGCTATATTATGATTGTAGAAAGAATGGGTTCGTTTGACCTAGAAAGAACCACACTCTCAAAGAATACCAGCGTAAAATAGCAGCTTAATGCTGCTGCTATGTTTCGTATAGTGAGTGTAAAGAATTGGGACCCATTTGGCTGGAAAGGAGGTATTTCATCTTAGTTTTCAAAGGTGACAACACATCTGCATTTAGATTCTTAATTGGGGAAAGATGTGGATGTAGGCTACACTGAAATGTATTCACATTTCGCTAACGTACTATTTGGTAACGTGAATTTAGTTTTGATAACCATTATTTTCTTCGATTATCTCACTGGAGAACCACACCATCATCGTCCTCATCAACGCCCGGTTAATGTTAATTTCTGACCGCAGTACGCCTCTTTAATTTGGACATTTGTTGTTAAGTATATTAATATATTTTATATTTAGTATTTAGTGCTAGATGTATGTTATCACATTAATTTAATTTTTAAGTTACTTTCCGGGATCTGGGTGATAAACCGTGAGAATCGACAGAATAAACTTTAAGGGCTGTAATATTTTTTTATGTATATTTTTTAATAGATGTGTTAAATTGATGACATTAATATGGATTGATTTTGAAACAGAAACAGAAACTTATTTATTCAATATAGATTATAAATAATACTTAATTACAGTCACTTTTTATATTTACCACTGCTTCGCAAAAAAAACTTCTTTCCTGGGAAGAACCAGCAAGAAACTCAGCGGGACTATTTTTTTTAATGATAGCTTACAATCAATATACAATGTATGATACAATAACAACACAAAAATATATTAGAAATAGCTAGATAGCGATCACCCTTACCGGAGGTTAATATCATCCATAAATTCCTTAATATTATAAAAACCCTTTTTATGCAAACTTAGTTTAAAAAAGTTTTTGAACTTTGTGTAGGTCAAATTTTGTATATTTTCTGGTATTTTTTTGTAAAAGCATATATATACATCGCCCCAAGAATGAATTACTGACTCTGTGAAGTCGAGTTACTAGTATTACTTTTTTGTGTTCCTAGTATTTACAGAATGAATAACGCTTATTTTTGTCAAACTACTTTTATTTTTGTGTACGTACATTACATTTTCATGAAGGTATTGTGAGGCTAAAGTTAATTTAATAATTTCCTTAAATTTTTGTTTAAATTTTAAAATTGTTTTATGACTACCACGAAATCTTTAGCAATTCATCTCGTGTTGCCCAAGCATTACTTCCTCATATCATACCGTAGATTGCGTAAGAGGCGACAGAAGGAAAAAATCAAAGGTTCACTCATCTCCTGATTTTTTCTTTCTGTCTTACTAATAAAGACTAAAAATAAAAAATGCTTCGGTTGCCAAAACGCTTACTAAATATGATATAAATCCCCTATATGAGGTAATCGTGGGCGAGGCCTATGTTCAGTAGTGGACTTTAGTTGGCTGTTACGTTAACGGTAGTCCGAGCATCGTCCCTTAGTGCTAATAAACTCGAAACGTCTGGTACAGGGGTCGTCATCAATCTGTCTAAAGCTTCGGTTAAAATAATTTATCTCTACTGGTTTGGTTAATAAAATGAAATTGATGTCATGATTTTAATAGTTCTTAAAATATTTTTCCTATGAAACATAAAAAGAATAAATAAAAGCCGATAAAAATAATCTAATTTAAAATTGAACGTATTTCCCTAGTGATTCTGTTTAATAGTATCACTTTTTACGTTATAGAGCCAAGCTACAGCTATATTAGTAGTTTAGTTGTAACACGAATGGGTTGGCTCGTCCGGCGAAGGACCACGGTCTCACAAAATACCAGCGTGAAACAGTAGCTTAACGCTGCTGTGTTTCTTATGGTGAGTGTAGAGAACCAGATACTCTTTTTACCGGAAACGGGGCATATCATCTTAGTTCTCAGGGGTTGACACCGCATCTGCATTTTGATTCCTAATCGAGGCTAGCTGTAGATGTCTATTGGCCATAGCAGCCACTTACCATCAGGTGGACTGAGTGCTCGTTTGTCTCCGTATGTTATAATTTTTTTATGGTTATAACACAAATTGGTCGGTTTGACTTGGAAAAGAGCACACTTTCGCAGAGCAACAGGGAAAAGTAGCAGCTCAATGCTGTTGTGCTGCGTATAGTGAGTGTAGAGAACTGGATCCTTTTTAGCGAATATGAGGCAATCCATCTTTCATGGGCTGAATGCTGTTGTATTTTGTATTGCAAGTGTGGAGAATTGGAGACGCTTTTTACTGGACATGAGATATTCCTTCTAATCCTCAGGGATAAAAACGCGTCTGCGTTTTGATTTTTAATTGAGGAAAGACGTAAATATCTACGATTCATAGCATTTCGCTTATTATCAGGTGGAATGTATGCTATTTTTTCAGCTGAATTCTAAAAATAAATAAAATGTATCGGAACGAAGTAAATGCAAATCTTTTATTTGTGTTCACTGTTTATACATACTCATATGTTGGGTTGTTTACTTTGCTTCATTAAATTAATAATCTTTACATGTACATGTAGAAATAATAACTTACTTTATACGAATATATCAAATAACGTAGACGATTGGCATCATTCCGCATCTTACGATTGTATTGGTTTAGGTAATGTATTTAGGAAAATATCAATATGTCGTTGTATTAGAATCCAATAGGGATATATGACCTTCAGGCTCTTATTAAAGGCAAATGTGAGTCGAGTTTGTTTTACATATAGGGATCAAAATTGCAGCTATTGGATTACAGTTACTGAAAAACATAAATAAACTAACGTAGTTAAGTTACTAACGTACGTACTACGTAAGTAAGCTGTTTATACTCGTATGTATCTAAGAACAAGTTTGGAGTATATATTTTAACTACCGTGGACTGGCGATGTAACAATATCCACTAGCCCATATCATCCCGTAAGTTTCGGAAGAGTCTACAAGTGGAAACAGACCAGGAGAAGGGTAGCAACGTCATACCAAAAAAATCAGAAGATAAAAACTGTGATGCCAGCCTGCTTGCGAGGCGCGGCAAGTATGTAAATATAATATTCTCCGTAAAGAACAGAACGGATTCCAAAAAGGAAAATCCACAACACATGCCGCATTTTCTTTAATACATAGAGTAACTGATTACATAAACAAAAAAGTACCAGTGGTTGCTATATTTTATGACATGTCAAAGGCATTTGACTGTGTTGATCACATTATACTAATAGATAAGTGTGAAAGATATGGAATTCGTGGACTAGCATTAAATTGGCTAAAATCATATTTAGAAAATCGACAACAATGTGTTGAAGTGACACGTATTGATGAAAAGCATAACCGCACGTCATTTAGATCTTCTTTTACTCACAATAAAAATGGTGTACCACAGGGCAGTGTATTGGGTCCACTTTTATTTCTATTATATATAAATGACTTACCGACTATGACACCTCATCAGTCTATTCTTTTTGCTGATGATATTTCCGTTGTCATACCAAAACTAAGTAAGGAATTTACCGCAAGTGACTTCGAAATAACGTTAAATTCTTCTATAGAATCCATAATGACCTGGTTAGAAACCAATAATCTGCGTGCAAATGTTTCAAAAACAAAATTCATAACGTTTTCCAATTACAGTACACCAAATGAAAAACTAAATATTTCATATAATAATGAATATTTGAAAGAGGTTTCAGAAATACAATTTTTAGGTCTACACGTTGATAACCATTGCAACTGGAAGTCGCATGTGAAAAATGTCTGCACCAAATTAAATAAATTTGTGTATGCACTGCGTAGACTACAGTGCGTCGCTGGGAAAGGAGCTGCGCTTACTGCATACTACGGATACATTGAATCTGTGTTGAGGTATGGTCTGTTGGTATGGGGAAACTCGACCGATATAAACAAGGCATTTATCAGTCAAAAGAAATGTATACGAGCTTTATGTAACGTCGGGCCCCTTGAATCATGTAGATCTTTATTTAAAAATAACAATTTGTTAACGCTGACTGGACTATATATATTAGAGGTGTGTATATTTGTCAAAAAAAATCAGTGTTTATTTCATAGCGCTCGCGACAATTCTATTATAGGTAAAAGGGACCCAACTAGACTGTTAATGCCTGCCTGCAGGACAGCTTTATTTCATAAAAATTGTTACGTAATGTGTATAAAAGTTTTTAATAAGATACCTAAAGCAATTAGAGAGTTACCAACAATGCGAATGAAAACTCACCTAAGAAAATGGCTCATCCAGAAATCTTTTTACTCAATTAAAGACTTCTTTGCAGATAAGTAGACGATACATTTTAGAATTTGACACAATGTTTAAATTATGCCATTCTTATAAATTAAAAATTTTATTTATTTAATTAATAAATTTGATATAAATTTTGAAATAAATTAATGACAATTCGATATGTAACATTTATAATTGACTCTATATTTACTGACATAAGAACATTAATATTTGACATTGAGCTATAATAATTCTTATACATCTTATTGGCAATTTATTTTTCTGACACTGTTGCATAATTAATTAGTCATCAAATCAACCGAGTAATGTTAAAAAAAAAAAAAATTGTTGTTAAAAATCGATAAGTATTGGTGTTTAAGTTACGGGTACTTGACTTAATTGACTAATATTTGCACACCACTGAGGTAGAATATGTAGAACAAATTATACTCGAACACCATTGTACAACCATATTCTTGCAAATAAAGATTATTATTATTATTATTATGGCAAATATCCGTCCGATGAGACAATCTGTGTGGAAGGCCTTTCGTTGGGATTTTTGATAGGCTGTAATGATAATTATGATTCTAACGATTTGTCCAGTATTAATAGTTATAACAATATTACAAAAAGACACGATAATTCTATTTATATGTATATAGATTCTGAAAAATATCATAATTTATCAAAGTATGTTTCAGAAATGTTTCTTTCAATTTCACGTAGTTACGTTCAAAAAGGTTCTTGAGTGACAAACCTCGTAACGGTAGGCGAAGTGTAGGGCGATCCCCCATTAGATGGTGTGACGACCTGGCAAGACATGCAGGAAGTCGATGGATGAACGTGGCTCAGAACCGTGGTTTGTGGCATTCCTTGTAAATAGCTTTAATGATGATGACGAAAATGTTCAGGATTCACTTTTTTATAGCAATGAGTGACAAGCAAGCACGCACTCGATTTGATGGTAAGTGGATGCTGTGGCCCATAGGCATTCACAATTATCCTTAATTAAGAATCAACATGTAAATGCGTTGTCACCCCTGAGGACTAAGATGGAATGCCTCGATTTTAGTAAAACGTCGCCGGTTTTCTACACTCACCATACGAAACACAGCAGCACTACGCTGCTATTATACAAGTATGCTATTTTGTAAGAGTGTGGTCCTGCCCCGGTCGAGCTCACCCATTCGAGCTACAGTTACAATTCAGCTACAGCATGGCTCTACCACGTAATAAAAACATTATATTTTCGCTTTCCCTTTTATTCTATTTGGATTTAGAAGAAATATTCGGTTCAAAGAAATAGCCAGCTTAGTATTATATTGCCTCTTATATCCACGAAAACGTGCCAACGAATAATATTGTGTAATCGAAAAAATGGAAAGACCTTACATTGGAAGGAGGCAAATTCCTTTAAGATTTTATTCCGATCTCGCTATCGGATTTCTCGTTACATTTTGTCAAGCAAACGAAAACATGACTGAAATACGGAAAACTCTGGTTATTTATTTGTAATGATGTTTTGTTTGAATGTGATTTAGGCCGTAAGGTAGAATCCAAAAAAAAGCTAATTAATTCAACTTAATGCATTACTAAAAACTGCTTATATTATAATCTGTTACAAGTATACGGTGTTTGTTACAAGAGTGACTTAAAATAATTTTGAAAATGGAACTCTTTGCCAATATTATTGTGTATGTACTTTATTAATTTTTCAATGGTTTACGGTTTGGCGGCAAATAAAAAATTGTCTGTGTCATGAGTTTTGATGTCGTTTAAGTCAACAAGAAAGTTATGGTAGACTTCGTTTGACCTTTCACGATGAAGCCCCATCTCGTGCCACTGTTTACAACTGGTTTAATGAGTTTAAATCTCTGTCTGCGTGAGGGACGGCTTTCTACGGCAAAGGTGGATTAAGGTACGGCGTATGACGACACGATGTCGCGTCACCGCGTGTGGTCCCTGGGAACTTGGAAACATCGTGGTGGGTCGATGACGTATTGCCGACTAACTTATATCTCCAGGGATGGTCTTATACTTAACTTATATCTCCAGGGATGGTCTTATACTTAACTTATATCTCCAGGGATGGTCTTATACTTAACATGTGTAGTGGCGGTGTAAGGATATGCACTACACCATATCGTCCCGCGGGTGTCGTAAGAGGCGACGGAGGGAAACTGAGGCAGGAGATGGGAGATCATCTTCCTGATAACTACTCAAAATTAAACTACGGTTGTCAAACCACCTGCTAAGCTCGGCTACTAAGGAAACAATTTACGTGGGAAGCCTGTTTTTGGACTTTTAAAGACTGGAATGGAAGGGAAAACAAAAGACTCACTTTTGTTATCGGAAGAAAAGGAAAGTGACCTCCTTACCTCTAGTACTTTTCTCTTGTAGTAGCGGGAGTGGGTAGAAGAGAACTTCCGTGAAACTAGGTAGTATGAGCCCAGTTTATGTCACGCGGATCTTAGTAATTCAATTTTAAGATTATTAGTACGCTTTACAGGACTCAAGAGCGTAATTTATTATGGGTGAGATACTCTAACCTAAACGAAAAAAAAAAACAATACTTGGATCATTTGACAAACAAATTATTAGTTTTATCATTCTTTTTATTTATGCGAGATTCCTGTTTCGCTATCTTTGAAATGAAATCAAATTATTTATCTGCATTAATTAAGGTACAATATTAGACTGAAAACTATTGTAACAGATTTCCATCTAATTTACCCTATTTAATAAATTATAATACACATAAATATTTCTCATTTAGCCTTTACAGACATGCAAAGCACTGAGCATCCAGTGATTCTTGACGAGAAAGACTCTTGTTGCTGTAAATTATAATATGTTAGAATATTTACAAGACAATATAATTAGATTTAGATTTTAGATTCGCTATAGCTGGCACGCTTTGCAGGCGTGTTGGAATTCACAATTTTTTTACCAGTATGTGTTGTATTCCGGAAGAAGCTGCATCTCTTGTATATAAAAACTACACACTGACAAACATTTAACGCAGAAAAAAATATTTATAGGCCATAATAGTCATTTCGTGCGGGATACGAACCCGCGACCAGCAGTGCTACCAAATGCTTCTAAGACATTTTTAAGCACAAGTATCTTAATTTAATAGAATAAAAAGACTAAAAAAGTAATGTTGACAAATGAGTATATGGTCTAAACCTGTTCGGTTGTCTACGGAACTAAATTAAATTTAAATACTAATCTAATTAAATAGTGTTTTTAAGAGAACGCTAAGTCAATGCAATTACCTCTGGCCGTCTCGACTTTAATCCTAGTGATTAATGGACGCTTCTTTAACGATCGCTCCGCTCACCTACCAGACACTTATGGATGGCGCTTATCATGTCGAATGCCACCGCCTTGCTGACGCTTTCATCCTAGTCGCCGCATCGGCGTCATCTTCGTAATCTAAGTATATATTAATAGGAATACTTTGTGCATGTAGAGTCTACCTGATGGTAATAAATGCGGTTGCATAAAACAAAGGTAAAAAAAACATTATAAACAAGACAAACATATAAAAAAAAACTTGAGTGCATGAATGATGTGATACTAAAGTGGATGTTGACTCAAAAGTTCCACGTTGATATATTTTGAAGTACGCTTTCCTAGATAAAGTGCTTATGACTAGCTATGACCTCTTTCATATATCTGCCGCTAAACGTAGTGTGATTACGTGATAGAGCCATGGTGTAACTATATTATGGTTGTAGCACGAACGGGTCCGCTCAACAAGTGAAGGACTACGCTTAAATGCTCCTGTGTTTCTAATGGTGAGTGTAGACAACCGGAGGCTCTTTTAACTGGAAATGAGGATTTCAATCTCAATCCTCATGGGTGATAACGTATATGCATTTTGTTTCGTATTCAAGGTTAGATGTAGATGTCTATCGGCCACAGCATATATATCACCAGCATGTGGACTGTATACTCGTTTATCATTCTTATTGAATAAAATAATATATCGGATAGTTTACCTACACGTGTTTTATACTTACGACGAAATTCAACTTCAAGGACACATCAAGCTGTAAAAACGTTATCATTGCCTGCAAAGCGAATCGGTATGGATTTTCAATTTACAGCTACAAAGCCCGCTCGTTGACGTAAATTTTATTATCAAACAGGACGACTGAATAGTAATTTATTTTTTAGATGAGTCCTTAATCTATCTATAAATAGAGCACTGGTAGCTCAGGGGTTCAGTCCGATCTGAAAGGGATAAACAGGTACCACAATGCTGATATAAAAAAACATTAAATCAATTTTTTAAACAATTATTTTGTTAAAGAGAGTAACAAAGAACATTTGAAACAATATTACTGATAGCTGAAAAGCTGTTGCCTAAACTAGGTAAAACCTTTAT
This sequence comes from Parnassius smintheus behrii, assembly GCA_036936625.1. NCBI lineage: Eukaryota > Metazoa > Arthropoda > Insecta > Lepidoptera > Papilionidae > Parnassius > Parnassius smintheus. The sequence goes on from JAUPFT010000021.1 coordinate 1,777,837, forward strand.
CTTAGGTCACCTGGTCACCAGCTGTAGATCTCAGTGGACAGAGTAGATAGATAGTAGTAGTAGTATATATTTTATTGTACACCACACATATACAACGAATAAATACATTACAGAGAAAACTTAAAATATACGTATGTACAATAAGGCGGTCTTATCGCTAAAGAGCGATCTCTTCCAGACAACCTTTGAGCTAAGGAGAAACTGGAATTAAGAACAGTAGGAGGTGGTGTGTTCTATGTTACACTTACATTCTAATATCTAAATAAAATAAACTATATTTTGTTAAAATATCACAACAATACATAAAAATAATAATAAAATAAACATACATAATATTAATAAATAGGTATATATATACAAATATATACACACACATATATATATATATATATATATATATATATATATATATATACATATATATACATAGATAATAAATAAATAAACACAAAACAAAGAGGAAAAGAAAAACACAGAATAACTATCTGTTGCTAGAATTGGTTATAAATAACCACAAAGTGTTAGGTAATGGTTCTTGCCGTCACTTTTGAAACTTTCCAAAGTTTGCGCACGTCGAATTTGGAGTGGGAGTTCATTCCATAACCTTATGGCTTGGCTCGTAAAAGAATATTTCATAAATTTTGTTCGAAATGAACATGGTTCTAGAATTAGTTCGCCGGCTGACCGAAGAACTCTATCAGGTCGATCATGACCAAGAAACTTAAAGTTTTCCTTCAAGTAGCTTGGAGTCAGAGGATTGAACAACACACAGTACAAAAGAGATACAGTTTGCAGATTCCGGCGAAAGCGAATGGGTAACCACTTGAGCTGTAAACGATATTCGGATACATGATCATATTTGCGCAAACCAAATATGAACCTAATTGCAATATTTTGAATTCGCTCAAGTTTAGAATGGGGAGAAAAGAACGTAAACGACGAAGTAAACCCATAGTAGCAAACACCTTTTTACTCACTTGTTTTAACTGCTGCTAGATAGATGTTAATACGATACATTATTTCCTTCGTAATTGAACAACAAAAGCCGATACACTTTACCAATGTATATAAAAATGTGATTGATATTTAAAATAAATTATTTTTACTACAATTTGTAATTCGATTGACAATTGTTATACAATTTAAAACCAATATGCTGAATTTGAAATTTTTTAATTTAATTAAAGATAGAATGAAATAGTGGTAATTGAGCAAAATTTTAAAATCTGTCTTTGACAACGGTATCAAAAGTGATTATATTTGTGCAGCGCTTTTTCATTGTTTCTAACGAACTAATAATTGAGACCGGAGATCAGCAGAGTTGAACGTCCCGACTTTTCAGCTCACTTTTCACTATGAGATGTTATATATAATATCCCGATATATACATTACATTACGAATTCACACTGTGAGATGTATCTTTTATCCATTTTTCATTTGTCATTGGATTACACCGCCCGCGCCGTGAAAATACAAAATCGTCTTTTAAACAATGGATATTGTTTTGCTATATAACATCGACAGTTTATAAGTAAAAACTGCGAGCGTTGGTGGTTGCCCATGAATAGATATATTTCCTTACACATTCTTTAAGGTGTTCCATTTTCAATCAGTCAAAACGGTTCCATTTAAAAGTATAGTGATCAATATTAATTTATATCTCGAGATGCAATATAAATTAAATTATATCTCATAGTGAAAAGCGACCTCTCATAGCGATTAAAACTTAAAACACTAATAATTAAACACACTAATTTACTTTATTCCGCCCCGAAGCTTCGCTCGTCTTGCCAAATCCAATACTGCCCCGATCGCATCTTGCAGCGCCTATATATACAAATTAGCAATGAAGCATCCGGAATATTCAAGTAAATGCGAGCAAAGCGACGAGTGTTCGAGTGTAGATTTTCTAGAAACTTAGTTCTTCGGATGGTGCTGTCGGTTGAAAGATTTGTGATGTCATTTTCTGCAAAGCTCCCCTCGCTCTAGTTCCTGACCATAGATGGCGCTAGTGCCGTCGACTTGAGCGCGTAACACTGCCCCCTCCTAAGACATGCTCGTCCCGAGCATTATCGGCCCCATAATAACGCGCCAAGCGATCCACATGGACGATCTTAGGAGTCCCCTTTGCGCCTTTCTGTAACGGCTCCGCAATGTCAAGGGATGTCCTATCCCGTGGTGCACCAACATTGTACAATTTCAATGCTCCTATACACCGTGTCTGAGGTCCCCTCACAGCCGCACAACTTGTACATGTACGACACCAATCCCCGACATCGTCCCGATAATGGACCCAGCAAAACTGTTCTCGGACCTTCAGTAGAGTTCGTTTAACTCCCAGATGGACTCTTGAACGACCATTATGGCATAGCTGTAGAACATTCGGCACTTTAGCTTTAGGGACAACTATTTGCAAACGACAGCTGTCTCCTCGACCATTGTCCCATTTACGGCACAGGACTCCATCCTGAAGCAGCAAGCTGTCCCATTGGGCCCAATAGCTTTTCGTGGTTGAACTCCTCGCTGAGACGTCCCTCCACTTAGGCTTGGTAGCACGGGCCTTCATCCATCCCAGAATCGGCTTGATGTCCGGATCTTCCTGCTGTGCATGTCATATGCTGTCCTTCCACCCGTTGCTGAGGTGGTCTGTCCTGAGCATCCTCACGGATACCACTTCCTTACTCTCTTGCCTACTACAATGGTTGCAATCTTCAGGACAAGGTCTTCTTGACAATGCATCTGCGTTGCCGTGAGATTTCCCGCTGCAGTGTCTGATAGTAAAGTCGTATTCCTGCTGCTGCTGGGCGGTGCTGTTAGCCGCACTTCCTTTCTGAGACCGTTCACCTTCCCTTCCTAGGGTGTGCTTAGGGCAGCTGGACCGAAGATGGCCCCTTTCCCCACAGCCATAGCACCTAGGGCTGTATCTTTTATTGTGGTCGCGAACCGTAACTGCTGTAACCTCCCTAGCGTGAGGTGAACGATGATCATGTCGCCGCCAGGCAGTGCCGTTAGCTGCACTACCCTCTCGAGATCGATCAACTCTCCTTTCCACGGTTCGCTTAGGGCAGCTGGATCGAAGATGGCCTTTTTCCCCACAGCCATAGCACATAGGGCTGTATCCCTTGTTGCGGTCGCGAACTGTAGTTGCTGCAACCTCCCTGACGCGATGGGAGCGATGATCCTGCCGCACGGCTTCTACCTCCAGTGCATGGGCCAAGGCGTCCTTAAGCGTCTCGTGGTGCCCGAGCCTCACAGCAGCTCTGACTTCCGGGTCGCGGATGCCGTCGATGAATGTCTGCACCAGATTCCCTTCAATGAGCGCAGATACAGACCGGTATGCTTTTCGTACCAGCTTCTCTACCTCTAGAGCCTAATGCTGCAGGTTTTCGTTGATGTGCTGCACGCGATCTTTAAGCTGCGCACGAAAGACGTGTTCCAGGTGAGCGTCGCCATATCTCGCCTCCAATGCCTCAAGGAGCTGCTCGTAGGTCACTTTCTTACCGAGAGCTTCCAACACGGTTAAGGCTTGGTTGCTCAGGCCTAAGGTGAGTGCAGTCATGGCCTGGCTTTTATTCCAGCCGTTTGCCTCCATGACGGTCTCGAACTGGATTTTGTAGGCCGACCAGGAAGAAGTCCCGTCGAATGGCGGCACTTTGAATCAACGTAGCGAAGGTGCTGTAGCTACTACGGGAGCTGTAGTTCCATCCCCAAGTTTAGGTCGTTCAGCGTTTTCTTCACGTCAGCCATCACGTTGTCAACCCGATTGTTCACACGGTTGATTCGGATTTCATGTTCTTCGATTCGGGTTTCAGCTTCCGACAGGCGGTTGTCATGTTGAGCAACCCTATCCTTCACCTCCCTTATCTCTTTCCCAAAGGTAGCGTGAAGGTCCTTCATGAGGAGCATCTGTTCCTCCTGTCGGCGGGCCTGTTCCTCTTGTCCGCTCTGAAGCTGCTCTTTCAACTGACGTACCTGTTCCTCCTGTCCGCTCTGCAGCTGCTCTTTCAACTGACGGACCTGTTCCGCCTGCTGGCGAGCCTGCGCCTCCTGTCGGCGAGCCTGCTCCTGCAGCATTACCTCTACCCTACTGTCATGCATAATCTGATAGCTTATTTAATAACATTTCCATTGATAGGTATATGATTTAATATTGTTACGCGCTCGAGTCGACGGCACTAGCACCATCTAGTGTCAGGAACGAGAGCGAGGGGAGTTTTGCAGAAAATGACATCACAAATCTTTCAACCGACAGCGCTATCCGAAGAACTAAGTTTCTAGAAAATCTACACTCGAACACTCGTCGCTTTTTTTATTGTCACGAACCTCAAGCTCGTAACAATTGGTGTCAGAAGTGGGATAAAATCACGCCGATTTTACCTAAGGACGAAATGGAGGGTGTCCGTGCCCGAAGTCAACGTCAGCAGGAGACGCACTAGAAGAGATTTGGTGGTGCAACGCCACAGATGTCTGAGGGCCAGCCGCCGGCCACGGAAGCCGGCCCGTTAGCAGCTCCTACGTCTGTGGCACCTGACTTAGGTGCTCTGATGGTAATGCTGCAGGAGCAGGCTCGCCGACAGGAGGAGCAGGCTCGCCAGCAGGCGGAACAGGTCCGTCAGTTGAAAGAGCAGCTGCAGAGCGGACAGGAGGAACAGGTACGTCAGTTGAAAGAGCAGCTTCAGAGCGGACAAGAGGAACAGGCCCGCCGACAGGAGGAACAGATGCTCCTCATGAAGGACCTTCACGCTACCTTTGGGAAAGAGATAAGGGAGGTGAAGGATAGGGTTGCTCAACATGACAACCGCCTGTCGGAAGCTGAAACCCGAATCGAAGAACATGAAATCCGAATCAACCATGTGAACAATCGGGTTGACAACGTGATGGCTGACGTGAAGAAAACGCTGAACGACCTCAAACTTGGGGATGGAACTACAGCTCCCGTAGTAGCTACAGCACCTTCGCTACGTGGATTCAAAGTGCCGCCATTCGACGGGACTTCTTCCTGGTCGGCCTACAAAATCCAGTTCAAGACCGTCATGGAGGCAAACGGCTGGAATAAAAGCCAGGCCATGACTGCACTCACCTTAGGCCTGGGCAACCAAGCCTTAACCGTGTTGGAAGCTCTCGGTAAGAAAGTGACCTACGAGCAGCTCCTTGAGGCATTGGAGGCGAGATATGGCGACGCTCACCTGGAACACGTCTTTCGTGCGCAGCTTAAAGATCGCGTGCAGCACATCAACGAAAACCTGCAGCAGTAGGCGCTAGAGGTAGAGAAGCTGGTGCGAAATAGCTGATATAGCCAAAGATAAGTACGGTCAAGTGGCAATACTAGTCAGGCTCAAAGAATTAACAACAAATGGGGCTTAAAGATTATCGATTGGCAAACTTGTACTGGCAACATTCAACAACATCTGGCGGCCTAGATATTAAGAAAATCGAGAAACAAGTACAACAAGTGAGAGATCGTATCCCCATCACGAAAGTTTTTTCGATACGAATTTCGTTCCGAAGTTCACGAATTGTAACACGACATTTCGTATGTTTAGCAAAACTTTGAATGTTAGTGTACCTTTTAGTTTAAGTTTATCTACTCTCGTTTGCTTACGATATTTTATCATATTTACTATTAACGGTGGTTTACCTTCATGACATTTTAATTATTTTTTATTTTATATTTAGTTCAATAGATTATCAACTTAAAAGGGTAGTTCAAAAATAAAAAAAGTATAGCCATTCAGTGAGGAGGTGTTTCTGAAACGATAGCACGGGGAGTAGGATGATAATCGAGTTATTAGTTTTTTTTAATTATTATTGTTTTTAATATTGCATTTATGTCAATACTATGTAGACAATAAATTCATAACACTGATATACTTAAAGCTATGCTAGCTATGCTTGCGAATTCGTTCGCGTGGAATTAGTGCTTTTGTTATGACAAATGATGATGATTTTTTTTAGGATAGGGTGACATACGAACACACAGTCCACCTGATGGTAAGTGGTTGCTATGGCCCATAGACATCTACATCTATCCTCGATTACGAATCAAAATGCAGATGCGTTGTTACCTCTGAGGAATAAGATGGAATGCCTCGTTTTCAGTAGTAAAGGTCTCCGGTTTTCTACACTAACCATACGAAACACAGCATCATTAAGCTACTATTTTACGCTGGTATTTTGTGAGAGAGTGATCCTTCCCCGGTAGAGCCGACCCATTACTGCTACACCTATACTACTAATATGACTGTAGCATGGCCCTACCACATATAAAACCATAATGATTTATTTGTACTTTTAACTGTCACGAAGATATAGACATTTTAAACGTTCGGCTTTTCTTCGATTGTTAGGTGTTTACTAAGACCTACGAAACATTCCTTTCAACAACGAAAAATAATATCGCATATTCGAACAAATCACATTCGAAATAGTTTCATGGTAGAGTTCACGTTCCACTTTTGTCATTGCTTCGTTTCCATTTGAAATTTCGGTATTCGTTTTTTTTTAGTAGCCGCCAACGTATCACGATTAAACATCGGCTTGATAAACGAGGCGCGAGGAAAACTTTTTAGACAGACCTATTATATCCCAATCATGGAATATTATATAATATTTTTATTTATTGTAGATTATTAAACAATACTTATTAGGAGTCTTTTATTTTTTATCTAAGGTGGTCGGCAAATAATGGAAAACCTTGAAATGGGTCTTATTAGAAGTAATGGTCATTCAGAAAAGAATATAAATAAAAAAGGCAGGTAGTAGAATAGAATAGAATATTTTTTTATTCAATACATATTACAAGTAATTCTTATTGAAAGTCAATTTTTACTTTACCACTGGTTCGAAAAAAACCTCTGTCCTGAGAAGAACCAGCAAGAAACCCAGCGGGACTTGTTTTTAAAATAAATTTTACACTGTCAATGGCTACAAAATATTTCCAAAATTTATTTTAGAAACAGCTTGGAAGCAACCATCTCGTTACCAGGGGTTATTATCAACCATGTATTCATTTATATCATAACAACCCCTTTTATATAGTACCTATTTGTTTACATAATGATTTCTTAAATTTACGCGAACACTACACATTGAATAAAACTAAATTTACGGATTCTATCGCGTCTATTTAACTGATTTTACTTATTTTTAATTCCCGACGTTTCGGGTGCTTTACAGCAACCATGGTCACGAGGGTCCCCCCGTGAATTATTTCAAATTGATTAGAAATGGGGGTCCCTCCCGTGACCATGGTTGCTGTAAAGCACTTGAAACGTCGGGAATTAAAAATAAGTAAAATCAGTTAAATAAACGCGATAGAATCCGTAAATTTAGTTTTATTCAGTATTTGTTTAATTAAATATTTAAACTTGGTAATAGATAGACCTTGTATATTTTCTGGGACTTTGTTGTAATAGCGTATACATTGCCCCAAAAAGAAATTACTGACTTTGTGGAGTCGAGAAAGTGGTATTACTAGCTTGTGTTTGTTCCTAGTATTAAAATAAGTATAAACTAACTAACATAGATGTAAGTTTTTCTCTACTAACTGAAATTTCTATGGATACAGGTTGTCCGAAATAAACAATTTTTATTTTTACTATATTTAATAATGGTTGTGGCACGAATCGGTCAACTCGACTGGGGAAGAACTACGTTCTCACAGAATACCTACGTAAAATAGCAGCTCAATGCTGTTGTGTTCCGTAGGGTGGGTGTAGAGAACCCTTTACACTGCAAACAGAAAACTAGGATACCCTTTTTAGGAAAACGAGGTATTCCATTTTAGTCCTCACAAGTGACAACGCATCGATTAAGAATCAAAATTCTTAATTGAGCACAGACGTATAGATGTCTATGGGCCACTGTATCCACTTAACATGAGGCGCAATGTGTGCTCGTTTTTCACCCTTCTAATATAATATAAAAATATTTATATCTAATATATAAAGATTAATATTTGTTTGTTCGTGTTTTATAAGCTGCTATACCGTTTATTAAATTGCAGTAAAACTTTGTCAACATATTGATTGCACTTCCGCGATGATTATAAGCATAGTTGAACCCGGTAGGTGGCGCTGTATAAGAATCCAGATATCACGAGTGCAAAGCCGGGGCATATCGCTAGTATATTATAAGATATATTTTATTATTATAGGAGATGGGATTATATACATTATTTTTATAAAAGATGAGATCATGAGACTTATACAATACTTATATTAAATCCACAGCGTTATAAAAGCAATAAGTGAACGATTATTAAGAACGTCAGCCATCAATAACGGCCTTATTTAATTTTATCGAGTGTTATTATCGTATTGTGTGATAGGCGGCCGTATTAAAGTCGTTTGACCACATTGCAATGTAAAAGTAAATTGTTATTACTTCAATAAAGTTTTTATTGCGGTCATTGTGTATTTGTTATGTCCCATCATTTGAAACGCAATGATTAGCCTGACTAGCGTACGTGAAGGTAGTGTAGACATCCGGTCAATATGATCACTTTCTTATAACTCCAAAAATGACTAGCGTACGTGAAGATAGTGTGGACATCCGGTTAATATGATCACTTTCTTATAACTCAAAAACTACAGATTGAATAAAACTATATATTTGCATTCTATCGCGTTTAATTTACTTATTTTAACTTATATTTAATTCTCGACGCTTCGGGCCCTTTACAGCACCCATGGTCACGGGGGGACTTATATATAAAAAAGTATTAATAATAAGAAATGGTGTATCGTGAACAGAGTATACGCCTATGACACTTATATTTTACAAAAAATGAAAACATAAATTTAGAATTAAATAAATAAATTAGTTAGCTCTATCGAAATTCAAATCATATCCACCCTAGCCTGTCACCCTGCGAAGTGACAAGGTCAAATATATCTACTAAATTTATTGTTTTATTGCGGTTCGTAAAGTAGGGTGGATATGATATGAATTTCAAGTGTTTAGGTTTTATTTTTGTAAGATATCAGTGCCACAGGCTTCTACTCCGTTAAACCCTACCTCCGTATCACATATTACACCCTATTTTTGCAGACGGTAAAACAGGTGATCCAGTATATATATGCATACCTTTGTTTAAAAGCTGATGTTTTTCCTGATATCTTAAAAAGTAGTGGCAGAGACAGTTATGAAAACTACAATAATAATAATACAAAAATAATTCATAAATAACAAAAATAATTCATAAATAACAAAAATATTAAATAATAACAAAAAATTAACCCTCAGTTGTAAAAAAAATTCTTTTGTACAACTGAAGGTGGGGGACGCTTACATTTGTAACACAGCTTACACTAGTATCCTATAATATCAAAATCCTGAAACACCTCTCTCCCCTCCTTTACACCCGTACTCCCAATCTGGCCATTTTCAATATATCGCCAACTTGGCTGATAAACTTATATCTAGGGCGTCCCGTAAAAACAATTGTATTTTATTTAAAATATGTAAGAAATGTAATAAATTTTAAAACAGTTAGACTACTTTTTTAGCTATTTCCATAGCATAATGTCGTAAGGTTTTTTGCTATGGGATGCACTACTGACACTGAAATTATAAATTTTTTGGAGAACAGGGCCATAAGAGCAACTATGAATGAATGAATGAATGAATGAATATACATTATTGCACACCACAAACAAATTTACAAAGATCATAACAGAGAGCAGATTACATGTACAATTTGGCGGCCTTATCGCTACATAGCGATCTCTTCCAGGCAACCAAAGGTGTAAAGGAATAAAACTGTGAGTACTAGGTAGGTGGTGCAATATAAATATACCTAATATGATATCAATACATGCAATAAAATAACATATAAATAACTAATACATTAAAAAAAAGAAAAATATGATACACATATACATACGTATATAAAAAAAACATACACACCCACATATATACATATATATATATATATATATATATATATATATATATATATATATATATATATATATATATATATATATACATATCCATACATATACATACATATACACACATACATATATATATACACATATATACATACATATACATATACATACATATATCCTCAAATATATACCACTAACAATAACATAAACAAATAAATACAAAACTACATAATCACATAATTTAAAACCTAAAACTAAAACTATGATTTAAAACCTAAAGAGTTTCTAAGACAAAAGTTACATTTTTAGTAACTTTTCTCAATACATTTACTAGAATGTATGTACAGAAAAATATAAGTAGTTTTAATAAAATAAAGGTTGTTAAGAATCTCCAGTGAAGTTTTGGTTCTCACCTAAGACGATTCGACCTAGCAACATAGAATCTGCTCCCATCTCTGGGCGAGGGCTCCCCAGTGCCAGCTCCTTCCATTTGATCGATCCAGCGCTGAGCAGTTGAATAGTCCGGCTTGACTCACTGGCACTGCGAAGAGATGTTACATCTCTTTTCGGATTTTATCGCATCTACAACGGGAAGTGTTCTGAGAAATCGTTTGGACAAATTCCAGCCACACAATTTCACCATCGCACATTGCGACAAAACTCGCGATACCATCCATACCATCTATATGACTGGCGGTCCACAACCGTGCGATTTAAAAGAAGTTTTCTTCCTTGCATAGCTTCCTTGTGGAATCGACTATCACAAGAGATTTTTCCGGACCTAACCTTCCGACTAAGGGACCTTCAAGAAAAGAGCTTACTCTTTTTTGAAAGGCCGGCAACGCATCTGCGATTCCCCTGTTGTCGCAGTTGTTCATGGGAGGCGGTAATCACTTACCATCAGGTGAGCCGTATGCTCGTTTGCCCGTTTTACTACGAAAAAATGGTCATGTCTAATGAAGTCAACTCTCCGTACCCCACGTGCTCTAATCCAAAGCCCCGAAAACTTTCAGCTTGAGTTACAAAATCGTTTTCAGTGCCTAGAATACTAAATGTAGTGGACGATATGAATGACAAGCTCGTGGAAACTGTTCATGCGGTAAGAGCTAAAATACGCATAACCCATCGCAGAACACAAAAACTCTCATCTCGTGGCTGTTAGATGGGAAATGAAACTGCAATCTTCAGCAGATTTGACATTTTTTGGTTGGACTTACGCAGCTTCAATATTTTAGTAATTGAAAAAGTAAACAATGCTCCAAAGTCTTTGTCAGAGATTTGTCTGCCAAAAAGAGCCAGCTGTCAAAGCTAAATACCGAATGTGATAGCATCGTTTCCAGGCCATCGTTGATTTTGATTGAGATTGCGACAGAAACAGAAACAGACCCTCTCCCAATCCCTTACTAGATGGAGTGAAGACCTGGTAAGCCATATATAAAGTCGGTGGATGCAGGTGACTCTAGTACCATGCTTTGTGGTATTCCTTGAGGAGGCTTAGGTTCAGCACTGGACTTGTGAAGGGCTGTAATGACGAAGATGATGAACAAAATAAGTTATATTCACTCTGTAAACACAGGGAACAGTCATAAGTCAGTATTAACATTTACTCGACTCCATAGTGTAGATAAAGTGTAGTGGTGTCGTAAGAATATCTTCTACCCCATATCATCCCGTGGGTGTCGTAAGAGGCAAGAAATTAAAACAAACCAGGAGATGAGCAGAAGCGTCTTCCAAATAACGACTAAATTAGGTTGCGAACCAGCTTGCCAAGCGTGGCAACTATGGCAAAACAGGGGGGTCCCTATGATGCAATTTTTAGGGTAGGCCTATGTTTAGCAGTAACCTTTAATAGACTGTAACGGTAATAAAGTCAGTTGTTCATTCTTGACGCGATGTTTGCGCTTTTATAACAAAATTCATACAAAATTTGACCTAAGCTAAGTTAAAAACTTTTATTAAAAATTGTATAAAAAGGGTTATTATAAAATTAAAGAATTTATAGATGAAAGTAACCTTTGGCAATGAGACGATTGCTATCAAGCTATTTCTAATTAGTTTTGTGTTGTTACTTTTGTACACTGACTTGTATAATATATGGACTGGCTACTAAACACCGTTTCATAATGAGGCGTTTTGATTTTCGCCATTTTGGCGCTAACAGCAGGAGTGATCATCCACTGAACTCAAATAGAGATAAGATAGTGTGGCAAAATATATAGATAAAAGTTCTGTACACAGGCCTATCGTCCGTTCTATTTATGTATCATATTGTTACGAGCTTGAGGTTCGTGACAATAAAAATTGCCGATAGAATTACCTAAATTAACACTTTAATTTTCTTTACACCAATTAAAACTTAAAACACTAATAATTAGGCACACTGATTCACTTTATTTCGCTCCGAAGCTTCGCTTGTCTCGCCAAATGCAATACTTCCCCCATCGCACCTTGCAGCGCCTATAAATACACCTTAGCACCGGAAAATCCAGAACATTCAAGTAAATACGCGCGCCAATCGACTAAGCATCGAAAGTTCGAGTGTCGGGCTTCTAAAAACTGAGTTCTTCGTTTCGACAACAGATGGCGCCGTCGGTTGAAAGATTAGTGGTCATTTTATGGAAAGCTCTCTCCTCGCTCTGTTACCCGACACTAGATGGCGCTAGTGCCAGATGTCAACTTAGCCGCGCAACACTGCCCCCTCCTAAGATATGCTCGTCCCGAGCATTATCGGCCCCATAATAACGCGCCAGGCGATCCACATGGACGATCTTAGGAGTCCTCTTTGCGCCTTTCTGTATCCGGTAGGTTACATCGTTGATCATGGTCACAATCCGGTACGGGCCGTCCCATTTAGCTTGAAGCTTAGGGAATTTCCCTTTGCTGCGGACTGGATTGTGCAACCACACTAGTGAACCTTCGTCGAACCCTTTGTTGTTCATTTTGCGGTCGTACCGGGTTTTCATCTTTTCAGACATTAGCTGGCCCGGTTGTCTGACGTGCTCATAAATGTCATTCATTTTGTTCCGCAAGTCATTTGCATAATCGGTTATACTGCGTGGAGCATCAGGTGGTATCCCGGTGATCAGGTCCGCCGGCAGCCGTAATTCTCTCCCAAAGTTTGCGAAAGCTGGTGTCACTGATGTACTAGCATTTCGATATGACAACAAAAACGGTTGTATGTGCTTGTCCCAATCTCGTTGCCGATTGTCTACAACTTTTGCTAGGTACCTCTCCAATGTCTGATTAAATTGTTCTACCATTCCATCAGATTGCGGGTGATAAGAAGTCGTTCTTGTTTTATGAGTACCCATAACTCGGCAAGTTTCCTGGAATATTTGAGACTCAAAATTCCTTCCCTGATCGCTGTGAATCTCTAAAAGTACTCCAAAATGGCGGAAGACTTTATGAACTAGCTTATCTGCAACTGTTGAAGCTTCTTGATTTGGAATGGCGAAAACTTCTGGCCACTTTGTGAAGTAATCCATCACAACCATGAAATACTTGTTGCCGCTTTCACTCTCCGGAAACGGCCCCGCCACGTCAATGGCTATTCTCTCCCATGGTGCACCAATATTGTACAACTTCAATGCACCTCTACTACGAGTCTGAGGTCCCTTTACAGGCGCCCAACTTGTACATTTGCGACACCAGTCCTCGACATTGTTTCAACAGTGGACCCAGTAAAACCGTTCTCGAATCTTCAGTAGAGTTCGTTTAACTCCCAGATGGCCTCCTGAACAATCATTATGGTACAGCTGTAGAACATCCGGTACTCTAGCTTTAGGGAAGACTATTTGTAAATGACAGCTGTCTCCCCGAACATTTTCCCATTTACGGCACTGAACTCCATCCTGAAGCAGCAAGCTGTCCCACTGGGCCCAATAGCTTTTAGTGGTCTAACTCATCGCTGAGACATCGCTCCACTTGGGCTTGGGAGCACTGGCCTTCATCCATTCCAGAATCGGCTTGATGATCGGATCTTCCTGCTGTGCACGTTGTAAGCTGTCCTTCCACTCGTTCCTGAGGTGGTCTGCCCTGAGCATCCTCACGGATACCACTTACTTACTCTCTTGCCTAGTACAATGTTTGCAATCTTCAGGACAAGGTCTTCTTGAGAATGCATCTGCGTTGCCATGAGATTTCTCGCTGCGATGTTCGATCTCAAAGTCGTATTCTTGCAATAGTTCAATCCATCTCGCAACTTGTCCTTCTGGATTTTTAAACTGTAATAGCCATTTTAGTGCAGCATGGTCAGTTCGTAAGTGAAATTTCCGCCCCAGAAGATATTTGCTAAAATGCTGCAACGACTTTACCACAGCTAGCAATTCGCGTCTTGTGACACAGTAGTTCCTTTCCGGTTTTGACAACGACTTGCTGAAGTACGCTATCACAACCTCTCGATCACCGTTCACCGTGCTTGCATCAGGGTATCCCAAAATAGGTGTTTTGCACAGATGGTCCTTGAGCTCCTGGAATGCGATATTGCAACTTTCATCCCAGCAGAAATGTCGCTTCTCCTCGGTTAGCTTATGCAGAGGTTTGGCTATATCTGCCAAGTTCTTCACAAATCGCCGGTAGTAGGAGCACAAACCCATAAATGCTCTAACCTGCGTCTTGTCTTTTGGAACTGGCAATCCTTGACAGCGGCGATTTTCTCTGGATCCGTGCGGATAACTTCTTCCGATACTACATACCCCAAAAAGTTAACTTGCCGTTTGAATAGTGAACATTTCTTCGGACTCAACTTGAGGTTGGCACTCTGAATCCTCATGAGCACGCATTCCAAGTTTTGAAGGTGTTCTTCAAACGTACGGCCTACGATGGTGATGTCATCCAAGTAGACCAGACAGGTATCGCCAATTAGCCCGGTAAGTACAAGTTCCATCAGCCTTTCAAACGTTGCTGGAGCATTGCACAACCCAAACGGCATTACTTTAAATTGCCAGAGACCCTTTCCCGTCGAGAACGCAGTTTTCTCCTTGTCCTTAGGGTCAATTTCAACTTGCCAGTAGCCACTTTTTAGATCCAGCGTGCTAAACCACTTTACTCCTGTAAGCATGTCCAGCGTGTCATCAATTATTGGCAAAGGATAGCTGTCCTTCTTCGTAACGTCGTTCAAACGGCGGTAATCAACACAAAACCGCATGCTGCCATCCTTCTTCTTTACCAGCACCACGGGTGAACACCATGGACTAGAGAAAGGTTCAATAGCACCATCCTTTACCGTTCCTTAAATCATGGTTTCCACTTCCTTTTCACGTGCTACTGGCAATCTTCTTGGCCGCTGACGGATCGGCAATTCCTCTCCTGTGTTTATTTTGTGTTGAACTAAGCCAGTTTTTCCTATGTCAGTATCGTTTGATGAGAATACATCGGCATACTTGAGTAACAACTTCTCCGCCTTGACCATTTCATTCGGGGAGAGAACGCTGCGACAGTCTTCCACAAGTGTGGTCACTCTCGTTTGTGCATCCTTGCTGGGGGTCTCACTCGATAGATATTGGCACCGACGTAACCAATCCACTTCCTCACAAGTTTCAACCATCGTGGCTTTTTCTATAATCTGTTCCCGGTCACAAAGGTTCAGCACACGTACTCCTGCGATGGCAGTGGTCCTGACCAAGGTTCGAGCTACTTTCCATGGAAGGTCATTGTTTACCCTTTCTACAAGTACACAACGGTGAGCTTGCCCAGCGTTTCGAGGAAGACTAACCGGCACAATCGTTTCTGATGTCGGCGGAAGAACAATCTTCTTAATACTGTACACGTTCCCTGGTAAAGCACCTTCCATAAAAAGTTCCACATTTCAAAACACCTTGCTTAACATCGATCTCACAACAATTTTTCCTCATAAAGTCTAGGCCAAGGATGCAGTCGTCCATTATATCAGCCACGATGACATTATGCAGGTAGATCACGTTGCCTAGTTTCAACTCCATCTCCTTTTCTCCACGGACGGGTATACGCTGACCGGTGGCTGTTACCAAATTAATGCGTTCTCGGTTGTATGCGGAGTCCCCAAGGAACTGACTTATAAGTTGGGAACTAACAACCGTACGAGAGGCTCCAGTATCTATGGTCAGTTTACACGGCATTCCGTTGACCTTGCCCTTGATGATCAGACTGTTCCCATCAGGGTTTGTGAGATCGAGATCCTAGGTGCTCTTTTAACATCAGCCAGCATCCGCCCCGCAGTTCTGGCTTTTACTCGTTTCCCTGCTGCTGCTGGGCGGGGCCGTTAGCCGCACCACCCTCCTGAAATCGTTCATCTTCCCTTTCTACGGTTCGCTTAGGGCAGCTGGATCGAAGATGGCCCCTTTCCCCACAGCCATAGCACCTAGGGCTGTAACCTCCCTGACGCGATGGGAGCGAATATCCTGCTGCACAGCTTCCACCTCCAGTGCATGGGCCAAGGCGTCCTTAAGCATCTCGTGGTGCCCGAGCCTCACAGCAGCTCTGACTTCAAGGTCGCGGATACCGTCGATGAATGTCTGAACCAGGTTCACTTTAATGAGCGCAGGTACAGACTGGTATGCTTTTCGAACCATCTTCTCCACCTCAAGCGCCCACTGCTGCAGGTTTTTGTTGCTGCGTTGCACGTGATCTTTAGGCTGCGCGCGAAAGACCTGTTCCAGGTGAGCGTCGCCATATCTCGCCTCCAACGCCTCAAGGAGCTGCTTGTAGGTCACTTTCTAACCGAGAGCTTCCAACACAGTTAAGACTTGGTCGCGCAGGCCTAGGGTGAGTGCAGTCATGGCTTGGCTTTTATTCCAACCGTTCGCCTCCATGACGGCCTCGAACTGGATTTTGTAGGCCGACCAGGAAGAAGTCCCGTCGAACGGCGGCACTTTGAATCCACGTAGCGAAGGTGTTGTAGCTACTACGGGAGCTGTTGTTCCATCCCCAAGTTTGAGGTCGTCCAGCGTTTTCTTCACGTCAGCCACCACGTAATCGAACCGATCGTTCACTTGGTCGATTTGGGTTTTAGCTTCCTTGATTTGAGTTTTAGCATCCGACAGGCGGTTGTCATGTTTAAAAACCCTATCCTTCACCTCCCTTATCTCTTTTCCAAAAGTAGCATGAAGGTCCTTCATGAGGAGAATCTGCTCTTCCGACCGACGAGCCTGTTCCGCCTGCTGATCTTCCAACCGACGGGCCTGTTCCTCCTGTTGGCGGGCCTGTTCCTCTTGTCGGCGGGCCTGTTTATCCTGTCTTCCCCGCAGCTGCTCTTCCAACCGACGGACCTGTTCCTCCTGTCGGCGAGCCTGTTCCTCCTGCCGGCGAGCCTGCTCCTGCAGCATCACCATCAGAGCACCTAAGTCAGGTGCTGTAGATGTAGGAGCTACTGACGGGCCTGCAACCGGCGGCTGGCCCTCCGAAGTCTGCGACGTTGCAACACCAAATCTTCTTTGGTCCGTCTCCTGCTGGCGTTGACTTCGGGTACGGACACGTCGTTCGTTCGTTTCCTCCTTAGGTAAAATCGGCATGATTTTATCCCACTTCTGACACCAATTGTTACGAGCTTGAGGTTCGTGACAATAAAAATTGCCGATAGAATTACCTAAATTAACACTTTAATTTTCTTTACACCAATTAAAACTTAAAACACTAATAATTAATCACACTGATTCACTTTATTTCGCTCCGAAGCTTCGCTTGTCTCGCCAAATTCAATACTTCCCCCATCGCACCTTGCATCGCCTATAAATACACCTTAGCACTAAATTCCAGAACATTCAAGTAAATACGCGCGCCAATCGACTAAGCATCGAAAGTTCGAGTGTCGGGCTTCTAGAAGCTTAGTTCTTCGTTTCGACAACAGATGGCGCCGTCGGTTGAAAGATTAGTGATGTCATTTTCTGGAAATCTCTCTCCTCGCTCTGTTACCCGACACTAGATGATGCTAGTGCCAGATGTCAACTTAGCCGCGCAACAATATTAATATAATGCCAAACAATAAATAACTGTATAAAAATACCTACGCAAAGCTTTATTATTATTATCTTGGGGTATCTATATAATTTTCTCATCTGGTGGTTGGGTTCTATAAATATATAATTATAATTTAAAATAAAAAGATAAATATACATAAATATCAATAAAATAAAATAAATACAAAAAATACATAAATAAATAGGATCCAACAAGGTGGAAGCCCTTGGCAGGGGAGACCAAACGGCCGAGGGTTAGGGGGAAAGGGAAGAAAACCGGCGGACAATGCGGGCGGTATTGGTGAGCACCGCCTTCTGCATTTGAGCCCGTAGCAGTCCGTCACGGAGTCCCAGTCGCCTCAGATGACCCGAGAGGCTGACTGGGATTAGCCCATTCGCAGAGACGACTACAGGAATAACTTCGGTCGGCAGACCACCCCACATGTCGGTCACTTCGTGAGTCAGGTCCAGATATTTTGTTCGTTTATCTGTTTCGGCTTTCACGAGGTTCTCGTCATATGGAATGGTAATGTCGACCAAAAATATCCTCGACTGTGCCCGGTCCATCAGCACAATATCAGGCTTATTCGCAAGAATAGCCCTGTCTGTGACGATGGCCCGGTCCCAATAGAGCCTGGCGCGATCATTTTCGAGCACGGCTTCCGGCAAGTACTTGTAATACAGCAATTTCCGATCCACGAGACCGTATTTCAGAGCAAGCTCCTGGTGAAGAATTCTGTTTTTATTATTATTATTATTATTATTTATTTCATTATTCAGGTAAGTACACCCATTTTGTAGGTACACTTAAAATTTAAAAACTTAAAAAACTGGGGGTTAGTACATTCACAAAATACATAAATTATTATTTATTATTAAACATATTGGGTCTGGAACCCATGTGCATATGCATCTGCAGTTTTATACATCACATGAAACCAAGATCGACGCTGCATTGGTCTATCCACGTTTCTATTCGGAACTACTGAACGGATTTTGTACCGAGTTTCAACATTGGGTATGTCGGATCATTCGCGAGGCTTAAATATTCAATTAGTACTGGAAAATACTCAACTGGAGTAAGTACCTATACAAAATAAAAATAAAAACATAAATTCGCAAATCGTTTATTGTCATGCAGTTCTAGTGTTATCGAAAATAAATCAGCTGCTAAAATAAAGCCTGTAATAATTATCTACCTACATAAATGAGTGTTTATTTGTTCGTATTCTATGAGCTGCAATACTGTTCATTAGATTGCGGTTAAACTTTTTCAACTTATTGCTTGCACTTGTGCTAAGGTTATAGCCATAGTACTTTAGCTAGATAAATTGTTTAAATAAAATAAGTCCACAACACTCAGTACTGTCCTTACCATAAGGGCACATGGGCCCCGTGCCCAGCCCCTATCGTCAAGGGGGCCCCATTGACGAAAGACGCCGATCTTATTCGCTTACGCCATACAATATTTATCTATTTTTGCCAATTAACAATATATAAATAACAATATACAAACAATAAATGTCTGATCATAGCAGAAAAATGTTTTTGTCATTCAATTTTTTTTACTTTCCAACAGGGCCCTAAATCCTTGTCTATGTCTATGCCTAAGACGGCGTTGAAAATACTGAGAGTTAATGTTTAATTCAGCACAAACAAGCAGAAGATACAAAAGCCAAGATAAAAGAGTTTATAATAGACAATAATAGGCGAAATATAAATGAGAATACAGTTCAGAAAAGCACAATTAAATATTCGACGTAATTATTAAAAGTCTAAGCGTGAGAACAAAAGATTAGCGATAGCGAGCAACATGCGTTCCGCGTCGTATCGGTACATCGACTGCACTGAGTACATTATATATACCTGGAATATCGACTGGTAGTGGGTAGTGGTAAAGCGGTGCGCGGACGCAGGCAATCCTCTTACCAGCTGGGCTAACGGTATTCTGGGCGGCGCGTCCAACGCTCGGCTGTTGCTACGTGCATATGATGAGAGTATGTATATAGAGGCATGTATAATTACTGTCTATGTTGAATGTGAGTATGTATGTACGTGTGTATCTGTGTAGGTATAATATGCGTGTGTGTAAAATGTAGGAAATTAGCCCAGTTCAGGAATATAACACGGCATCCAGACCTTGTAATGGGATCCGGATGTGACCTTTTAATACGCTCCGAGGAAGCTGTATGGGACTGTAACTGCTACCGTCAGCTAAAATGTATGACAATTTAAGTCTGTCAATTGAGACATTCATATCTTTGCCTTTAATCAGGAGTTTAAAAACCTTATCTTCTCTGAAGAGTACCTTGTGCGGCCCTGAGTACGCGCGTTGCAAACTTGTACGCGAAGCGTCTTCTCTTAAGAAGATGTGTTTAGTAGTAGTAAGATCCATGTACACAATAGTATATTTAATTACGAGTGCGAAAAGCCTGTCATTGCAAAGAGTTCCGACAAATGTCTACCCGAACCGAAGTGCAGCCAAAGGTGAGGGTTGACAGTCGGAACAAATTGCAATGACGGTTCCGCACGTGTACTGAACCACTATTTTAATACAGTTACGAAAAAATGAAGCAATTTAATAAAATAATAAAAACACAATAAACTCAAGTCACTTGGGTATTCATTTATATCCACGTTTATTTATTTATTTATTTTATTCTTTATTGCATCCTTAACAAAAGGATACAAAGGGCGGACTTAATGCCTTGAGGCATTCTCTACCAGTCAACCCATGGAGTGGTGAGAATTTGACGTAGGTGTGACAATATAGAATAAGATAACACAATACAAATGATAATTAACTACATAATATATACAAACTACTAATAAATAAACTATACATATATGATTTATCCTTACATATATACAAATATATAAATAAATGGATATACATACAAGTAAACATATTTAAATACATACATAATTAGTATATACAAATGACTATGAATATATACGTCTGTTTGGAAATACATATTAAATAATGCGTTGTTGTTTAATAAATGATCACGGACCAACTTTTTAAAAGCGTACTTACTACGTACTACGAAACCCAGACTGATATATACTCAGTAGGTTATGTTTCGAGTCAAAAGTAGAAATTTGCTTGTAAACACAGGATTCTAAAATTTTGGAAAGAAAAGGTAGAATGGATATTGGACGAAAATGATTGGGAAGAATGGGAGTAGGAACTTTTGGGAGAGGCTTTACAAAAGCCCTCTTCCAAAGATTAGGATACTGACCCGAACCAAGGGAAAAATTGATTATATGGGAAATTGCCGGGAAGAAGGTGCTCTAGTATAAATACTACCATATGTCTACTAATCTCGTCGTAACCAACGGCCTTGGACTGGATTGCTAAAATTGACTTTTTGACATCATCCTGAGAAACAGGAGAAAAATTAAAGGTAGGAATGTTAGGAATTTGCATAGAAGCAATGGAAGCCATAGTTTGGGAACGAATTATTAGTTATTTACAACTTCATTTTTCATCATCAACTTCGTAGATTCAAATTACAATGTTAAAAAACCATAATTTAAAAAAAAACTAAAAACCTAAATTATCATACATTTGTACTCCCCGTGGTGTATATACTTAGCCTTTGAGTGAGGAAATAACCAGCGCTCTTAAAGTCTTCGTATTGTAAACATAAAGTAATCAGGCAGCCTTTCTCCACTTGGCCATATGAAAATAAGGAGAGAAGAAATAAAAAAAAACATTCGAAATAATCTAATATTTTTATACTTACTGGTACCAGAAAATATTGCAGGTATACTGCACTTTTTCATAGTGGCACAGAATAAATAATAGTACTACGTAACAGTGGTGCGTGTCTCACGTCTAATAATACAATCGTCTGTGAATTGTTTCGTACAGAAATAATAATTTTGTTTCGGACGCCAAAACCCAACTTTGAAGCTTCTTAGCCATAGTTTTAGTTTCAAGTCAGTGGGAAACCTGTGAATAAAAATGTTATATTTGATAATTATATTTTGTCCGCGCCTTTGGTTGTTATTTTTTTGTGGTTTTAAGAACATTATTTGTCATAAATAATTAACAATAACTCACTTAATGAGAAACTAAATTTAACAAAACATACTTCTATTGAGCGTACAGTTGAATATTATATATAATAAGATACAATGTAGGATGTAGGCAGTCTTCGAATCTTGTAAAAATTAAAGAATTAATAACCGAGCACACACGGATCTTGATTAGGAAATGCAACTGACTAGAAGTGGCATCAATCAGAGCCTACGTTTATGTGTACACTTGGTAATCTAGTTTATTAATGTGACCTTTACGAATATCTATTATTTGACCAATATTTTGAAATGGGGCATACTTTATGCTTCTTTTATAGTAATCGAAATTTATTTTACATGACGACATCTTAAATTCAATGTTCTTCTTTCCGTAGTTTAATCTGGATCAACGTGTTACTATATAGTTTCATAGCTACATAGCGCTGTGCGGAACATAGGCCTCACCCAAGTAATGCCACAAAGCACGGTCCTTAGCCACCTGCATCCATCGACTACCTGCATGTCTTACCAGGTCGTCACTCCATCTAGTGGGGGGTCGCCCTACACTACGCCTACTGGTACGAGGCTGTCACTCGAGAACCTTTCTTCCCCATCGGTTATCGGTTCTTCGAGCTATATGGCCAGCCTATTGGCACTTCAGCTTACTAATCCGTTGGGCTAGGTCGGTCACTCTGGTTTTACTGCGGATATCCTCATTTCTGGGTCCATCACGCAGAGAAACTCCGAGCATAGCCCTCTCCATAACTCTTTTAGCGACCTTGAGCGTCCTCATACGGCTAGCAGTGAAGAACCACGTCTCAGATCCGTAAGTGCTCACTGGCAACACGCACTGGTTGTACAATCTAGTTTTCAGAGTTTGAGGCATACCTGACGAGAAGATGTGTCGTAATTTCCCGAACGCTGGCCAGCCGAGTTAAATCTGTCGATTAATCTCTCGGTCGAAGTTGGACTTACCTAGTCGGACTATTTGTCCCAGGTAAAAACGTACTCAACAACTTCGAGCAAAGTGCTCCCAACAACTACCGGCATGGTGTGACATGGAAATTAAACATGATCTTTGTTTTGTTCATGCTCATCATAAGACCCATCCGTTGGGGGACACCATTGAGGTCATTGAGCATAGTGCTTAGGTCCTCCAGCGATTCTGACAAAAGAACTATATCATCGACAAATCGAAGGTGAGTGATGTACTCGCCATTGATGTCTTACACCTCTCTGCAGTTGTATAGGTTTCGAACTCTGGTTTTGTACTCGGATGGCCATCGGTAGCCCTACTGTATAAACACTTCAGCACTTCGGTATACCGACAGTCAACTTGGCACTGCTGAAGGGACTGTAGCACCGTTCGAATTTCGACGGAATCAAAGGCTTTCTCATGGTCCGGTATGTATGTGGTCTATAGTACTGAAGCCTTTTCGGAAACCGGCTTTGTGCGAGACGATTCGTAATGACTCTCGAAAACAGCACATAGACGCGGCTCAGAAGGGAAATTGGTCTGTAGTTCTTCAAGAGAGCGTTGTCGCCTTTCTTAGAGAATAAGACCACCGCACTTCTGCTCCATCCTCCGGAGTAGTGCCACCATGGAGGACGAAATTGAAGAGCTTCTGAAGGACTACAAGTACCGGTGTTCCACCCGCTTTCAGAAGCTCCGCTGAAATTCCATCCCCTCCTGGGGTCCTGCTGTTTTTAAGGTGCTGAAGAGCCATGCTAATCTCGTTCAGACTGAAGTCCCGGATATCATCGGAATAGTGTCGGATAAGACTTGCTCTTGAATCGTTACTCACACTTGCGTGTGGCTCTAACGATGACGTGTACAGCTGTCCATAGAACCTCTCAATCCCACTCAAAATCTCAGGTGTCCCGGAAACGATGCTGCCACACTCAGTCTTCAGCTTTGACAGTTGGCTCTTTCTGACAGACAGATCGCTAGCAAAGACTTTGGAGCCCTGGTTTCGCTCGATCGCTTCTTTAATACGAGCGGTATTAAAGTTGCGTAAGTCTTGCCGCATGCATTTTGAGATCTGTCTGTTCATTTGCTAGTATGCTGTCAAATCTGTTGACGATTGCAACCTCATCTCCCGTCTAACAGCTATGAGATTAAGAGTGTGATCGGAAAGTTTTTGTGTTCTTCTGCGGTGGGTCTTGCAGAACTTAGCTTCGACCGCATGGACAGTTTCCACGAGCTTGTCATTCATATTGTCCACAGTATTGCAATCTTCTAGGCACTGAAAGCGGTTACGTAACTCGAGCTGAAAGGTTTCGAGATTCTGGATTACAGCACGAGGGCGACAGAGCGTTGAATTTATTAGATGAGACCTCTTTAACTTAACGTTTAGATTCAGTGTGCTTGCGCTGCCAGTTTTTATCATTGCGATCACTGAGACATCACTGAACAGTTGGCGTCTGGTCGTCATAGTGAAGTCAATCTCATTTTTTGTCGAACCGTCGGAGCTTGACCAGGTCCACTTTCTGTGGGGCCGCTTCTGGAAGTAAGAGTTCATCATAAAATGTCCCTCTTGCTCCATGAAGTCGGCCAGCTGCTGGCCCCTTGGGTTCCGTTGCCCTATCCCAAATTGCCCTACCTTCAGCTCACCGTTCTTTCTTGTGCCCAGTTTTGCGTTGAAGTCTCTCATTAACACCGTATAGTGAGTTTTGGAGGAATACTTGGCTCTAGTAATATCCTCATACATTTTCTCCACCTCTTCATCGGAACGTTCCAACGTTGGCGCGTAAACCTGTGTGGCCTTCAGCGAATACTGTTTGGTGATTCTGAGTATAAGGTAAGCAACCTTCGTCGATACACCCCCAATCTTTAAAACGTTGTTAACGAGAGACTTGTGGACGATAAATTCAACACCTCCTTGGGAAAGATGGTCGCCCTCCCGATGATAGAACAAGTTGCCGGATTCGAGAATCACCGTGTCCTCCCCCTCTCTTCTCGTCAGTCCTCAGGGTGCGTGCGTTAAATGTTGCCAGGTCAAGTTGTCGTAGGTGGCAACCGAACCTCCACCGGAGATTCTTAGCACCCCCTGCCCCGCCGCTACCATGGTCGCCACCGTATACAGGAATAGCGTGGCCGCCGGGGACCGGGGGCCGTTTATTGGTGTAATTGTTCATGGGGAGTATATTGCCATAGTTTCCACGCTTGGCAAGCGGGTTGTCAAGATGATGCTGCTGCCCATCTCCTGCCTGTTACCCTCTGTCACCTTTTACGACACCCTCGGGAAGATATGGGGTGGTTGATATTCTTAACCGCCACTACACGGTGTACACTATATAGTTTGCATTGCGTTATTTCATTTTTTGTATTTGTTGTTTTTTAATAAAATTGAATGATAAATGTCTTTATTGATTTTTTTTACGTATACAAGGATAGTATTTATAAGTTTATAGAATATTCATCATTTTAGTATCATCAAATATCTTTTTGTTGGTGTTCGGAATTTATAATTAAATAAACATTTTGATAATTTATTTTGCGCTGTTTCTATTAAGATTTATTACCAGATTTCGATTAAATAGTCATTATGAGGTTTAACCAAAAATTATAATCGATGTATCGAACGTTTCTAGGAAGACATTTACTTAAGCCGTAAAAAGTTCCTGAAAGTGATATTACTTTGGATTTGATTTTTCCTATATCTGTGGCTTCCATTCAATGTTTTTATCTACCGAGATATTTCTCTATGTTTATCCTTTAAATTATTTAATCATTTACTTTCGGTTGAAAATTAGGAGTATTTTTTATTTTTAGGTGCAAATATAATATTCATTTTGTTAGTATTTATAGTCAGAAGATTTGATTGAAACGATTTATTCAATATATTTAGATAATTTTGGGCATGTGGCAAAAGAACTTCAATCGAGTTCCCAAAGTAGCGACAGTTCCCTGCGTAAAGCAAAATGTCACTTATTAGAACAATTTGGTTTATGTTGTTGATATAAATGAGAAATGATAAAGGTCTCAAAATTGAGCCCTGAGGCATGCCAAAAGTAACTAGATTAGTATAACTTTTGGGTTCACCTATTTTAACACTTTTTGGACCTATTTTTCACCTTTTTTTTTTTTTTTTTATAGAAGAGGGGGCAAACGAGCATGCGGCTCACCTGATGTTAAGTGACTACCGCCGCCCATGATCAACCGCAACACCAGGAGAATTGCGGGTGCGTTGCCGGCCCTTTAGAAAGGAGTAAGCTCTTTTCTTGAAGGTCCCCAGGTCGTATCGGTCCGGAAAAATCGCCGGTGGTAAACTATTCCACAGAGAGGTTGTACGTGGAAGGAAACTCCTTGTGAAACGTACAGTGGTGGATCGCCAAGCATCCAGATGGTGTGGATGGTATCGAGACGTTTGCCGTGTAGTGCGTTCACGAAATTTGGCGGCTGGGATTAATCCGAACAATTCCTCAGAGCACTCCCCGTGATAGATGCGATAAAATACGCAAAGAGATGCAACATCTCTTCGCAGCGCCAGTGAATCGAGCCGATCGGAAAGCACTCGGTCGTCGACGATTCGAGCCGCTCTGCGCTGGATGCGGTCAAGTGGAAGGAGCTGGTACTGGGGAGCCCCAGCCCAGAGATGGGAACAGTATTCCATGTGCGGCCGAACCTGCGCCTTGTAAAGTTGCAGGCGGTGTGCCGTCATGAAATACTGTCCCGCTCTGCTGAGCACGCCAAGCTTTTTAGAGGCCAATTTGGCCTTCCCTTCCAAGTGACCACGAAACTGCACGTCACTCGATATGTCGACGCCGAGGATTCCGATACTGGCTGAGGCAACAAGGGGAGTGCCTTGAAACTGAGGGGATACGACAAAGGGGTTCTTTTTAGCGGTTAACGCGCAAACTTGTGTCTTCTGGGGGTTAAACTGGACTAGATTTAGTCGTCCCCAATCCGAGACTCTGTTCAGCAAAGACTCGACTTCAGACACAAGTTTGTCCCGGCACTCGGAGACGTTTTCCCGAGAAATATTGGCTCGGCCGGTGTAAAGAGCATCACCAGTGCTGTCATCTGCATAGCAATGAATGTTACGAGTATGCAACATATCATTGATATGCAGAAGAAACAGCGTTGGCGATAGCACGCAGCCATGTGGAACATCAGCATTAATAGGCTTGCAATCGGAGCTTGCACCGTCTACAACGACCTTGATGCTCCGATCTGCAAGAAAGCTGGTGATCCAATCGCACAATTTCTCGGGAAGCCCATAGGAAGGGAGCTTCGAAAGAAGCGCTTTGTGCCAAACCCGATCGAAGGCCTTCGCAATGTCCAAACTAACGGCCAATGCCTCCCCCTTGAACTCTACTGCCTCCGCCCATCTGTGAGTGAGGTAGACCAGAAGATCACCAGCTGACCGACCACGGCGAAAACCGTATTGGCGGTCACTAATCAGCTGGTGATCCTCAAGGTACCTCATGAGCTGGCAGTTTACAATGGACTCCATTGTTTTGGAGAACAAGGAGGTGATGGCGATTGGCCGGTAGTTGGATGGGTCTGAGCGGTCGCCATTTTTAGGGATTGGGTGGACGAAAGCCGTCTTCCGTGATTTCGGGACTACGCCTAGGGAGTAGGAGTACCGGAAAAGACGCGTTAAAACCGGTGCCAACTCTGGAGCACACGTCCTCAGCACAATTGGGGGGATTCCGTCAGGCCCACTCGACTTGTGGATGTCCAGGGAGAGGAGTGCTTTGCGAACCGAGCGCTGTGTGAACTGCACTTCCGGCATGGAGCACTCACACCGCGGGATGGTCGGCGGCGTACTCCCCCCGTCATCGAGAGTCGAGTTAGACGCAAAGAAAGAGCCTAGAAGATCGGCTTTCTCCTTTGCAGTATGGGCCAGTGAGTCGTCCTCCCTGTGCAGAGATGGAAGAGATGGCTGACAGAAATTCCTCTGGACAGCCTTGGCGAGAGACCAGAATGCACGGGTTCCAGAAGGAAGGCGAACTAGTTTCTCGCCAATTCTGCCTATGTGCTCTGACTTTGCATTGGCAATGACTCTTTTGAAGGACCTAGAGGCGGAATTATACTTCTTTTTTAGAGCGCTGGTGTTTACATCCCGGGACGCTGATGCATCAACCCAGGCTTGGTAGCACTCCTGCTTATAGCATGATGCTATTTTACAGGAGCGACCAAACCATGGCTGAGATTTGCCTCCAATGGGCACCACAGAGGAAGGAATAAAAAGTTCCATACCCTGAAGTACCACATCAGTAACAGAATCCGCAACAACGTTGGGATCATCCGGCGAGAAGCAAACCCGCCCCCAAGGGTAGGATGCAAAGAAAGTCCGCATCCCATCCCAATCGGCTGACCTATAGTGCCAAACACGGCGGCAGCCTGCAGAATGCAACCGCGATTTCAGCGTGAGTGGCACAACACTCCGGACCAGACAATGGTCCGAGGAGCCTAAAGGGGTGTCTACGGAAATCTGATATCCGTCCGGGTGAGAGGTCAGCAGAAGGTCCAACAGGGAAGGTGCATGATCCTCCACATCTGGAATCCGCGTAGGCGAAGTAACCAGTTGTGTCAGACCATATGCCAAGGCAAAATCATGAACAGATCTCCCCGCATGATCGGTTAAACGTGAACCAAGCCATTCGGCGTGATGGGCGTTAAAGTCGCCGAGGATCACGATCTCTGCGGAGGGGATCTGCTGTAGCAACGAATCTGCAGCCATTTGGACGTGGTCGAAGAGTCGGTCTGTTTCGGCATTACCGCTATGGGACCTATAGAGGCACCCGTAGACGCGCGGATGGTCGTCGCTGTCTACGCGTAGCCAAAGGATGGACAGGTCCGAACCTTCAAGTCTGCCGAGGCGTCGAGAACAGATGTCCTCTCTGACGTAAACGCAAACTCCAGCCCGAGGCACAAAGGAGTATTCCAGTTTGTACCCCGGGTAGGAGAGATACGAGACATCAGCCGGAGAGGACACCTGCGTCTCGGTCAGAAAGAGCAGAGCCGGCCTCGCCGTCTCGAGATGGTTGAATGGATGGACCTATTTTAAGAAATTTTTTTGGTGAATTTTACTATTTTATTGTTTTAAAATTTTCAGATATATATATATATATATATATATATATATATATATATATATACATATATATATATGTTGTTACTTAATATCATCTGTCAATGTTGTGTACACCAATAATAGGTATATGTGTAAGAAATTATACCTAGGTGGATTGAAAAGTACTCGGCCTAACACAGATCCATTCAATTCTAAAAATCAAATCTACCCACATTATTTAGTTCAGTTCAGACTAGTTCATTGTGTGAAGTTCGAAACGTGTGCGATAATTAGTTGTGATTTTATAAATTTATTAACAAAGTAATCGGACATAATTTCCGCGAATGGAGCAAATCGAGCAGCGTGCCGTCATTAAGTACCTCCATAAGAAGGGGCTATCATCAAAAGTCATCCATGATGACATGGTCAGTACATTAGGCGATTGTGCTCTGTCATATTCATCTGGCAAAAAATGGATAGCAGAATTTAAGCGTGGTAGAGAGAGTGTGAAAGATGAACCCCGCTCTGGAAGGCCTTCGACATCAACTACTGACGAAAATATTAAAAAAGTACTTGATTTAATAATGGGAGACCGCAGATTAAAAATTAGAGAGATAGCCGAGATTATAGGCATCTCTTATGAACGAACTCAAAACATCATTGTCAACGAGTTGGGTTTCCACAAGGTGTCTGCGAGGTGGGTTCCGCGACTGCTTTCAGTTGAACAAAAAAGGACGCGATTGACTATTTCACGCGACTGTTTGGAGTTATTTGAAGCCGATGCAGATGATTTTTTGAATCGTTTTGTTACTATAGACGAAAAATAGGTTCATTACTGTACACCGGAAACAAAATAACAATCAAAACAGTGGAGAAGACCTGGTTCACCACCCCCTAAAAAGGCTAAGTCGATTTTGTCGGCAAATAAGGTGATGGCTTCAGTATTCTGGGACTCGAAAGGTGTGATTATGATTGATTATCTTGAAAGGGGTCAGACTATAAACTCTGATTACTACTGCACCTTACTACGTCGTTTACGAGAGGAAATAAAAGAAAAACGTCGAGGAATGCTCAGAAGAAAAGTCCTGTTTCATCAAGATAACGCCCGTGTTCACACGTCAGTACAGTCAATGGCTGAAATTCACAACTGTGGCTTTGAACTGTTACCGCATCCGCCGTATTCACCTGATCTGGCACCATCAGACTTCTTTCTGTTCCCTAACCTAAAAAAGCACTTGGGAGGTCAAAGATTTTCGACAAACGACGAGGTCAAAGCAGCTGTAGACGCATATTTTGACTCTAAGGAAGAATCATTTTTTTTCAACGGTCTAAATGCTTGGAAGGGGAGGTGGCAAAAGTGTATTGAACTTGATGGTGATTATGTAGAAAAATAAAAATATAACTGATTTAGTATGTGTTTATTTTCTTGGTTAGGCCGAGTACTTTTCAATCCACCCTCGTACTATAAAAATGTAACTTATAATATGTATACATGTACTGTTGGTGTACCGTTTAAATAAATAAATAAATAAATAAACTATTTGCTTACGATTTACTAAATATGATATAACAATTTCATGCGCTTAGCCTTTAATGACTATAGGAGTGTGATGCCAGATATTTTTTGTTGGTCTATTATCTCTGGATGGATGAACTGAATTGTAAAGCAATGATTATAAATTGATGTACCCTGTGCTTGTTGGCAGGTCTCCCTAACGATCTGTGGGTGTACTGGCACCAGTATCCGTACAGCTTTGGCGTTGTGTTCTGCAAATTCAGAGCGTTGATATCTGAGGCGTAAGTATAAATTTTTATAATAATGATAATCGATGAATGTAGACAGATGGCCCAGGACTGCACTTAGTGGCATTCTATGAGGAAGGCATATCTTAAGCAATGGACTCTTAAGAGCTGATAAGAATGGAAAATTATAAGCACGTAAAAAGCGTAAATAGACAATTATTAAGCATTTTATAGGTGGTAGGACTCTTTTTCTGTTTGATACCCGGAACACAATGGTCTGAATGGTACAGAGAGCCAGTATAATAACAAGTTGTGTGACGATCAATGTTATTTTTCGTAAGTGACAACACATATGCAGTGTTCTTCATTTGAAACTGGTTGCAGGTGTCTATGAGTGGTAGTAACACTTACTATCGGTGGTAGGTAAGCTTTCATTGCTTGACCCCGTTCTGACGAATATAGAGAGAGAGTATAACCAAAAACTTTGGGGCATTCTATCTTTTTCACCAGAGGTGATAACGTATATATAGCTTTTTTTTTTAAAGTTGGTTGAAAGTGTCTATGGGCTGTAGTGACTACCACTTGCCATCAGTTGGACTGAAAGTTTGTTGAGAGTTTTTTCTTCGTTTTAAAAAGTTGAAATTAATGTTGAATTGAGCTTTAATAAAAAAGATGTCTTATTAAAAAAAATTATCGTGAGGTGTAATGGCGGCGTAAGCGATATATAAATCACTCCGTGGGTGTCGTAAGAAGCTACACGGGAAAAAACTGAAGATGGATGACAGAATCTTCCTGATACATATTAACTTAAAGTAATAAAAAAGCTGCCGTTGCTGAACCCTCTGGCAAGAGTAGAATCTATTGCAAACATCTCCCTATGAGTTTAGATGGGCTGTCATTTACACAATTAATTAAATAAAGAATTATACGTAGTAGAACCATGCTGGAGCTACATTATGGTTGCAGCACGCATAAAATAGCAATCCAATGCTGCTGTCTTACTTATGGTCAGGGTAGAGTACCCTCATGTCTATGGGTCACGCCATCTACTTACTGTGTGTTTATTTGTCACCCTTATGCTATAAAAAATTACAACAATTCTACTGATAGCGTAGTTCTTTCCCGGTCTAACACACCTATTAGTATTAGAACTATAATATAGCTAAGTTTTGGCTCTAGTATGGCTAAGTCATTATCCCGTTACCCTTCGTTACATTTTATAGGTTATATTTTTTATTAAAAAATTGTATACATTAATTTCTTTATTAAAAAAACGATATCCCAGGATTTTATCTTGTAGCATGAAGGCAGTATACAAACATGAATTGTACAATGACAAACGTCCAGACCCAGAACTATTATTTGTAGGCTATAAAAATATTTGCTCCACGGTCCTCAGAGCAGAAACTAGAGCTAAGTGACTGCGACGTGAAGCCGTTATAAAATTTTGGGGAGCGTCACCAAAATATTATAAGAAATGATAATTTATTAAAATGTCTTTCTTGTCTAAATCAGGGCATCGTACGTGTCGGTGCTAACGATCGTGGCGTTCACCCTGGAGCGATACTTGGCGATTTGTCACCCGCTACACATCTACGCTATGGCAGGGCTACGACGGGCGCTACGAATCGTAGCTGCACTCTGGGCGCTATCCCTTTTAGCTGCAGCCCCATTTGCTCACTACACCACAGTCAACTATCACGAATATCCACCAGGTAATTTTAATTTTACTGTAGAACTAGTTTTTTCTAAGGTTTAATATAAGACCTTTAATTTTTTAAGGTCAATCTCCAACGTTATAATATATATATTAATTTTTTTAACAGTGGTAGAGCCATGCGGCAGCTTTGCTGTTGCACGTATGGGCCGGCTCAAACCGGGGTGGTACCACGACCTCACAGAATACCGGCGTGAAGTGGAAGTTCTGCTTCCGCGTTTCGTCTGGTGAGTGCAGGTGGCCGGAGGCCCAAATCCCCCCCCCCCCATCAACATGGTAGCGGAATTAAATAAAGATAGACTACCCCAGGAGGGTACCAGCAACCCTGGAGAATCCCTCGCTGAGCATCCACGACCATGTTTCTCCACTTCTGAGCGTGGGTGCTCAGGCTGCCCCGCGTATTCTGGGGGGGGGCGAAATTCCGCTCAAGACTACAACTGCTCGGGGCAAACGGAGCAACAAGACCAAGGCGACCCCTGCCACGCTGTCCGTGAATTTCTGCAATATCAGGGGACTTCACTCTAACCTAAACGCCGTCCACTACCATCTCGAGACGGCGAGGCCGGCTCTGCTCTTTCTGACCGAGACGCAGGTGTCCTCTCCGGCTGATGTTTCGTATCTCTCCTACCCGGGGTACAAACTGGAACACTCCTTTGTGCCTCGGGCTGGAGTTTGCGTTTACGTCAGAGAGGACATCTGTTCTCGACGCCTCGGCAGACTTGAAGGTTCGGACCTGTCCATCCTTTGGCTACGCGTAGACAGCGACGACCATCCGCGCGTCTACGGGTGCCTCTATAGGTCCCACAGCGGTAATGCCGAAACAGACCGACTCTTCGACCACGTCCAAATGGCTGCAGATTCGTTGCTACAGCAGATCCCCTCCGCAGAGATCGTGATCCTCGGCGACTTTAACGCCCATCACGCCGAATGGCTCGGTTCACGTTTAACCGATCATGCGGGGAGATCTGTTCATGATTTTGCCTTGGCATATGGTCTGACACAACTGGTTACTTCGCCTACGCGGATTCCAGATGTGGAGGATCATGCACCTTCCCTGTTGGACCTTCTGCTGACCTCTCACCCGGACGGATATCAGATTTCCGTCGACGCCCCTTTAGGCTCCTCGGACCATTGTCTGGTCCGGAGTGTTGTGCCACTCACGCTGAAATTGCGGTTGCATTCTGCAGGCTGCCGCCGTGTTTGGCACTATAGGTCAGCCGATTGGGATGGGATACGGTCTTTCTTTGCATCCTACCCTTGGGGGCGGGTTTGCTTCTCGCCGGATGATCCCAACGTTGTTGCGGATTCTGTTACTGATGTGGTACTTCAGGGTATGGAACTTTTTATTCCTTCCTCTGTGGTGCCCATTGGAGGCAAATCTCAGCCATGGTTTGGTCGCTCCTGTAAAATAGCATCATGCTATAAGCAGGAGTGCTACCAAGCCTGGGTTGATGCATCAGCGTCCCGGGATGTAAACACCAGCGCTCTAAAAAAGAAGTATAATTCCGCCTCTAGGTCCTTCAAAAGAGTCATTGCCTTCGCTTTCGTTCGCCTTCCTTCTGGAACCCGTGCATTCTGGTCTCTCGCCAAGGCTGTCCAGGGGAATTTCTGTCAGCCATCTCTTCCATCTCTGCACAGGGAGGACGACTCACTGGCCCATACTGCAAAGGAGAAAGCCGATCTTCTAGGCTCCTTCTTTGCGTCTAACTCGACTCTCGATGACGGGGGGAGTACGCCGCCGACCATCCCGCGGTGTGAGTGCTCCATGCCGGAAGTGCAGTTCACACAGCGCTCGGTTCGCAAAGCACTCCTCTCCCTGGACATCCACAAGTCGAGTGGGCCTGACGGAATCCCCCCAATTGTGCTGAGGACGTGTGCTCCAGAGTTGGCACCGGTTTTAACGCGTCTTTTCCGGTACTCCTACTCCCTAGGCGTAGTCCCAAAATCATGGAAGACGGCTTTCGTCCACCCGATCCCTAAAAAAGGTGACCGCTCAGACCCGTCCAACTACCGGCCAATCGCCATCACCTCCTTGTTCTCCAAAACATTTGAGTCCATTGTAAACTGCCAGCTCATGAGGTACCTTGAGGATCACCAGCTGATTAGTGACCGCCAATACGGTTTTCGCCGTGGTCGGTCAGCTGGTGATCTTCTGGTCTACCTCACTCACAGATGGGCGGAGGCAGTAGAGTTCAAGGGGGAGGCACTGGCCGTTAGTTTGGACATTGCGAAGGCCTTCGATCGGGTTTGGCACAAAGCGCTTCTTTCGAAGCTCCCTTCCTATGGGCTTCCCGAGAAATTGTGCGATTGGATCACCAGCTTTCTTGCAGATCGGAGCATCAAGGTCGTTGTAGACGGTGCAAGCTCCGATTGCAAGCCTATAAATGCTGGTGTTCCACAGGGCTGCGTGCTATCGCCAACGCTGTTTCTTCTGCATATCAATGATATGTTGCATACCCGTAACATTCATTGCTATGCAGATGACAGCACTGGTGATGCTCTTTACACCGGCCGAGCCAATATTTCTCGGGAAAACGTCTCCGAGTGCCGGGACAAACTTGTGTCTGAAGTCGAGTCTTTGCTGAACAGAGTCTCGGATTGGGGACGACTAAATCTAGTCCAGTTTAACCCCCAGAAGACACAAGTTTGCGCGTTAACCGCTAAAAAGAACCCCTTTGTCGTATACCCTCAGTTTCAAGGCACTCCCCTTGTTGCCTCAGCCAGTATCGGAATCCTCGGCGTCGACATATCGAGTGACGTGCAGTTTCGTGGTCACTTGGAAGGGAAGGCCAAATTGGCCTCTAAAAAGCTTGGCGTGCTCAGCAGAGCGGGACAGTATTTCATGCCGGCACACCGCCTGCAACTTTACAAGGCGCAGGTTCGACCGCACATGGAATACTGTTCCCATCTCTGGGCTGGGGCTCCCCAGTACCAGCTCCTTCCACTTGACCGCATCCAGCGCAGAGCGGCTCGAATCGTCGACGACCGAGTGCTTTCCGATCGGCTCGATTCACTGGCGTTGCGAAGAGATGTTGCATCTCTTTGCGTATTTTATCGCATCTATCACGGGGAGTGCTCTGAGGAATTGTTCGGATTAATCCCAGCCGCCAAATTTCGTGAACGCACGACACGGCAAACGTCCCGATACCATCCACACCATCTGGATGCTTGGCGGTCCACCACTGTACGTTTCACAAGGAGTTTTCTTCCACGTACAACCTCTCTGTGGAATAGTTTATCACCGGCGATTTTTCCGGACCGATACGACCTGGGGACCTTCAAGAAAAGAGCTTACTCCTTTCTAAAGGGCCGGCAACGCACCCGCAATTCTCCTGGTGTTGCGATTGATCATGGGCGGCGGTAGTCACTTAACATCAAGTGAGCCGCATGCTCGTTTGCCCCCTCTTCTATAAAAAAAAAAAACGTGATAGAGCCATGCTGCAGCTATATTATGGTTATAGTACGAATGTGTCAGCTTTACCAGAAAAGGACCATGCTTTCACAGAACACCAGCGTCAAATAGTAGCTCAATGCTATTGTATTTCGTGTGGTGAGTGTAGAGAACCGGAGACCCCATTTTACTGGAAACAATGCATTTCATCTTAGTCCTCAGGATTGACAACGCATCTGCATTTTGATTTTAAATTAAAGATAGATGTAGATGTCTATGGGCTACAGCATCCACTTACAATCAGGTGGACTGTGTGCTCGTTTGTCACCCTATCCTATAAAAACCTCATAACGTTAAGCGAGGTCAAGGGTGGTCTGGACTATATGGCGTGATGATAAGAATTTCAGGAAGGCCCATGGATGCAGGTGGGTCAGGCCTGTGCTTTGTGGCATTCTATGTTAGAGACATATAGGAACACCTTGAACATAGGTTCAGCATTATGCTGCAATGATAACGATGATGTAGGTCGGCAACAGCTTCGTAGAAGAATTTCTAATTGTAAATTAAAATATCTTTGTTTTATTACATAGTTACTATACCCAGCATCCTTTGTGTATGTAAA
Source organism: Parnassius smintheus behrii (assembly GCA_036936625.1). Classification (NCBI taxonomy): domain Eukaryota; kingdom Metazoa; phylum Arthropoda; class Insecta; order Lepidoptera; family Papilionidae; genus Parnassius; species Parnassius smintheus. The sequence goes on from JAUPFT010000021.1 coordinate 1,814,189, forward strand.
AAATTAACGTGTACCCGCACAATAATCTAAAGCTTCATTATCAGTTGAATGGTATATAGATATATAAACGCACACGAGACAAATACTGTAACATCCACAGAATTCACACATTCCACAGAATTCGGGTGAACAACCACATAACCTTGATTAAGCATCAAATGCAGATGACTTGTTACCCGTGATGACTGAGGTGAAATGCATCGTTACTAGTAAAATGGGTCGCCGGTCCTCTACGGTCACCATGCGAAAGACAGCAGCAGTATACTGCTGTTTCCCGCTGGTATTCTACGAGAGCGTGGTCTGACGCAGATTATTTTGTACAGTTAGCATTGTTGCAGCGCAGCTGTACCACGTAAATTCGTTTTGAGATTTATAGATTTATATTGTATTGACTAAATCAACCGATACAAGACTATCAGGTTGATTGTATGGTGTATAACTGTAAAAATATTTTTCCCTTTCAAATAGTATATAGTAGTGTACCAGTAATTTATGATTGCAACATATATTTGTTCAGTAATTACTGTTGACGTTTACATATTTCTGGTTGCTCAACTCCTCAGAGTTAAATATTTATTTATGTGGTACGCTAAATAAATAATCAGAGAAAAGCTTTAATGCATTACAGATAACATAATTGACAGTTTTCCAGTCAGCGAAATAGACACGGTAATTAAACAATCGAAAGGTTGACATATAATTCAGGGGACAGGGAAAGGGTTAAAATATCGTTATACAATGCCATATACAAGGGTTTATTACAAAATTAAAGATTAATTATCATCATTACATCACAAGTCTTAGCTAATCATAGGCTTCTCCACAAGGACTGCAACAAACACGTTTCTGAGCCTCCTGAATTCATGTCTTATCAGCTCCATCAAGTGATGAGTCGCCCCACACTCCGTTTACAGATACGAGGCATCTACCTCAGGACGCTAAACTTAGAGTAGTAGACATAGCCAAAAGGATCAGTAAACTGAAGTGGCAAAATTTTAAGTATATACGAGCGCGACCCGCCCCAGAAACGCGTGAGTAGGATCTATTAATGTAATTATGCAGATACACAGTAATCAAAAATTGTTTTATTCCCTCCTGGTATTGCAATCAATCTGTTTGTAAAGTTTTATCACAATCGGTTCAGCCATGCCCAAGATTAGCCCGGACACACAGAACAGAAGAAATTTAATTTTCTTTTATGGGAGAAGGGGCAAACGGTCATACGCTTCACCTGATGGTAAGTGATTACTGCCGCTCTTTTCTTGAAGGTCCCTAAGACATATCGATCTGGAAAACTCGCTGGTGGTAGTCGATTCCACAAGGAAGTTGTGCGAGGAAGAAAATTTCTTTTAAATAGCACGGTGGTGGACTGCCAATCATCCAGATGGTATGGATGGTATCGCGAGTTTTGTCGCGATATGCGATGGAGAATTATGCGGCTGGAATTAGTCCGAACAATTCCTCGGAGCACTCCCCGTGATAGATGCGATAAATTACGCAAAGAAATGCAACATCTCTTCGCAGTGCCAGAGAGTCATGCCAATCGGAAAGAGCTCGGTTCGAACAACTCTAAGCTGGATGCAGTCAAATGGAAGGAGCTGGCACTGGGCAGCCTCGGCCCAGAAATGGGAACAGTATTCCATGTGTGGCCAAACTTGTGTCTTGTAAAGTTGCAGGTGATGAACCAGCATGAAATATTGGCCCGCTCTGTTGAGCGCGTCAAGCTTTTTACAGGCCAGTTTAGCCTTCTCTTCCAACCGACCACGAAACTGCACGTCACTCGATATGTTGACGCCGAGGATTCCGATACCGGCTGAGGCAAAACGGGGAGTGGCTTAAAACTGAGGAGATAGATTCGAAGAGTTTTTTTAACGGTAAACGCGCAAACTTGTGTCTTCTGGGGATTAAAATGGACTAAATTTAGTCGCCCCAAGTCTGAAACTTTGTTTAAGAAAGTTTCGAATTCACACACGTGTTTGTCCCGGTATTGTGCAGCGTTTTCCCAAGAATGAGGCGATCGTTAACATGCTGTTTCTATGAAAACTCATTTAAAATTTTAACGATTATATTTTTAAAAAATCCACTAGGTTTTTGTGTTTTTTTGTAGGATAGAGGTATTTACCGAATTATTGGTAATTAAAAAAAGTATTGTATTCTGTTTTACTTACTTTTTTCAATTACACTTTACTATATTTCATACTGTTCGGTTTCTTATAGTTCTATAGGATAAGTAGTTCTATAGGATAAGGGTGAAACGAGCACAAAGTACACCTGATGGTAAGTGGTTATTGTGGCTCATAGACATCTACATCTATCCTCGATTACGAATTAAAATACAGAAGCGTTGTCACCCGTGAGAACTAAAATGCAATGCTTCGTTTCTAGTAAAAGGGTCGCCGGTTCTCTTCACTCACCATACGAAACATAGCAGCGTTGAGAAGCTATTTTACGCTGGTATTCTGTGAGAGCCTGGTCGTGCCCCAGTCGGGCCGACGAATTCGAGCTACAGCTATAATATAGCTGCAGCTTGGCTCTACTACCCAAACATATAAAACAATGGGTGCGTTTGGCAGAAAAAAGCGCTAGCAAGCGCTTGTAAGCAAAATGGCGATCGTAAGCGGTAAGCGCTGTCAAATCGTAAGGAGCTATTTTCCTCCAGGACACGATGTTAGTTTTAACCGGGGAACCTAACCTAACTTAAATATATGTTTGTGAATTATTCATATTAAAAACTGACCAATCATGAATTTTTAATAACATGTATATGTTATACAGTCAGTTATAGTCTATTCATGTCATTATATTACTTAAAACTAATATTGCAAAAAACAACTTATAAACTCTACTTCAAAACAAACAAATTAAATAAGCAAAATGGCGGATTGTGTCAGCGCTACTGAAGTAGCAATCGTGTCCTGGCCGTAAACTATTTTAGCGCTAGTAAGCGCTTGCTAGCGCTTTTTTCTGCCAAACGCACCCAATAACTTAGCGCAATACTTTTAACTTACTTTTCTAATGACAAACACAATCGAAATCCTTGGCAAGATCACAAAAATATCTTGTGCATTCTCCCAGGCATTTAATTTATATTTAATAAGCTTATTTTATTTATTAGGATATACAAACGAATGTTCAAATTTTTATTGAAGTAGGTTTATATTATAAATTATTTTAATTTATTTTAAAAGTATTTTCAAAAAAGAGCACTATATTACAATGTCATGGCGACAAGCCCGACAGATGTCGACAACGCCATCATTTAGCATGTATTTTAGATATTTGTAGGTCTTTATAACCTAATTCTTTATCACGCACACAATGCCCTCGGTTTACCCAAAGAGGTTACCAAAGCGTAGCCTATGAAGGGAAGCGACTGATCCGTACAATTGTATTCTTATGTACAAAACACAAGAATACAATTGTACGGATCAATCGCCGCCCAGAAATACTCTTAATGTCAGTCTCAGAAGATAATACGTAATATGGAATAACAAACCCTTCAAGGGTATGTCATTCCATTATGTAGGATAATTTGAACATAAAATGTGTCACCTCTCAGCTTGTTCTTAAACAAAATCCGTAAAAAACAGTATCTATTGTAAACAGGTATTTTTACCGACACTTAGTCGCGCCAGCTTTAATCCACCATTCCTGGAATTTTGTGACTCGTAACTGGTTTACGAATGTGGTGTATAGGTTTGGTAGATTTGGTTTATACGTAGTAGAGCCATGCTGCAACTGTATGTATAAGTATAGTTGTATAGCACTAATGGGTCAACCGGGGAAGGACCACGCTTTATACAGAATACCAGCGTAAAATAGTAGCTTAATGCTGGTGTGTTTCGTATGGTTTTTTGATTTAATAGTAATTGCTGGAAAATACATAATTTCATCCATCAGGCTCGGGTAACGCCTCACTGGAATCCGCTTTCTGCGCGATGTTGGAGCTTCCTTCTTGGTACATCTGTGAGCTGAGCAGCTTGTTCTTCTTCATTCTGCCCGGCATCATTATTCTCTGTCTCTACGTTCGTATGGGCCTGCGGATTAGATATGTGATGGGGTATGTATCCTTATTCTCACAAATATACATGTAGAATGATAATGCTAAGTAGTAGTCTACAAACACTCAACCGTGGGGTTTGGGTCTTCCATCGCTTAAAAATAATAAATAAGATTTGGACATTCATTAAACTTTTAATAAAATTATTTATTGCAATTGCATATTTACCGAGTTTCTCGACGGCGAAGGGTAATAGCTTAAGGAAACTTAAATGACAAGTGAAGTAATCTATCGTGCCTTGGAGTAATGCGGCAGACACTTCCTAGTAACCACCACACCAAAAAACCTCCAAGATAAGAGACGAGGCTTGTACCCAGTAGTGGGGCGTATGCAGGCTGTAACCCTACTTTACTATTTTTATTATTATTAAAAATGTAAAAAATTAAATATAAAACTTAGTTCAGATCAACATAATAAACTGGTGAAGTGTAGGGCAATCTCCACTAGATGAAAGACCTGGTAAGATATGGAGGAAGTTGACGAATGCGGGTGGCTCAGTACTGTGCTTTGTAGCATTCCTGATGTGACGTATATATTTTTGAAGGAGCACCTTACACCCTCCATCTATTGTGTGCACTATACTCTTCACCACTAATCCCAGCACTACTACTCCCAATATCAATACAGGAGGATATACATACTACCGTCGATAAAATGACACGTGTTTCGCCGAGGCATTTTCAAGTGAAGTAATTTATTAATTTTGTCAGATTAATTTATCAAATATCACATTTGTTAAGGCTTTTGAAATATTTTAGATCGACACTAACACAAAACTCTGCGAGTCCCAGGACCTTAAACGGAGTTAATGGAAGTGTTCATGGGGAAGCACGACAGGCACAGTCTCGGAAAAATATCATCAGAATGCTTGGTATGGTTGAGGTTCAAATATTAATATTGTGTTTATGTACAATAAGTATTCTTGTACTCTATATTAAATAAAAATTATTCTATTCAGTTGTCGAATATACATTTTACCTGATGGTAAGTGCATGCTGTGGCCCATAGACATATACATCTATCCTAGATAAAGAATCAAAACTGAAAGATTCTATAAAGTTTATATATAGATTGAAACCTCTTATACTCGTATTCTTTTTTCAAAATTTAAAAACGTAAATAAATAAAACAAAATACGGCGGCAAAATCGTTAGTAATTCGTTACGTCAAAGAAAATTAAAATTGTTCTACTAATATTAGCGAAAAGGGATGATTAATTTTGGGAAGATTTTTCGTTTTCAATTTAACGTTTAAAAATTTAACGTGCCGTGTGAGCTTTAAGAGTCACGTCACGTTTTCATTTGCATCGAAATGAAATGTTACGAGTTGTGGGCATGTTACAAAATGGTGCTATTTAACACGTTGTTGCTGAGCACACACCAGTCAAACACGATATCAAGGTTGTTGTCACGTTACCGAAGTACTACGGATGTGACTGAACGATACACGGGTAGATATCGTATTACTACTCAGAGACAGATTAATAGTTTTATAAAAAGAAATGAAGTTGTTTTATCATACTATTTTTCCACGGTGATTAAACAAATTAACATATTTATTTTAAACAAAATAAAATTACAAACCGTTTTTTTATTATTTATTAAAGGACTTAAAATAACTTGTCAGTCTTCAATTTACTATATCAGAAGATGATTCATAGATTTTAAGATATACTCAAATGTATTTATATATATATATATATATATATATATATATATATATATATATATATATATATATATATATATATCTATATATATCATCATCATCATCATCATTACAGCCCTTCACAAGTCCACTGCTGAACATAGGCCTCCCCCAAGTAATGCCACAAAGCACGGTCCTGAGCCACCTGCATCCATCGACTTCCTGCATATCTTATCAGGTCGTCACTCCATCTAGTGGGGGGTCGCCCTACACTACGCCTACCGGTACGAGGCTGCCACTCGAGAACCTTTCTTCCCCATCGGTTATCGGTTCTTCGAGCTATATGGCCGGCCCATTGCCACTTCAGCTTACTAATCCGTTGGGCTATGTCGGTCACTCTGGTTTTACTGCGGATATCCTCATTTCTGAGTCTATCACGCAGAGAAACTCCGAGCATAGCCCTCTCCATAGCTCGCTGAGCGACCTTGAGCGTCCTCATACGGCCAGCAGTGAAGGACCACGTCTCAGATCCGTAAGTCATCACTGGCAACACGCACTGGTTGTACAATCTAGTTTTTAGAGATTGAGGTATACCTGACGAGAAGATATGTCGTAATTTCCCGAACGCTGCCCAGCCGAGTTGAATCCGTCGATTGACCTCTCGGTCGAAGTTGGACTTACCTAGTCGGACTATTTGTCCCAGGTAAACGTACTCGTCAACAACTTCGAGCATAGTGCTCCCAACAACTACCTGTTATATATATATATATATATATATATATATATATATATATATATATATATATATATATATATATATATATATATATATATATAACAGTACATTGACATTCCGTGCGAGCTCGGTCCTTCGATAGTCCAGGCGACTCATTCGTGCTGGAACTATAACAATATAGCTGCAACATGGCTCTACCATGTTGTTGCCTCTTACGACATATAAGGCATTCTCTTAACGTAGGTATATTCCCAATCTATGACGCAATTTCCCAATTTATAACAAGTTTGAAATATTTTGCTTCAGCTGCGGTAGTCGTAGCTTTCTACGTATGTTGGGCCCCGTTTCACTTCCAACGGCTGTTTTTCATTTACGGCACCAGCTCCAAGAACTACCACACCATCAACGAGAACCTGTTCAACGTTGCGGGTGTATTCTACTACATCTCCGCCACGGTCAACCCAATACTTTACAACAGTATGAGTCGTCGGTGAGTACAGAGAAAGAACAATTTAGCGTCAGCTATTTCATTTTGAGGATGTCGTAAGAGACGACACACGGTAAAAAATTAGGATATGGGCAACAGCGGCTTCGTTAAAAACAATAATCGCGTTTGTCGTTGTGACTGTATTTGTTGATAGATTTCATGTTTTTACTTTCGTGGATTCATTTAATTTGACCCTTGACTTTTCTCTCGGATTATGGGACAGTAAGTTGTTGCGTCCGCATTATGAAAGCAATGAAGTATTTGGGTTATAATAGGAATAGACCAGACAATGTACAGTCTCCGACTGCTTTTCTATATGATATTTTATAATAAATTACAGAAAAATAATTAAACAATAAAATTAGGTTAAGTTTTATTTTACTTTATTTAATAATAACCACAAAACTGTATTCTTTTGTGTTCTTTTCAATTTATTCAAACAACTTATCTCAATAACGTGTGATTTTACTACATACCTACAAAACATAAAATAAAATCCCAGGTCCTGCAAAAATATGACTTTCGACATAAGTAGCAAATGTTTAAATCTTCAAAATAAGACAGGTAAATAGAAGAAGAGAGATATATTTGAACTTTGTTTACGCCAGGCCCACGCTTGTATGGAGTCAAATTCCTCCTCCTTTTACAATATGCGAGCAATCCGGTGTCAAACTCTGCCTGGTCTCAAGACATTGTTCATTGCTATTTTAAGTGCCGCCAAAACGAATTTTTTTAGCACGGCGAACATTTCCTTCTTCCAGCCAAATGACAGACATTTTCCCAGTAGTGGTACGTATACAGGCTGTGACTCTAATTTCCGTTACCGTTACAGCCTATTTAAAGTCCACTGCTGAACATAGGCCTTCCTCTGGATTGCCTCATAGAAAAGATATTTGTCATATAGTATTTAACTTACAAAAACAGAGCTTGACCAGAATCTGACCTTGTTGTAAGATGATGCAGCCTTAGATGGTAAATAGACAGTGCGTCTCAGAGTAACAAAAGCATATTCCACTCTTGCCTGAAAGACGACCAGATTGTATCCGGACGGAAAGACTTACGCCAAAAAATTATTCCATTCCTTTGTTGTACGTATTACGTACAGTTACATCTTATATATAATAATTATAATAAATAAATATATACAAATAATATATAATAAATTTGTATATATGTATGTATATAACCATATATTTTATTTTATTTAGTAAGTATTATTCAAATTTAATTACTATATTAATTTTATTTGTAAAAAGCTGCTAATCTAAAACCTATACTGCAATGCAATAAAATATTACTTAAATTATACTAAGTTCCAAATTTACCTCTCTGCTTCGTAAGTGTTATACAGCATGTTGTGAAACTCTGTTATTGGTTAAGTGTACTATATATTATATTTTTTTAAGTATGTTTGTAAAAAAATGCTGTTGAGTTTCCTAATAAAATAAATAAATAAAGAAGACGAAGCAAGCCGTTTGGTTCTAAAGCGTTAAATATGGACAAAAAAGGGGATCCAGGATATGCGTTTGCGCATTTTCTTTTATTGTCAGTTGTAATTAGGAAGACGTTGGTGCCCATCTCCTGGTTTCTGTTCCTCTGTCGCCTCTTACGACACCCACGGGGCGATATAGGGGGATATCCTTACAGCGCCGTTACACGTTTACTTTCACTAATCATATATTATTAATATTTGTAGATACAAAGCAGCATTCCGAGAAACACTCTGCTGCAGAAAAGCCAAAAGAAACATAAACAGATTAAGCAGAGAGCATTCCAGTATTTACGAAACTACAGTTAACCACACCGCAGAAGGCACCCACTTGGTCCGCGTCCGATCTCATTGCCAGCAGCATGAGCGCAGGAGCAGGAGCGAACACCGGGCTAGACGCAACAGCTACTATGGCACAGAAACAAACCTGTACGGGAACAGAGTAAAGGATTTGCGAGACACGAGAAGATATGACGGAGTGTAAATAAACGAGGGATAATAATCTTAGGCTCACTAGATGTCGCTAGTTGGGACGAAGGTGAATTTATATAATACGCAGATAGTCACACAGTGGAACAAAGATTGAAAAATCACAATTTAATTAGTAAGTTTTTCGGATTCTAGTGTATGTGGACGAATATATACACAAAACAAAGCCTCAATTTTCTAATTTTTTACACAATTGTATTTTTTTTTACTTTGCTATCTATTTTTCCACTTTAGATCTATTATTTTGTCTTTATGTGATCTAATTAATATAAAATATAACTAATTTATAACAAGTTATCTTCCTACGTTACGAAATCTGTCAAATATTTCACACCGTACCCAAGTGGCGAACTAAAGTGGAGAACTATCACAAAAGTTGGAAAAGAAACTCTTACATATTTCTGTCGGTAATTGGAAGTGCGTGGACTGCTGTGGAAAGTCCTCAGTTTGCTTGTGTGACGCTAAAGTGTTTTGTAAAGAAAACAAGGGTACAAGAGAAGGCAAACAATGAATAATTTGTTGAAATCAATGTTAACTGTCATCCATTTAGAAGCCAACTTTACTGACTTTCGTGTCACAAAAACATAATAATTATGTATTCTTACTAATTGTTAGTCCACCACACGATAGATAAATGTAAATATCCATCAATTTCTTGTCAATCAATGTAAATATCAATGTGTTGGTACTCTAGGAGTACTATTGTGTAACTCTGGTGGGAGTCACGGTTCCTTTGTTTTGGTATTTGACGTTTTATTTTGTGTTGTGTAAATATATCAGTTGTTTACTAAGTGCGACAAATGAGCACACAGTCCTGATGGTAAATGGATGTGGGCTATAGACATCCACATCTATCCTGGATTATGAATTAAAACGCGTTGTTACCCTTGAGCATTATGATGGAAAGCCTCGTTTCTAGTAAAAAGGGTGTCTCGTTATCTTATTACACTCACCATAAGAAACACTGCAATATTAAGCTGCACCCTCCGCCAACCTTCCTATTTCTAAGGCGTTGGCCACGCTAGGGCGACTGCGGCGAGCAAAGGCGACCTGCGGAGGCGGGAGGCGTGAAGACGCTGCGCCTTGCCGCTGTAATATGTCACGTTGAGGTAGCTGCATTACATGTGGTTTCTTCGTGCTATTTTTGTGCGGGTTAAAAATGAGATTTTCTAAATTGGTACTTTCATGTCTCTAGATATAACACAAATTAAAATAGGAGTTTACGATTTAAACTAAAACAGGCATTAGTTTGGTGAATATCGTAGACTTTTTTATGATATCTTATACATGGTAGAGTCTCATATTAGTAGTATAGTTGTAGCACGAATAGGTCAACTCGACCGGGGAAGCACCACGCTCTCACATAATACCAACGTAAAATAGTAGCTTAATGCTGCTGGGTTTCATATGGTGAGTGTAGAGAAGCAGCGACCCTTTTTACTGGAAACGAGGCATTCCATCTTGGTTCTCCTTGGTGACAACGCATCTGCATTTTTATTCGTAATCGAGGATAGATGTAGATGTCCATTGGCCAAAAGCAACCACTTATCATCAGGTGGACTGTGTGCTGGTTTGTCACCCTATCCTATAAAAAATACGTCAAAACCATCAAAACCTTTGATAAATATAATATTACGCATATAATTTAAATGCTTTCAAGACTATATTGCAGAATGAGACATTATATCTCCGCATTTATATTTTGCATCGCGGAAAAATCAACACGTTTTGATTAATCCGCAAGACGCGCGAACACGTACTATGTCCTCCGCTGCGCTGGTCGCGGTCGCTTGGCGCACATGCCAGTTCCACCAACGTGGCACCTCCCGTTCGTCTCGTAATGTTATTTTACCTGCTCATCGCAGACGCAAGACGCGTCACGCTAGTGTGGCACACGACTAGTTTAGCCGTCGATAGTATCCGGCGCTTAACACCTACTCATTTATTATATAGAGTTTACATATTATTATAATTTCTGAATTAAAGAGACCATTTATAACATTAAAATATATAGTATATTTTATATACACAAGATTAATACAAATTGAACTTTTTCATTTTACACATGAAACTGTACTGAGTAATATTTTACTTATCATAGCGTTTCTCCAATACTAAAGCGAGTGTCATCTGTGACTAAGCTTAGGTAACAACGTGTTAAGATGAAAACACAACGCAGTTCAATTCAATTCAATTCAATTTATTTGCTAATCTTGTTGTATACATATAGTCTTAATTATAAAAATAGTTCCAAACAAGAACTCTGCAAGGGCACTGCAAATATTGGTAATCATTATTATTATTACATTTACAGTTTTTTTTTTTATAGAATAGGGTGACAAACGAGCACACAGTCCACCTGATGGTAAGTGGTTACTGCGGCCCATAGACATCTACATCTATCTTCCATTACAAATCAAAATGCAGATGCGTTGTCACCCGTGAGGACTGATATGGAATGCCTCATTTCCAGTAAAAAGGGTCTCCGGTTCTCTACACTCACCATACGAAATACAGCAGCATTAAGCTACTATTTCACGCTGGTATTCTGTGAGAGCGTGGTCCTTCCCCGGTCGAGCCGACCCATTCGTGCTACAACTATACTACTAATATAATTGCAGCATGGCTCTACCACGTATAAATAATACAGTATGGTATTATTTATAAAGTTATTATGAAGTAATGAATATTTAGAATTATTTAATAATAATTAGATCATACTATATTATATATTCCTATTTCCTACTTAGTCACTTAAAAACTCCTGCAACAAGTAATAACACTTTTTTGTTAAATATGTATTTACTTCCTTTTTAAACTTTTTTAAGCTTTTAATGGTTCTGATATATTCTGGTATTTTATTATATATTTTTATTGACATTGCATAGGGGCCAGTGTTTACGATATGTAATCTTATGTAACTGTGGATAGTTTTATTTTTGGTCTTAAATTTTAGGGCGAAAATATTGAGGGAAAAATTAAGTAAAGCCGATATTTAAAAAAGAAGATAAGCAACTTATGCAATACTACCGACCGATTTCTCTCATAAGTGTTATCTCTAAAATATTTGAGAAACATATATATAAACAATTATACACTTATCTTGAGAAGAATAATATACTAACTCAGGAACAGAAAGGCTTTCGTAATAATAAAACAATAAATATGGCTATTTATGACTTCTTGTATAAAGTCATGATAAATGTAGACAAAAACATTCCTGTTAGCACCATATTTTGTGATATGACGCAGGCGTTTGACTACGTCTCTCATAACATTTTGATTAGGAAGTTAGAAGCTTATGGTATCCGAGGTAACGTTTCGCGTCTCATAGAATCATATATTACGAATAGAAAGCAATATACAGAAATAACATCAGTAAATACACACACCAAACATGAAGAAACCTATCGATCATCAGGTCGAGTAGTTAAATATGGTGTGCCTCAAGGCAGTGTCTTGGGACCTCTATTGTTTATTATATATATCAATGACTTACCTAAAAGCATTAACCAATACGTGACACTATTTGCCGATGACAGTACCATAACTATACCTTATAAAAATAATGATACCTATAATAATGACATTAATAATTCCCTAATATCAATGATAAAATGGCTAGAAAATAATAATTTAAAAATCAATTTGGAAAAAACTAATATTATGCACTTTACACAAAGAGGATCTACTATGTCAAACCTACATACACACTACAATAATAAAATGATTAATGAGGTAGATAATGCGAAGTTTCTTGGTGTAATTATTGACAAAAAACTCAATTGGAAAACACACACAGAAGTCTTAATAAAAAAAATCAGTAAATCTTCTTACGCACTCTATAAATTAGTACCAATGCTCAATATCGATGCCCTTCTTACAGCGTACCATGGTTTAGTTTCCTCCATTCTTAGATACGGCATTATCTTTTGGGGTAACTCTACGAATAAAGAATTAGCATTTAAAGCCCAGAAGCAATGCATAAGGACCATTTTCAAACTAAAGGTCACGGAGAGCTGTAAACCATTTTTCATACAATATAAATTATTGACATTACCCTCACTTTATATTTTGGAAAGCGCAATTTTCGTTAAGAGCAATCCTAACCTATTCCCACGCATGTCTGATACGGTCGTTCGTAATAGACGTGATAACAGTAAACTTCGTCTACATAAATCAAAAACTTCTTTAATGAATAACAGCATATTTTGCATGGGCCCAAAAATATATAATAAAATTCCTAAATGCTGGAAAGAACATAATAATAACATATTTAAAAATAAATTAAATAATTTCCTTGCAAATAAAGCCTACTACAACATTAATGACTTTCTGCAAGACAACATTGACCACTAACTGCTACGACATATAATATCTACATTTATATAAATTATTACACATTATTTTACTGCTAATTGAACATAATAAAGTAGAATTCATAAAATAACGAAAGTAATAATATACGAAATTACTAATGTAAGAAATTAAACACTAAGAATTTGTACAATCATTTGGATAAATAATGGTATGTTTTAAGTACTAGTATATTTAAATATATAGATTCTCTTCTCTAATGATGTTTGTTTTCAGTTTTAATGATTATTGTATAATTTATTAATACTAAATAAGGAGAAGGCCAATTAGAATTGTAACTTTTTTTATTTATTTTTTAACATTTTGTACGCCGTAGAGGCTAAACATGACTGTCGAGATATTTCTTTTAACATCTTGCATGCATATGTATGTATACTCATGTTTAAACAAATAAAATGATCTTTATCTTTATCTTTATCTTCTACAGCTTGTCATTGAGTCAATATTTGTAAGTATGCGAATACATTTTTCTGAATGAGAAATACTTTATCGGCGACCGTGTTACCCCAAAGTACCACACCGTAGCGTATCCAGGCGTCTGCGTACGCGTAGTAGGCACATTTTGCTGTTTTTAAGTCTGTTTTTTTTAAGTTCTATAAGAGCGTTGTGGAGTGATTTCCACAGTTAACGCTACCGATACCCACCAGAGCTTACAATCCCCACTGCTGGTCTAGCATTATGCGGTCTTTATTTTATTTATATATGTGTGATACGATCCCATTGTGAAAAGAACTGTATATAATTAAAGTAAAACTATTAAATTTTCTAATAAATTTATAACGAACACATTTGTAAAAAATAATATAAAATTAATAATTACACATAAAATACGAAAAGGTTAAAGAAATACGAATGTTATAAAATAAGAAGCGCTTAAATTATATTTATAAAGTGTATTTTTATAAGTATGCGGTGTTAATATACTCCATATGCACATAATGGTACTGTAGCATTATTATTATATTTAGCGTATTTAGTACATGTATATGTAAAAGATTTTTTGTAATATTCAATAAAAACGAAACATTACTATTCATCAATATTAAAATGAATTAATGTAATCAACGCTATTAATATTAAATGAATAATGTTATACTATTATTATTTACGGTCGAAATTAATTGATTTAATTAAATTAATCTAATTATATATCGCTGTAATAATTTATGTGTAAAGTTTTTAGTTTGTGTCCATTTTAGAAATCAAGATCATTAAATATTATTGTAAATGTAAAAAATTGTTTCAAATTGTTTTTTTATTTCTAAAACATTCTCTTTGAACAATCGTATGGCATTCAACGAATGGCCGACAGTACGAGTCCATAAGAGTAGACAAAGGTTGTATAAATTTTAAAACTAAAGGTCATATAATCCTAGCGTCGAATTTAGGAAATATGTAAAAAAAAATCAAAAATATTTAAAGTGTGCTTCATAGCCAAGTCTTTGTATTTGAGCAACACAATGAAGACGGCTTCATACCATATTATTTTCAGTCCAGTAACCTGAAAACATCTTGAAATGCAGCGGTGAACAGTTTCGTAGATAAAATATCACGGTTTTACAACTTTTTGCAGTTCGGTAGGTTTTGTACTCTGGTTCGGTACTCGGATAGTCATCGTAGCCCTACTGTACAAACACTTTGGCACGTCGATATATTGACAGTTAAGGTGGCAACGCTGAAGGGACTCTAGCACCGCCCAAATTTCGACAAAGTCGTAGGCTTTCTCATATGTGAACTATGGTCCACATACACCAAGCAAAGTAGCAAATTGTACTCATCGGTCTTCTGTACACATTGCCTAAGGGTACATTTGTGGTCTGTGGTAATAAAGCTTTTTCGAAAACTGTCTTGTTCGGAAGACTGAAAGTCGTCTAGTCTGCGTGCCATACGATTCGTAATGATTCTCGAAAACAGCTCGTAGAAGCGACTCAGAAAGGAAATCGGTCTGTAGTTATTCAAGAGAGCGTTGTCATCTTTCTTGAAGAACAAGACCACCGCACTTCTACTCCACGCTTTCGGAGTAGTGCCAAAATGATGGACGAAATTGAAGAGCTTCTGAAGGACTTTAAGTACCGGTTTTCCACCCGCTTTTAGAAGCTCCGTTATAATTCCATCCTTGCCTGGGGACTAACCGATTTCAGGATGCTGGAGGACCATTCTTATCTCGCTCAGCCTGACGTTCGGGATATCATCGGAATAGTATCGTTACTCACACTAGCGTGTGGCTCCAACGATGATGTGTAACCTCTTAATCTCACTTAAAATCTTAGGTGTTCTGGAAACAATGCTGCCACACTTAGTCTTCAGCTTGGACAGTTGGCTCTTTCTCTCAGATAGATAGATAGGCCCAACAAAGACTTAGAGCCTTGGTTCCGCTCGACCGCTTTTTGGAGATCTGTCTGTTCAGTTGCTTGTATGCTATCAAATCTGTTGAAGACTGCGTCTTTATTTCCCATCTAACAGCAATGATATTAAAAGTGTTATCAAAGAGTTTTTGTGTTGTTCTGGGGCCGGTCTTACTAAACTTAGTTCCGACCACATGGACAGTTCCCACGATCTTTCCACGAGCCAACCCATTCGTGCTTTATTCTATTCTTTAATTTATCTATCTTATAATATTCTATAAAAATATCATTTTAATCGGTTAAGCCGTTTCCGAGAAATCGGTAAACATACATCAAAGTACTCGTTGAATATAGAACATTCTCGTTTTGTGAACTCGGTTGAAAAGTGTATATATTTTATTAAACGAAAGTTGAATAGCGCTCATATTTATACGTAACAAAAACAAACTTTAAAAACAACACGACGTTAGAGTTGGCTTTAAATAAATTCTCAGCGGTTTAACCATGCATGTAGAAATTAAACGAAACTGTAGGTGTTCGCAGAACGACGCTGAATATAATTCCGAATACAATTTAACGAATATGGGTGTGTTTCGTTTGTCAGTGCCACACTTTCAACTTAGTGTCTGGTGATCGCTTAGCGATTATTTACATATCTGTTTAATTAAATGAGAGATAAACTACTGAATTGAATTTAATGAAAAGTTTATTAGGTAACTTCAATACATATTATTCAAAAAAGGTCCCGCTGGGTTTCTTGCTGGTTCTTCTCAGGACATAGGTCTTTTCCGAACCAGTGGTAAATTAAAAATAAGTGTCTTTCAATAAGTATTATTTATAATCTATATTCAATAAAAAGTTTCAGTTTTTTATATCGCAAACATGCATTTTTTCACATAGTTTCGCCAATCCCGAAGATGCCAGTTTCATATGTTATGTAAATAAAAATTCCAGTGCAGCTTAAAAACGTCTTACACCTCTCTATAGTTGAATGGGTTTCGTACTATGGTTTCGTACTCTTATCGAAAACACCCTAGTGTACAAATACTTCAGCACTTCGATATAGCGACAGCCGACTTTGGACCGGTGAAGGCACTGTAATTTCAATGAAATTAAAGGCTTATAAATTCTACATACACAAGGCAAGGTGGTGGATATAGAGTATTCTACGGTGTCAGAAGGCTAAAAACGCCTGCGAATTCAACCGACTGATTTTACAGTAATTTTTTTTCAATTACATTTAGGGTGGAAAACGAACATAGAGTCCACCTGATGTTAAGTGGATGCTGTACTCTAAGGCATCGGTATTCATCCTTGATTGAGAATCTAAATGCAAATACGTTATCACCCCAGAGATGTAAGATTGAATGCCTCGTCCACGAACATTCACTGTATACCCACCATAGTTAAGTTGTTATTTTACGCTGGTATTCTGTGAGAGTGTGGTCGTACTTTGTTCGTACCGACACATGGTACAACCATAATATGGCTGCAGCGTGGCTCTGTAAGTATAAATTTACTACAGCCTGTAAAAGTCTACTGCTGAACATATGCCTCCACACAGGTTGCCTCATAAGAGCAATACTTGCCATAGTTGCCACGCTTGCCAGCGCGCTTGTTTTCGCAGTTTTTTATTTTCTAGTTGTTATAAGGAAGACGTTAATTTAACTTTTCAGATTTTAATCACACTAAAACCCAAAATTAATCTTTTGGTCAACTAGAGTGTAGACAATCTTTTGAAACACAATATTTAGAATTGTTGACGCAAAGTTTTTATTAAAATTAAGACGCGGTTACACAAAAGTATGCAACTGTTTTATTTAAGATAGTAGCTAGTGAACGGGAATTAGAAAAACCACATGCACGGTATAGCGAAATTGTATTTTATTGTTTTTCGAAGTATTCTCCGTTCAACTTAATGCACTTTTCCATTCTTGCAAACCAATCATGAAAACAGTAATTCCAGTCTGAAGTTGATGTTGACAAAATGGCTGATTTGTACGCTTCCACAGCTGCTTCAAACCGTTGACCGCGTAATCTTTCATTCTAGGGAATGTGAAGAAATCGTTTAGACTCAGGTCAGGACTGTACGGAGGATAGCTCATCAGCTCAATGTTTTCCTGCTTCATAAATCATTTGACTTCCGAGAAGTATGGGAGCTCGCATTATCGTGATGTAAGATGATGCGACGTTTCGGGTTATTTTTTCTGAGTTCGGTTATCATTTCTGGCAAACAAACCATGATATACTACTCAGCGGTAACTGTTCTTCGTTCCTGTAAAGGAATTGTAGCAACGTGCCCCTTTTTTGAGACAAACGTAGCGAACATTTTCTTTGACACGCTGCGGGAGCGAACCACTTTCGTTGGTTTGACCTCGTCTTCGAAGACCCAAACTGCCGAGTCATGTTTTCTTTCAGGTTCGTATGAATAAATCTATGATTCGTCACCTGAGACGATATTATAAACGGCATTTGACTTCCCTCCGTTGAAGCGTTGCAGAGTATTCCGGCACCAATCTACACAAGCCACCTTTTGCTCTTAGGACAAATTGTGGGGAACCCAGCTGGAAATTAGCTTTCTTACACACAGCTCATTATGTAATATCAACTGAATTGCGGTCATTCCGATTCTGATAACAGCCCGAATCTGCTCGTATGTCACATGACGGTCATCTAATATAATAGTTCGCACAGCTGCAATGTTTACAGGCGTGACCGCTGTTCTTGGTTTACCTGCAGAAGAAACAGTGCTGAGCGACACACGACCACGTCGAAATTCGGCGTACCAGCGGTATATTGTCGTTTGACTCGGTGCTTCAACATCATAAATCGAAACAAGTTCGCTGAGACATTTATCTTGAGATAAGCCGCGACGAAAATTGTGATAAATTATGGCACGGAAATGTTGACGCGTGAGCTTCATTTCTGTTAACGACGTGTTAACTATAAACCAACATAGTTTTTGTTTTAAACATTTTTTTAATTGTTTGAATGTCAATAAGATTCTAAGAAGCTAGTATTCAAATTCTAAAAAAAGGTTTTATTGTAACTCAATCCGAAATATTCTATTCCCGATCATTTCAGTGTGCCCTAGTAGTAGCTGTAAATTTTGAATACCGTATGAAAAATTTTTGGAGTTTGTCGTAGTGATGGAAAAGAATAAATTTTTTTCAATATAGCTTACATATAATTCTTATTGAAAGCAATTTTTTATGTTAACACTGGCACGGAAAAAATCTTTGTCCCGGGCAAATTAATAATACTACAGCCTTCGAACATCCACTAGACACAGAAACATCTCATTTTTATGATGGAAAAAATATTCTATCGAAAACGTATAGAGGCCGCAAATTCGCATTGGACCAGTGCGGCGAAAACTTCCTTCTATTCAGAATTAATGGTATGTCAATTCCAAATTCAGAATAGCCCCAACTCTGTTCACCGTCCGCGGTGATGGTTAGGTGGTGACGTTGGGCAAATTTTTAATATTTTAATTAATGTAGTTTGGTTAGAATATTTTTTAAAGAGCCTAAACCTAGAAGAGGATTAAGGGGCTTTTAAATTAAGCTTAGAGTTAAATCTAATTCAGTTGATAGTGTATACATAAAGGTTTGTCAAAACTAAACTCTGACTAACAACAACAAAGTTTGGAAGGTTCAACCTCTTTAATTAATTATATTGTTCTAACTTATTTCCATAGTACAGCTGTTCTTGACAATATTAATTATCTGAATTATTGGATTTCACGTCCCTATAAATTGTAAAGGAGTGTTCTTACGAAATTTCTATAAAAATTGACATACTACAGTAATCTATATAAGAGCAATACATTTGTATATGAGTGCAAAATTTTTCGACTTGCAAAGTTATATCATACATACATAAACACTCACGCCTGTCACCCAGAGGGGTAGGCAGAGACTACAGACTTCCATTTAGCACGATCCTGATATACCTTTCTCGCCTTTTCCACATCCATATACCTACGCGTACATGCTCGTCGGTTAAGGGTACTCTTAATTTGGCCCATTTTTAGTATATCGCCAATTTGGTCGACAAACTTCCGCCTAGGACGTCCCTTTCCGACTCTTCCATTCACTTCTGCAACATATATTTGCTTTGTCAGTCTTTCCGCATTCATTCTTTCTACATGACCAAACCACCGAAGCATTCCTTTCTTAATCCTGGTCACCGCATCATCTTGCAAACCACACTCTTCTTTTATCACACAGTTTCTCACCCTGTTACTCAGATTCAGCCCTAACATACTCCTTAGCGACCGCATTTCTACAGCATTTATTCTACTCTCGTGCTTCTTCTGCCACACCCAACTTTCACTACCATACGTTAAAGTAGGGACTAATACAGGACTGTGAATTGCCATACGTGCCTTTTTTGACACATTCAACAAAGTTATATCAGTGACGGAAAAAACCAAAGAGAGAAAGGAAATAATGTGCCATTTTAGTGACGTTGTACGTGTGGAATATGTGTATGTAGCCATTTGCAATGCTTGCAATTTTCAAGGCAGCGGCGGCAAAAATATATTAAAGAGAGTTCATGTAAAGTCGCGCGAGCCACATGTACCTAATACAACAAATATAATATTCAAAAATATTTTAACAAGCAAAATGTAAGAATTTAAGTGAAACTTCTAGCTATAATAATGCATAACTAACAAAAGAAGAAGTGTGAATTTTAAACAAACGTAAAATATTAAATAATAAACATTTGCTATTTTAAATTTAATTTATAATAATTTCAAAGGAGATTAGGTAATTTCAATTACTTTCAAAAGTAATTGGTGGAATCTCTTTGTTTATTAACAACGCCTTGGACTCTTGTCCTTTTCTTTACATGCATCAATTTCGCAATGACAAACATACGGTTATTTCATCATTAGAAACAAACGGTTTGCTTCATCTTTTGTAAAGCCTACAGCAAAGAATGGAATAATTTGCTGGCATCTGTCTTTCCGTCTGAATACAATCTGGGCGTCTTCAAGGCAACAGTGCTTTTTACGCTAAAACAGGGCGATTTATTGTCTTGGGTTCCATCACCACTAACAAACAGGTGGGATTGTGATCAGGCCCTGGTTTAATAAAAAGTAAAAAAAAAATCCCGGAACAGTAACTTGTAGGCCATACAAATACCATCCGGTGATATTCGAACCCGCGGCTCTTGGCGCTGCAACTCAACAAGCCACTGTGTACACAATGTAAAACATATATTTAATCAGCAATTTTTTTACTAAAATCACCTCATTTCGACTTAATTATGACAAAAATTTAATGACTTCCGATATGACCTATGACCATTTCGTTTACGCCAGGCGTAAAATAAACCTAACTATAATGGGAGAAACGCTGCAACTATATTTCTATATTATGGTTTTAGAGTGAATGGGTCATCTCGTACGGGACAAGACCACGCGCACCAGAATACCGACGTAAAATAGCGGCTTGATGCTGCTGTGTTTCGTATGGTGAGCATAGATACTTTTTTCTGGAAAAAAAGGCAATCCATATCAGTCAGTCCTCAGGGGTAACATAAAAACTATATTTTGATTCTTCATTGAGGATAAATGTAGATGTATATGGGTACAGCATAAACTTTTCGATATTCAGTAGAAAAGTATAAGACCATTTTAGTATTAGTAAGTATTAAAGTAAAGTATTTAGTAGTAGTGAGTATCTATAAGATTATTGACCGCGACCCGGCTCAATACTTCTAAGCGATATGATTACCAACAAAGTGTTAAGTGTGATTAGTTATTAGTGTGTTTTAACTTGTAATTGGTTTTCGGTAGTTAAAGAGTCCATTTTGGTAATTCAATCAGCAGTTGTTATTGTCACTAACCTTAAGCTCGTAACATTACCACTAGGTGGACTGTCTGCTTGCTTGTCACCCTTATTCTATAAAAAAAGGAGTGAACTCTTGCGGGACGAACAAGAAAAGAATATATATATATATATATATATATATATATATATATATATATACGACAACCATTGTTAAACAAACAAACAAGTCCTGTGTGTGCTATAACTGTTCTAAATGAGAAACAGGAGAAAAACGTATAAATTTAATAAACGTGCAGTTAAATTGTGCACCGAGGCATAACCAGTACGAATAATTGCTCTGTGCTTAAGACTTTCGTTTTGATTGCCATGGATTAATTAAAATAGCGTATGCTTATTATTACTTATTTAGCTTATTTAATT
This sequence comes from Parnassius smintheus behrii, assembly GCA_036936625.1. Taxonomy (NCBI): domain Eukaryota; kingdom Metazoa; phylum Arthropoda; class Insecta; order Lepidoptera; family Papilionidae; genus Parnassius; species Parnassius smintheus. The sequence goes on from JAUPFT010000021.1 coordinate 1,836,043, forward strand.
TATACATATGCATATACATAAAAATAAAATTGAAGTGTCTTTTTGTAATATTGAAATAACTGTCTTTTATTGAGTTGTAAACGAAGAGACATGAGTGTACTTAGTATCACACTTGGCATAGTGTAAAGAGACCAAAGATGACCACTTTACATTTTTATTATATTGATTTAATTGTTTTTACTTTATTATATGTCTAAAAATATAATGAAAATAGGAATATTTTTAATAGAATAGGGTGACAAACGAGCACAAAGTCCACCTGACGGTAAAAGGTTGCTGTGGCCCATAGACATCTCTACATCTATCCTCGATTACTAATCAAAATGTAGATGCGTTGTCACCCGTGAGGACCAAGATGGAATGCCTCGTTTCCAGTAAAGAGGATCTCTGGTTCTCTACACTCACCATACGAAACATAACAGCATTAATTTATATCAACTTATTATTATTCTAACAATCAAGTAAATTGTTTTCTAAATCAAGCGATGATGATTATTATATTAAATTGCAAATATTAGTTTTGCAAACTTTAAAAACTAATAGTTAGGGAGGTATAAATACTAAGTCTTGACAGACACACTATACATAAGCGAGTGGGATCCCATTTGCAATCCCAATTTTATATCATGCTGTCTAACGATATACTCGGGCTTCACACGGCTGTTTTCTAGATTTCGACAACAGTCGAGCGCTACTTACCGGGTCCAATTTTAAGTGTGAGTGTCCATCAAAATTGATCCAGCCTTTCTCAGGTGATGTACAAGCAGCGATTGATTTAAATTTATATAGATTTACAACTTTCTAAACTTATCAGCTTAGATGAAAAAAAAATCGAAATCCTGAAGTTAAGGCGGGATCTTGATAGTTAAACATAAAAAAATGGGTTCGAACATAACACCTTCTCGTTTTTTGAACCCGATTGGTAAAATCGGAGAACTGATTCTTTATTACAATTCATTCACATTTCAAAAGTTTTTTTTAAATAATTTTATAATAGTCTTCTAAGTAGATACGACCGTCTTACGAGTAACTATTTCTACCGCCCAATAGCAGTGAGTGAGTCCCAATTGAAGGATATATTGAGCTTACTGGCTATGAGGCATTCCACGTAGTACAACTCATCTGTAACGTCGTTTGAGTTTGAAATGGTTTCCATAGATTGTAGTAGACTTACCATCAGGTGGACTGTAACTTCGTATATCGTTTCAATTTTATAAAAAAATAAAAAATATAGGTGCCACATCGAACTAGATCTAGCCGCTTTCACCTTGAAAATCTCTTACAGGTCTGACTGGGATTCTTATTAGTGCAACATTGCACTGTAAAGTTATTTAAAAGTAACTAACCAAATTCAAACTTTTGTTACAGAGGATTTTAAGCTTTTCATAAAGCAGGCTCATTGAAACTCCCTAGTTTGGTAATGTAATTAAAAGTTTTATTACGATCTACATATTGAAGAAAACAATTTTTATAGATTTTATCGAGGTTAGTTTTACTCATTTTTAACTTTATCTAGTGAGTTTTCTGTATAATTCTGCGTAGATCTGATAAAAATTGATAATTACACATCTTAAGGTACTCCGAGTTAACTTGAAATCGGGACGTAAAACACCTTAGTCATGCCGTGATCACACACACAGAGTGTGAAGAGTACTTGCGTATAAATTTAACGCGATAAAGCGTTTTCGTGGCGATTTCATGGCTTGGATAATCACGATATTACGGCCCACACGCAAAATACCCAAAGTAAACTAAACTAATAATACGTAAAAATAGATTTATTAAATGTGTTGTGTTCGCGTAAATATTAGAAATCATTATGGTGAACATATAACATTAATAAAGTATTACTGTAACATTTACGTTTGAACCGTCTTCCGAAAAAAAGGGAGAGGGCTCACCTGTGTCTCCCATAGTCGCCGACATATTCACGGAGGACTTTGACGAGAAAGCCCTTCTTACTGCTCCTGTAAATCCAAGGTTCTACAAGCGGTACGTAGACGACACTTTCACAATCTTACCATCTGACAAAGTAACTGCATTTTTAGACCACCTTAACTCCATAAACTCTAAAATACAATTCACAATGTAATGAGGCAAAATAATTCTTTAGCCTTCCTAGATGTTTTAGTCACCATCATCCGTCACAGTTAGCTACCGTGGGTAAATCTTTGTTTCAGAGAGCACGAGGGATCTGTGACAGAAAACATCTGGCCGCGGAGCTTTAGCATGTCAAGCAAGTATTGCAAGACAATAAGCTTCGGGTCCCGCGCCTACGTCACAGTGAACGAGTGAAGCCGGCCACAGTCGAGCGCGCCTGCTGTACTACCGTATGTCAGAGGAGTCACAGACAAGATTGGCTACATCTTGAAGCGAGCTTCCATTAAAACATACTACAAGCCGCCGAAGAAGATTAGTCAATTTTTACCATCCATCAAATGTAATATTCCTCTGTTACACAAGCATTATACAAGCTAAATTGTGTATGTGGTCTCTCTTACATAGGTCAAACAAAAAGATCTATAAAAACCCGCGTGAAGGAACATATAGCTGACGTGAAGCACCGACGCTCTGGGAAGTCTACAGTCAGCGAACATGTTCAAAATCGTCCCCACCATTACATTCGATTTGATAAACCACATATCCTCGCAAAAGAACACCGATTCCTACCAAGGATTATACGCGTGGCGATTGAAATTAAAAAACATCCAAATTTCAAAAGAGAGGATGGATGGGTGCTGCCAGCTGCTTGGGATCCTATAATTAACAAAATGAAACCCAAACCCAAGCATACCACTGCAAGACTTCATGATACTATAAGCTCGTTTTACGTAAATCGGACCAAAAATTAATATTCAAAAATTGAAGGTAGCCGGACTAACTATGACATTGGGACGTCAAACATCGCAGTCCCCCTCGTGACCATGGGTGCTGTAAAGCACCTGAAACGTCGGGATAATAAAAATAATTTAAAGTAATTAAACGCGATAAAATCCGTAAATAATAATTTTATTCAAAATGTAGTGTTCGCGTAAATTTAAGAAATCATTATAAAAAAAGAGTTTAAGAATTTCAGTGTATGTTTTTTTATATATTTTTGTAATACTTCAGGGGTCGTCTTATATACATTTGGTGAAAAAATTCTACGCCTAACGCTCAAATACTCAAATTCGGCTCAATTTTGAGATACCGTTAACTCTCGTGCTGTCTCTGTCACTTTAATTCAAAGTGACTGTGACACCACGAGACTTAACAACATCTTGACACTGAATAGCGTTTGAGTATTTGGCCGTAGAGATAGCAAATTAGGGAATGAAGTGTTTAACGGAAATAATTAGATGACATTGAGATTGTGATACTCCTTAACCCACTCAAAGGGTATAAAAATTTACTTTTAATAAAAATAAAAACAGACTTCTATCAACTGAACAGAATATAAAATAATTCACATTCTACAGTTCAGGTTTAATCATTCTATACATTTAGAGTTATTGTAGTATAACTGAACACATGGTTGATATTAACCCCTGGGAATGACGTGGTCGCTTCCATGCTGATTCTAAAATACATTTTGTAGATAGTTCGTACAGCCTTTCATGTTGTATATTACTTACTTAAGAAAAAATGCCTGCTAGGTTTTTTGCTAGTTTTTCTCAGGTTATAGATTTTTTTCCGAACCAATGGTAAAAGTAAAAATTACGAATAAGAAATTAAAGTATTCTGTGTTATCAATATTAAATATAAAATTATACTAATAGACTTCTGAATATGAATTTATTTTATATTGTCTTTAGTAATTTAACGTCAATTGTAACTTCTAAAGTTAACTTTCTACTTAACGTGGCCAGAAAGACAAAGAAAGTAAAACATAGCGCTCCGTAGATTTCATGTAACGCCGAAACCATGCTCAACTTCTTGACACAAACTCACGAACACTTTCTTATTGGTTTCTTTATCATATTTATTTATAATTTCACAGCTGGACGCACACATATGCACCTAAACCATGTTGTTGGCTGTAATTTTGTGAGATGCACACATGTGTGTGTGCATTTTTTCATAGAAGAGGGGGCAAACGAACATGCGGCTCACCTGATGGTAAGTGTCGACCGACGCACAACGAACAACTGCAACACCAGGGGAATACCAGGTGCGTTGCCGGCCTTTAAAAAAAGAGTAAGCTCTATTCTTGAAAGGTCCTCAGTCGTATCGGTCCGAAAAATTCGCTGATGGTAGTCGATTCCACATGGAAGCTGTGCGAGGAAGAAAACTTCTTGTAAATCACACAGTGGTGGACCGCCGATTATTCAGATGGTATGAATGGTGTTCTTACAATAAGATAAGCATGGTTTTGGCTTGGATCAGTTAAATGTACGCAGTGCTCCGTCTTTTTCTTAATTTATTGATCTCAGTTAAGAAGTTCGATCTTTGAATGACACAATAAAGATTTTCTAATAAAAAAACTAGTATAAGGTCTAATCTAAAACTTATGTTTATGCTAGATATTATTCCTTTTATCATGTCCAATTTAGTCAAAATGTAAAAAATTACTAAAACACAATAAAAAGGACGCGCTGATTTAGATCTTATGGTCAATGTTTTTTCCTTATAGAATAATGGTTACAAACGATCACACAGTCCACCTGATGGTAAGTGGATGCTGTGGCCCATAGAAATCTACATCTATGCTCAATCAAGAATCAAAATGCAACAGCGTTTTCACTCCTGAGGTTTAACATGGGATGCCTCATTTACAGTAAAAAGGGTCTCCAGATCTCTACAACCAACACACGAAACAAAGCAGCATTAATCTGCTATTTCAAGTTCGTATTCTGTGAAAACTTGGTACTTCCAAGGTCGAGCCAACCTATTCGTGCTACATTTATAATATAGCATATAAGATACAGCATGATTCTACTATGTTTATAAAAATGTAAGAAAATATACCAAAATACAAATCTGAACCCGCCTTGTGTTCCGATTTAAATTAGGCGATCTTTACTTCCTTTGTCATTTAAAGTGCAAAACGTGATTATTGCGACAAATACTGCAACGATGGATTATAAAGATTAGTAATTACCCAAAAAATCTAATGTTTTATATTTCAAGAGAGAGTTTTGTAAAATGAAATTAAGAATTCAAAGCTATTGATAAAAAGAGTGACGTTATTTCGAATGCTGAGCGTAGAGATCCAGATACTCTTTTAACATTATATTTTAGTTCTCAAGGGTAACAACGCTTGCATTTTGATTGGAGGTGGACTGTTTGCTCGTTTATTTTTTAATATTTTTTATTAAATCCGGATTATAATGACAGGTTTTTAACTATCGATAGTAGAATGATTTTACATTTTTATATTTATATACTAATAACAGAAGGAAAACAGTAGTAGATCAGAGGATACTCGTAAGTGCCCGCATAGTTTGCGGCAACCCGAGTTCAACCCAACTTCGATTAAGTTCGAGTTTGAGTCAAAGAAATTGTTAGTAGCAGTTTAAATACTTAATTTATCACCTACTAGTTAGTGGAGGATAATTTCTTGAGGAAACCTACATTTGAATATGAATGTAAATTAAATATAATCAGTCCAATAATACAAGCCGCGGAGAGCGAAGAGTGAACAAAGAAGAAAGAGCGAAGATCTTTTTCCTGCTCCAAAAAGCCCTCTCAAAAAGGTGAATGTCATTTAGTGTGACATATTATGTAGACTGTTATTTTACTTTTAAATATTCTCAGATATTACATAAAAACGTACAATTTAAATTTTCAGCGCGCATCCCAGCTTCACACCATAATGTATTTACTGGTAAATATTGTATGAAGAGCGAGCGAGTCTCTAGTAGGATTCAAATACATAATTGTTTTAGGGTAATAGGTTTAGGAATTGAAATTTAGTGGTCTGCATTAGAACGCTCGCTATCAATTAGCATAATGGATAGCAGTTCTCAAATATACTTAACGCTGATTTACTGTTGTCTCGTTTGGGGAAAATATATTAAGTAATATGAATAAAGGACAAAATAAGTATTTGCAAAATGATGGCATGTTCGCTAATTTTGTTGAAAGTCATCCACGCATTTGAAGTTAACCAAAATAACAATAATATAAAATACAGCTTATATTCGATCCACAGTTGGGCATAGACTTCTTCAAATTTCTGAATAGGTTACAGAGTGAACAGTTTATCGCACTACTCCATTGCGAAATGCTTGTCTCTACAACGTGGTAGAGCCATGCTGTAGCTGTATTATGGTTGTGGTACCAATGGGGCTGGACTTCACTTTCACAGTATACCAGCGAAAATAAAACAGCAGCTCAATGCTTGCTATGTATGAAGTGCCATGTTAGTCCTTAGAAGGAACAACGCATCTGCATCTTAAATTGTAATAACAGATAGAGGGTAAGTAGAGTAGGTGTCTATGGGCCACGGTATCTATTACTATCAGGTAAAATGTGTGCTTATTAGTTTCCCGTATTCTATAAAAAACATATAGGTAAGTAGTAGTAATATGTAGGTCAGTACATTTTTAAATATCGACGATTGGTTTTCCTAATTTTCTATTGGTCTAATTTGACATGATAGAAGTTTATTTAAAACACCTCAAACTTTCTGCACATAGTTTTATTGTTTAAATATAAGTTACAGAAAGTGATGATTAACTAATAGTAAATAAGGAAACACGAAAAACATTGCATATTCGTCACGAGCCCCACCTCGAATATCACGTCATATTCTGGCGATTTGATTGGCTAAACGACTGCATCGACGTAGTGTAAGATAGCCCTTATGCGCTCATCATGTGTGTAGAAAACAGCGTAAACATAGTTCCCCCCCCCCACCCGTTGCAAAAAAGCGTTTTCAACTATTTTTCAATCTCATTGGTTGAAGGCAGCGAGCAGATACGTGTAACGGGCCTCTTCACGGGACCTTTCATGGTATTTAGCTCTACTACTCTGGACAAACTGTCGGGACAAGGAAGTCTCCAATGGGTAGATATGACCGGTTTGTTCTCTATTTGAAGCATTGCTGTAACTCGCTGATGTACTTGCGTTGCCAACGAGACCAGAAATGCTGGCGCATCTGCTCCAATATTTCACAGTCCACCAAAGTGAGGAGCGTATGCAGGTATAGAAATAAATTTACTGTTCTCATTAGCTGGAATGTCAGATAATTGCTCAGAATTATTTTTAAAAGCGTACCAATATCTTAGCGGGAGCAAAAAAATTACGAATCGTTCAAGTGGCTTAACTTTACGTGAAATAAATCGATGTAAAGATAGCAGAACGGCTTCTTTACTTAACTCGGTTACTGCCTCCAAATGAACGCACTTACAGCGAAAACATATAAATAAACTTAAATAGCATTTAAGCGTTTTAGCTCCACGGCCCTTTTTATTAAGAATAGAGAAGGATTCAGCGAAATCGATTCCTACCTTCTGGAAGGGGAATGCCGGCGTCACTCGCTGGGGTTGCCCATCAGTGGACTAAGCGTTTCACCTTGAAAGCGTCTGCAAGTAGAACAATTTCGCACAGTCTGTCGAGCAAGATATCTGCCACCCGCTGGCCCCATATAGTTCTCTGATGGTGTATAATAATAATTGAGAACCTGCATGCATTTGTCGAAATTGTTGGATTTCAAATATTAGTTTAGTGAAGTGGTGTTTGTAATGTAAGATAATAGGATACCGTTTGTTAAGGGGATAATAAGAATCGTCGAGCCTACCACCCGCTCTCGTTAATCCTTGGTTATCTAAATAAAGACTGAGGAAAATAATATTACTGTTAGTATTTATAGATATTTGTTTACTTAACAAGTTGTATTCGTTAGGAAACGATTCTAATTGACTTAATTTAGTTAAAAATGAAAATGATTCATTCAACTCGTCAACAGTTCAGTGACCTGTACGCTTGGAATTAAATTTTTGGAATTTCGTATAAATCTAACGACGTAAGCGAATATGCGTTTTATTTTTATAACCTTTGTATCGGTTAAATTATATATATACGGGTAGGGATAATTAATAATACCTACCTACTACCAACAACTTTCTTCTTTTCGTTCCTAAACAAACACTACATAAATGTCCGAGTGCGGCTATATATATATATATATATATATATATATATATATATATATATATATATATACGGGTAGGGATAATTAATAATACCTACCTACTACCAACAACTTTCTTCTTTTCGTTCCTAAACAAACACTACATAAATGTCCGAGTGCGGCTATATATATATATATATATATATATATATATATATATATATATATCGATAATCAACACGGGATTGAGCGTTTACCGCTAAAAAGAACCCCTTTTTAATATCTCCTCAGTTTATCAGCCGTATTCGGTATTTTTATCAAATTACGTGCAGTTTCGTGGTCACTTCGAAAGGAAGGCTAAATTGGTCTCTAAAAGCTTGGCGTACTCAGCAGAGCGGGATAGATTTTCATGGCGGCTCACCGCTTGCAACTTTACATGGCGTAGGTTCGGTTTCACACGGAATACTCTTCCCATCTCTGGGCCGGGGCATGCCAGTGCCAGCTCCTTTCACTTTACCGTAAGCAGCGCAGTGGCTCGAATCGTCAAAAAGTGAGTTCTTTCCCATCGGCTCAATTCACTGGCATTGTGAAGAAATGTTGCATCCCTTTGCATTTTCTATTGAATTTGCAGAGAAATCGGATTCAGATTAATTGAAGCCGCCAAATTTCACCAACGCCTATCGTGACAAAACTTACATTACCATCCACATCATCTAGATCCTTGACGGTCCACTACTGTGCTATTTACTTGAAGTTTTCTTTCTCGCACGACTACTATGTGGAATTGTTTACCAGAGGCATTTTTTTCCGTATTAATACGACATGGGAATTTTCAAGAAACGAGCCTAATTTTTTTTAAATGCCGGCAGCGCGCCTGCAATTCCTTTGGTGTTTAAGTTGATCATGGGTGGAGGTACTCACTGAATATCGGGTGAGCTGTTCGTTTGCCACCACTTATGTATAAATTTTCCTTAAATTCATTTATTATTTTCCCACAGTACTCTTATGAAGGTAATTAATAACAACTTTATAATACGAAATAGTAAATTAGATATGTTGAGTGAACTCTCTTAACACGAGAGGCGGAAGGTTACGGTGATTCAATTACAACTTAATCATATTATCACACACAGCAAGAGCGCGGTAAGACGTGTTGATTTATTAGTAGGGATATTTTGAACAATAGGGTAACTTCATTAGATTGTTCGTGGTTCTTGAATTATCGTGATAACTCTGCGAGTGTGCTGAAGAGATGCTTCTGATATATGCCTCTCTTTTTTCTTAAAATATACACGTTACCCCTACTCTAAGATTTTCTGTATACTAGAGGCAGTTTACATACATAAATTGCACAAGGACAAATTCCAGATTCGGAACTATTTTTTGTAGGCCAAACAAATACTTGTTCCGTGCGAGATTCGAACCCGCAGCCCAATGCGTCGCAACTCAATACTAAGCCACTGCGCCACGGAACCGTCATGGTGCCTCACGGTATTGCGTTAAATACTACAAACAATATTGATTATAAGAAAGAAAGAAGAGAAAGATTATAACAGCCACCATGCCTCGTTTTGTAGCGGCAAATTATGTCTTACAAAATCTATTAAAATTTTATTACAGCCCTTCAGAAGTCCACTACTGAACATAAGCAACGTCAAAAAACACGGTTCTGAGCCACCTGCATCCGTCAACTACCTACAAGTCTAACCAGGTCATCAATCCATCTATTGGCGGGCCCCCCTAATACTACACTTAGCGGTATGAGGTTGCCACTCAAAATCGTTTCTTCCCCAACGGTTATATAGTCTTTGTCGGTGGTTTTGGTACTACTGCAGATATTCTAATACTCATTTCAAAGTATATCTCACAGAGAAACTCCGAATGTAGCTGCTTCATACGACCAGTAGTGAAAAATCACGTCTTAGAACCATAGGTTACAGCTTGACGAAAACGTGTTCTCTTTTGCCTTGGAAATACCATAATTGAAATCGGAAGTTATTATTAACTTACACTCGGCTCAATTAAGTATCCAGCGAGGGAACCCTTTTAATATGTTAATGGAATGAGCTTAAGTACTACCCATGTTACTGTAGATCGTCTCTGTTTCATGTTACTTAATTATTTATTGGTTACGACTGTTTAGCTAAATGATTGGAATACCCGACTGCCGAGTAGAGTGTCTTGAGGTCAAATACAGAGTGACGATGAAGATATCACATTAAATGAAAAGAAATATCCTAAATAACGTTATTTCAACATACATAATTAAAAAAATGTAACAATTAACATCCTATGCCCAGTAATATATTTTTTTAACTTAATATTAATCAACATCATGTAAATGCATATATTTATCACCTGACGAATACTAAAAGGTCAAAGACCCATGGCCGGCAAAGGCGAATTATAGTTCCAAAGTTGCCAATAGGAATAACTCAAATAAAGAAAAAGGATCAAGCAAAAAATGTACTTAAGCCAAACGATTTAAGACTTAATTCTTATGCGGCAAATTAAAAACAAAGGGACTGCGCGCTGATAAGTTTCTCGATTTGTTTACGTTAATAGGATAATAATAGATGCGAAATTGGACGCTTACTTTTATTGTTTTGTATTTTTTGTTTGTGATGGGACACGTTAATAATACGCTAGAACTTAGTGAAGTGGTGTGACATTTACTTTTTTAACGTTTTAACTTTTTCTAAGTTTTGAGATACCTCTTATCAATTTCACGTCGTCGGAATAAACCGACATGATTTAGATTTACGGAGAATGCCACCAAAACGCGGCTCTAGCATTAAATAACATTTAATTATTAAATTTGATTTGATGTAGTTATTAAACTTTAGTGATTACAAGATTAGAGTGATTATTTGGATAAAACAATATCATAAAGTTTACGATTTGTTGATAATATAGCATTAGCATCGCCCTACGCGTGCCTAATTCCCTATGTACGGGCAAGTGTAGGTATCGCTGCGCCGTTGCCGTTTTTACAGGTCAATTCAGGTCAATAAACTCATATTATCCAGGATTATTTATTTCGTGTAATATTGTATGCTATTTATTTTGTTTGAAAAATGCACTTTTTTATTTTTTGTATTATTGTTTATTTTAATATTTCAACAGACGTATATCAACTTGCATTTACTGCTGCGCTATAAAATGTGATCTAACCTAATCCCCACCCAGTATAGCCCGAGCGTACTTTTGTGCAAAAACTCGAATTTAAATGAAGTGAAATGAAATTATACGAAATGAAATGAAACGAAAAAAACTTATTTTAAAAGTTAATATTACATAGCAAAGTATATGATGATTATGTCCCTAGATTAAATTCTAGTTGCGGTGGCCAGTTTCAACTATTGCTCTATAGTTAGCTTAGCTTCGAGCGATATGGGCCATCGGCGGAACGGAGAAGCCATAGCGGTTTTTCCGATACAGATCTGACTGTCGTTTTTTGCGGGGGAAAATCTGCGCACACAACAAAAAAATCTGTCATTACAAAACTCATACACAACAATTGCACACACATACACATCATAACGATATCGATCGGTGACAGCGGCAACTCGGATACAGACTAGGATCAGTCGCTGCACGGATCTGCATATTGTATGAGAGCGAGCGGCACTGGTAATTATTGTAAAGCATAAAAGTATGCGGTTCTCCCGATGGGTAGTGCCCACCACCGCCCGAAATAAAATTGTTTTTATATAATAAGGGTCAAGGACAAGCGAGCACACAATCCATCTAATACTAAGTTGATGCTGTAGTCGATAGACATCTACATCTATCCTCGATTGAGGATCAAAATGCGAATTCGTTGTCACCCCTGAGGACTAAGATGGAATACCTCGTATCGAGTAAAAAGGTCCTCTGGTTCTCTATACGAGTACTCACCATACGATACATTGCAACATTGAACGGCTATTTTGCGCTGGTGTTCTGAGAGAGTGTAATCCTACCCCGGTCTAGCCGAACCATCCACGCTGCAACTATAATACAGTTGCATCATGGCTCTGCCATGTTTAAAATACCATCCATTTCCGCCAAATGCACTGGAAGAGTGCGGCGGAGGAGGAACTAACTGGTTGATAATAATTTATATAATAAGGGGAGGCATATGCCCAGCCGTGGAACGTATATTGGCATTTACTCTATCTTCCATAATTTATTATTCAAGAAATTACAATTAAAATTACCACATCCGTAATTCGATTAGATAAAGCAGTTAATATACAAGCATTAAAAGATTTAGTATTTTGATAATAAATTACTAAGCAATAAGAAACGAAACCTAATCCAACTCAACATAAAAAAGTTCTCATTATATTAGGACTAATAATTAATAAAATTCTAAGTTAAAAAAAAATTAGGAATCAAAATTCAGAACGTGTTGTCACCCCTGAGAAATCAGATGGAATGCTTCGTTTTGCAGTAAAAGGGTCTACTGAGTAAATCATAGTCTCCAAGTACCTATTTCTTGAGTTTTAGACACTTGGAATAACTTTATTTTTGAACTTGTGTAATATATATGAAGTTCATTACAAACCTACCTTCTAAGAAAATACGGCTTATAGAACTTTATAGAGATGATTTAAAATCAACAAAGGGTTCCAAAATTCATTAATGATTTTATCAAAACAGAATCTCGCTAAAAGCTAAATTGGAACACGTTTAAGTTTTTTGTATACTAATATGTTGATAATCATTTCAGAAGCCTATTTTGGAGTCATGAAACTGATTTTAAGATGTTTAGATATAATACACTAAACTTCTAATAAAGTCTCAATGGCTTAACGGGTATTGTGATTTTTCCTTTCATATTTCGCGCCCTTTCTCCATTGAAGTACTTAATACACATGAAGTACTAGATAGAGCCTGGTTTGTTTGTACGCCACTTGTATATTATATGTATGTGTATAAGAGCACGCGTTGGAGCACGTGGACTCAAACTTACTTATTCTGTGCCTTAAAAAGGTACTCTATGACTCCGATCCAATGACTAATGCATTATACAATATGTAACGTAATTAACGCACACCTACAGACACCGCAATTAGTATATTATGTTATAATTATGATACCATACACTGAATTTTTTGTTAAACATTTTTATGCACTGAGTATTTATCAAATTAGTTATACTGATTCTGGAAGAATGTTGTGGTCACAGTACAAATCCACGAACGCAAAGACTTTAACGTGCTTGAAATAAAGTTCATTTTTCTTTATTTTTATTGAATGACAGAATTAGTAATTGAAAAGGACCTACAGGCGGGACTAATACTAAGAAACAGAAGGGAGGAATCGAGGCTTCTCTCGATCCGGCCTCCTATAACGCCTACGTTGGGTTCGGGAACAACGTATGTGATCTCCGCAACGGAGTAACACACTAGGGCGATAACCTCGTTCCTTTTCAGCAAGTAGGTTCAGACGGGGATTACGGGTCTTCCGAAGTCGTCCCGGTCCCGACGCCTTAATTCTTCGATGTGGACTGTATAACTTAAGGGATCTTGGGAATGAAACAGCGATTATCTTCAAACCGTTCCGTGAGAGAGTAATCACTTTTCCCTACACTTTTTCTTCTTGACTGCTGGTTTTCACTTTTCCCGAAGGATTTTCTTGTTTTTCCGAACTATTTTCCCGAACTATCTTCTTCCCCCGAACGAATTGCAATAAAACCCGTTTACTAAGCTACCCCCAGAGCTAAACGCGAAAGTGAGCCGCGCCATTCGCGTGCCTGCGCAACTTAACAACATGAATTTGTACTATTACTCTCTCACGTTTCACTTAATATCTTTATTTACTCAAGTCATATACAAATACAATTTGTCAATATAGGTAGTACAAAACAATATCTACACCATGATTTGCATTATATCTTCATATTACAAAAAACCTTTTATTTATTAAACGAAAACTACCTATTTTACTCACAAGTTCGAAATCGAAATTTCTCAAATATTCAACACAGAAAGTTAAAACAATGTTTCTCACTTGAATTTATACATAAGTTAACTAATACAATAGTTTAATTCACATTTTCTCTATTTATTTCACTATTTAAAACACTTTTAAATTTCTTATACAAAACTATCATTATTTCACTTATACACAGGAATTTTCACATAAAAATAACACAGAATTCACCTTTTTAGCACATACAGTTAACCTGAAATGTTTTACAAGTCATTTTTACATAAATCACTGAATTACAAACATTTTAAATTTTTACATATTCGGCCTCCTAAGGGCGTGGCCAGCGTGCTTCCGTGAACTCACACTATTTGAACAACTAACTTTGCACGGCTCTCGGCTATCAGAAAAAATGAAAGTCTGAAATACAATTAATTTTAACAATATTAAATAAACAAGTGCTTCTACATAGTTTTCAAACAGTAGGAAACTATTTCTGATAAGACTCTTATTCGTTATCATGCTTCTTATCAGATAACAATACAAGTGAATGTTTTCATTAATCAATCATGACAAATAGGCATTTGTTTTCGTACAAAACGTATCATACTTATACAAGACAATACTTATGCAATTAATTTCCTTCAATTCTGTCTATGCACAGAGTGATTATCTCGACCGGGGAACAAATCCGATCTTTAACTTCACTTTAATATTCTTTTGAATTTACATCGTTGGAAAGACGATTTCAACCGGGGAACAAATCCGGTAATATAATTTATATCATAAATTCCTTACGAATTTATTAAGCGATATTACTTAGGAAAACGAATAAACTACTCCGGCCTGGGAGTCGAACCCAAGACCTTCTTATCATTAATTCGACATTTCTTTAAGATTTAACTAAGCATTTTCTTATCAGAGCGTCGTGGCTCGATAATTTGCTTTTTATAACTATGCGTCATAGGTTGATTTAATAAACTGAAACATTCTTATAGGCGCGTCGCCAACAATCTCCCCCCCGTGCGCTAGCACCATCATTTGGGAGGCGTCGCGGGTACCAGGACTATTATTCTGGATGTAGGTCTCCTCAAGATACCTGTGCTAGTAATGACGTCAACCACTCTGGTGTGACCGTCTGGTCCCGGTAACGTTCTACTAATTTTGCCTTTCGGCCACGTATTTCGTGGCAACGAATGATCTATTATCAAAACAATATCGCCTTCTTTAGGTTCCATGAACTTTCCGTTATTACCTGTTCGCGGTATTAAGGTAGGCATGTATTCCTTCAGCCACCTTGTCCAAAAATGGTCGGCTAACCTCTGTGCAGCTTTCCAATTGAGTTGACCCGTCAGATGCCGCTCTAGAAATAATCCAGGTGGTCGATCACCACATGAGCGTCCCAGAAGAAAATGATTGGGTGTCAAACCCTCTTCAGGACTATCCATACTGAATGTTACTAGAGGCCTGGAATTTACCGTATGCTCTGCTTCTAAAAGTAACGTATGTAGAACCTCCTCTCGTGGGCTCTTTTCCTTGAGCGTAGCGGTCAACGCAATTTTAATCGACCTTACTAACCTCTCCCAGGCGCCACCCATGTGCGGTGCTCCCGGAGGTATAAATTTCCATTTAATATACTTCTTAAATGACTCATTTTTCATGCTCTCATAGCATTCTTCGCATGCTTTCAATAATTCTTTATTTGCAGCTTTGAAATTCGTCCCGTTATCGCTGTATATAACGGCTGGTTTTCCTCTTCTGGCGATAAATCGCCTTAACGCCATTATCATTGACGCTGGTGTCAATGAGGCTGCTAATTCCAGATGTACTGCTCTGGTAGTCAGACACGTGAATAAAACACCCCAACGTTTTTCGTGTCGCCTTCCTATAGTCACACTCATAGGACCGAAATAATCCACAGCTGAGCATGTAAAAGGTGGTTCATGATGAGCTATTCTCTCCAGAGGAATATTTCCTTGTGGCACGTTCTGCGGTTTTGACCTGTATGTCCTGCACCATTGACAGTGATGTGACACACTTCGTACTACATTACGTAAGTTCAAGACGTAAAATTTCTGGTTCACCTCATTCATCACCGTCTGGTGATTGGCATGTCCAAAATGATGATGAACTTCTCTAATCATCATTTTAACGATTTCGTGTTTACCGTCTAATATGACAGGTTTTCTACTTTCCTCAGTCAAATTAGACTTGAAAGGTAAACGTCCATTTAAACGAAGTAAGTTATCTTCTCCTATTTCCATAGATAATTTACTTAAGCGTGAACTTCTTTCAACACTTTTGCCTGCTTTCAAGCATTTTATTTCCGAATAAAAACATTCGTCTTGAACGAACTTCCAAATTAAGAATTCCGCTTTTTTCAAGAGCGCCATGTCCAACGCGCCATCGGGTCCTTTAACCGACTTTGCTAAAACCTTGTTGGAACACATAACCGACTTTTCGGCTGCGTCGTCGGGTCCTTTAACCGACTTTCTTAAACTCTTGAATTTTTCTACCGCTTGTAAGGTGCGTGTAGTTGCCCCAAGGAATTTCTTAAAGCTGCTAAATCGTCCGTAGTCGGGTAGACTTAACGGTTCTTGCTTTCTTAACGTATTTACGCCCTTTGGCGATTTTTCTTCACCTGTTTCTAAGTTTTTTATGGTGTCCACTTGTTTGGGCCATAAATCAGGACCTTTCCTGAGGAATTCAGGTCCTTGAAACCAGCGATGACTTACATCGAAGGTGGAAGGGAAATTTTTCGTGGCGTCGTCTGCCACATTTTGTGACGTTGGAACCCATCGCCATTCACATGGCTTACTGTGATCTTCGATCTCAGCCAATCGATGAGCAACGAATGGTTTAAAAGCGCGGGGATCTGACTTAATCCACGCTAATACTGTACGTGAGTCTGTCCAAAACACTCTCTCGGACATCTCATACTTGCTCTCTTCACTAACTGAAGCAGCCAGTCTGCTGCCCATAAGAGCTGCTTGCAATTCAAGCCTTGGAATCGAAATTGGTTTCAATGGCGCTACTCTTGCCTTTGCGGCGATCAGCGTAATCCGCCTTCTTCCTTGCTCGTCCGTGGTGACGTAATACACCGCGGCAGCGTATGCTTTTTCACTAGCATCCGTGAAAGTGTGTAACTCTCCCTTGCCGATGCCTTCAGCAACGGGTCTAGGTACTTCTAAATGACCTAATTTCTTCACTTCCGATATCCATTCACAAAATAACACGTGTAATTCGTGTGAAACTTCTTCATCCCAAGAGATGCCTGTCCTCCATACTTGCTGGATCAACGACTTCCCTTGAATCGTTATGGGTGATGCGAGTCCCAAAGGATCGAAAACTGACATCACAGCGCTAGTTATCTCCCTCTTCGTAGGCGGTCGCAAACCCTCCATCACCTCTTCCGGTGTGCTACGAAGACTTGTGGAGAAACTTATTATATCCCGTTTGATATTCCAAATCAAACCTAACGTGCGCTCTGTGTGCTCTTTATCTCCCAGCGAAGCATTGTCGCTCTTATATTTATTTTCCATTTTACTTAAAACTTCGGGTCGGTTGCTAGCCCATCCCCTCAGTTGGAAAGAAGCATGCTTATGTAATTCATACATATCGTTTACTGTCCTTTCGGCCGTCGTCACGTCGGGAAATGCCTGTAGATAGTCATCCATATAAAAATTGCTTTCCGTAGCGGAAGCTGCTTCTGGATAGATATGCGCGTTGTCCTGCGCATTCCTATTCTTTACATATATAGCGATGCATGGTGATGATGCCGCTCCAAATATGAGTGACGTCATTCTATACTCTTCCGGTGGCGCGTCACGATTGTGCCGCCATAAGAATCGAAGGCTATCCCTGTCTTCATCCCGGATTTTCACTTGCAGGAACATTTCTTTAATGTCTGCCATTACTGCCACGCTTCCTTCTCTGAATCGTAGCAGAACTCCGAACAACGACTTCAATAAGTCCGGTCCGGTTAACAATGCATCATTGAGACAACGTCCGCCCGCCTTTGCGGCGGCGTCGAAAACTATCCTTATTTTCTTCTTTTGTGGGTGAGTCACTGCGAAGTGAGGAAGGTACCACGTACGTGGGGAAATCGAAATATGGTTCGCTTTCTCTGCGTAACCGTTAACGATGAGATTTTCAATTTGCTTCTCGTATTCCTTCTTCAACTCGCTATTTTTGTCGAGCTTTTTCTCAATATTAAACAGGCGACTTTCAACCTGCGCTCTATTCGACGGCAAGCACTCATTGTCTGTGCGCCATAACAAAGCAGTCTCGTACCTATTATTAGGTATACGACGTACCGTTTTGTTCAAAATACTTAATGCTCGTTCTTCTGGGTCGTTCACGGGCTTTCTAGCCGATACTCCCAGAGATTCCAAACTAAAATAATCCTTGATTAATTTATCCATATCTTCCTCCTTCTTGGTGGAAATGTGGTTAACAATCTTGATCGGTTTAATGCCACCCGATATGTGACCATGCAAAACCCATCCCAGTTTGGTGAGCGATGCTACAGGTAGGTTCTTACCTCCTGAAATTAATTCACGAGTAACTATGAGATGCCAATTGTCCTGACCAATTAATATGGTAGGTTTGGACCTCTCATACATCAACTCATCCTTAATCGGTGTCAAATGAGAACACCGTTGCAATAATTCTCGGCTTACCGACTGCGGAGAAAGGTTAAGCGACTTAATTGTTTGTACACTTATCTCTTCCAAGTCGCTCGAATAAATGCCTTTTATCTTAATGTTTAAGCGATACGAACTGTCATCGTTAATTCGCTTTCCTCCCACGGCTTCGATACGTAATCCCTCTTTACGTCCGCGAGGCGCTAATTTTTGAGCCATACACTCCTCTATGAGTGTCATGGTCGATCCTTCATCCAGAAGAGCTGTTGTCTTGACCTTTCCTCTAGGCCCATGCAACTCGACCGGTATGATCTTTAAATATGCACATGCCAGTGCATTTACTGTACTAACAGTTGTAATCTGAGCCTCTTTACCCCCCTCGTCCCCTTGTGGCGAGGTATTTTCATTGGGGTATCGGTGTAGCATTCGATGATGTGACATTCTACATCCTTCTACACCACATTTTTTCGCTTTGCACTCTAACCTCCTATGGTTAGGTGACAAACATTGGAAACATACTTTCGCCCTTTTGACAGCTTCCCATTTCTCGCGAATATTCATGTCCTTAAACTTGTAACAACTCACTATAGAGTGCTCTTTGTTGCATATAACACACTTATGTGTTACCCGACTTACAGGCTTATTCTGGGTTGTCATAACCACCTGTCGGTTGTGCCCTTTACTATTTCGGCGTTCTAGACGCTCGCTCGAATTACTTCGGCGCATACAGCGCTCGCTCACGGCACATCTGCGTACACCTCCCTTTGCAGTGTGTACAGTTTGCCTCCTGAATTCAGGACGCTTCCTTTTTTCAGGCGCATTTTCATTGTTTAAGGACGCTCCAAATTGTTCACTCAATAAATTTAAAAACTTGGCCATCTTCTGTAACTCTGGCTCCAAAGGATACTGAGCTCGATATTCAAACCATTTAAATTTAATCATAGTTCCGAGCTTCTCCACTATGCGGCTCACTAACTCCGGTGAGTACAAATACTGTGGTTGATTCAATGCTTGTATCGTGGCAACCACGTTCGTAATACGACTTGCAAAAGATCCTATATTCCGGCAATCTTCTGCCAATCTTGGCATACGCTTTACATTCTCGATTTCGGATAGAATGAGCATCTCAACCCTACCGAATCTTCTTTCGAGAGCGTTCATTATTTCTTCCGGTTCACACAAAGTAAACAACAACGACTTAACCGCTTCCTTAGCGGTGCCCTTTAATGCCCTCCTAAGGCGTGCGACATTCTGCACCCCTGAAAATTGGCTTCTCGTGTCTTCAAACACCGTTTTGAAAATTATCCATTCACCCGGGTCTCCATCGAACACCGGTAATTCCTGGAGGAAATGAAGCTGGGAAGACTTATCTTTACCAGCTATTTTTATTGCACTCACAATCGCTTCGGTCAATTCTGACACCTCACTCGCGTGTGTTTTCTGTGCATTTCCTTGGTTGCGCTCGATCTCCGCCCCTTTGCGGCGCGATCCTTTGCACGCTTCCTTATCAGTAATATCGGGTTGTGCTACACTAACCGGCGCGCTCATTATGGTCTGCTGAACCCAACTCCTTGTGACCCTTTATCACTAGTGTGCCCGATTACTGTCCTTGACGATGCCGCTTCTTCGGTCCTTTGACCTACTTTTTCGACCACCGTTTCACTCCTGGATATAACGGATTGTTGTGCGGTGCTGGCCTGCGTACCACTGGTGTCCGTCCTGTTGCTTGTCGTTGCCACGGACGTCCCTGTGTCCCACGTGCATGTGGACGTGTCGGTGGTGGCTCCACTTGAAGGAGTTGCTCCATTCGACGCAGTAGCTGTGGTCGCTCCAGATGATTCCGCTTCTTTAGCCTTTCTTGAGAGCCCTGTCCTTGTCCTGCTCCCTTCGCTTCTCCCTGTCTGGTCTTGTGCCTTCTTCATCTTGCAGGAAGGTGATTGTTGGCCTACGGTCCCTAACTGTCCCTACGGTCCCTACAACCCCTTACCTACAACCCTTCTACACCCCAACCTAACACCACTACCCCTCCCCCCCTTATCTCCCAACCCTACAACCCTACTACCACCCTAACAGCCCTATCAGCCCTATCAATCCTGAACGGGGCCTACCGAGGTGAGCCGTCCAGGGATGGAGTCGTGCAGGAATGGAATGGAGGAAAGGTTTAGGAACTGTCCCGCCAAGGAATATGACGAAACAGTCGAGCGGTAGTGCAAGCGCAGTCTCGCTCGAGAGAACTGCTCCACCCGAAGGTGTTGTGCCAGAGCCCAACCGTTTGGCACCGTTAGGTGGTCGGGATGTATGCTGTGCTCGCCGCCCAGTTGCCGGTGACGCCTCGTCCAGGCGCCCTCCTCCGGCCGCGATGCAGTCAGGTGCCTACGCGCACCCTCGCCCGGCAGCAGCAGCGGTGGATGCTTCTTGCACCCTGATGACCCGACGGGGAATGCCGGACACGGTCGTCCGACAGGAAATGCCAGACACGATCGTCTGACAGGAAATGCCGAGCACGTTTGCCCGACAGGAAAATGCCAAGCCCTGCTTGGCCACGATGAGTGTCTTCACAAGACACCTGCGCCCGGCTGCGATACGTGCCCCATGCGAGCACACGCCCCAAGCTGCAATCCCGGTTTTCTTTCTTCCGGTAGTTCCAGGTCCAGCCCTTCAGTGCTGACGTCCTGGTCTTCTGGCCTTTGGTCCTATTGCTTCAGCTCAAACCTCCGGCTTCCTTCGGCTGCTGATCTTCACTCGGCTTCCGAAGGTCTTCTTCCATAACCAGCAGTCCACAGCTGGTTCCTTGATCCAGCTGGCGGGGTTCGGGTGGTCTTTAATCCGGCTCCGAAGGTCCAATTGAAATGGACCTACAGGCGGGACTAATACTAAGAAACAGAAGGGAGGAATCGAGGCTTCTCTCGATCCGGCCTCCTATAACGCCTACGTTGGGTTCGGGAACAACGTATGTGATCTCCACAACGGAGTAACACACTAGGGCGATAACCTCGTTCCTTTTCAGCAAGTAGGTTCAGACGGGGATTACGGGTCTTCCGAAGTCGTCCCGGTCCCGACGCCTTAATTCTTCGATGTGGACTGTATAACTTAAGGGATCTTGGGAATGAAACAGCGATTATCTTCAAACCGTTCCGTGAGAGAGTAATCACTTTTCCCTACACTTTTTCTTCTTGACTGCTGGTTTTCACTTTTCCCGAAGGATTTTCTTGTTTTTCCGAACTATTTTCCCGAACTATCTTCTTCCCCCGAACGAATTGCAATAAAACCCGTTTACTAAGCTACCCCCAGAGCTAAACGCGAAAGTGAGCCGCGCCATTCGCGTGCCTGCGCAACTTAACAACATGAATTTGTACTATTACTCTCTCACGTTTCACTTAATATCTTTATTTACTCAAGTCATATACAAATACAATTTGTAAATATAGGTAGTACAAAACAATATCTACACCATGATATGCATTATATCTTCATATTACAAAAAACCTTTTATTTATTAAACGAAAACTACCTATTTTACTCACAAGTTCGAAATCGAAATTTCTCAAATATTCAACACAGAAAGTTAAAACAATGTTTCTCACTTGAATTTATACATAAGTTAACTAATACAATAGTTTAATTCACATTTTCTCTATTTATTTCACTATTTAAAACACTTTTAAATTTCTTATACAAAACTATCATTATTTCACTTATACACAGGAATTTTCACATAAAAATAACACAGAATTCACCTTTTTAGCACATACAGTTAACCTGAAATGTTTTACAAGTCATTTTTACATAAATCACTGAATTACAAACATTTTAAATTTTTACATATTCGGCCTCCTAAGGGCGTGGCCAGCGTGCTTCCGTGAACTCACACTATTTGAACAACTAACTTTGCACGGCTCTCGGCTATCAGAAAAAATGAAAGTCTGAAATACAATTAATTTTAACAATATTAAATAAACAAGTGCTTCTACATAGTTTTCAAACAGTAGGAAACTATTTCTGATAAGACTCTTATTCGTTATCATGCTTCTTATCAGATAACAATACAAGTGAATGTTTTCATTAATCAATCATGACAAATAGGCATTTGTTTTCGTACAAAACGTATCATACTTATACAAGACAATACTTATGCAATTAATTTCCTTCAATTCTGTCTATGCACAGAGTGATTATCTCGACCGGGGAACAAATCCGATCTTTAACTTCACTTTAATATTCTTTTGAATTTACATCGTTGGAAAGACGATTTCAACCGGGGAACAAATCCGGTAATATAATTTATATCATAAATTCCTTACGAATTTATTAAGCGATATTACTTAGGAAAACGAATAAACTACTCCGGCCTGGGAGTCGAACCCAAGACCTTCTTATCATTAATTCGACATTTCTTTAAGATTTAACTAAGCATTTTCTTATCAGAGCGTCGTGGCTCGATAATTTGCTTTTTATAACTATGCGTCATAGGTTGATTTAATAAACTGAAACATTCTTATAGGCGCGTCGCCAACAGTAATAATACAAATAAAACTGCAATCTTAAAAGTCTTATTGCCTTAAGTTAAGGTCCATTTCAGTTTGTTTTGACTGTACAGATTTCGTGTGACTGTAATTTACGTAGTTTTATTTATTTATGGAATAAAGAATTACCTATATTAAAAATGATAGGAATCGATTCAGTAAACGACTCTGAACAAACTACTTTCTCAAAGTGCGTTAATTATGTTACATGTTGTATAAGAACAGTAAATACGAGATACGAATTATTTTTATTTTCAAATATCATCATTTTGTGTTTTTATTTCCATTCATATTATTTTATTTTTTAATTAATTATTTACCTTAAATACACCTTCTCTTTTCGCTATTCATTGTACACAACTATAATTTCTTGTGTTTAAAGGTCGACTGGCACAAATCGCTTGCAAAGCAATAAGAGCGCCCATTGTACCTTCTGTATTTTACTTTGTTTTTATTTAATGTGTATTGGTATATAATAAATAATATATTGATTGATTGCATCTGGCGTCAAAAGTCCACAGCTGGACGTAGGCCTCCTAACCCCATAGATGGTCTCACAGGGGGGATATTTGCTACAGTTGCCATGCTCGGCAACCGCAGCTTTATACTATTTTGAGTTGTTATCAGGAAGATGTTGCTGCGCATATCCTGTTTCATTTCGCTCTGTCAACTCTTACGACACGCACGGAATGATATTGGGTAATGGATTCTGTTACTCCGTCACTACACAGCTTAAACTTAATTCATTACAGATTTTTTTTTCATTCAGAAACTTCATAATTTATCTAACAGTGTTTTATCGCTGTTCGCTTGTCACTATTACTCAAATTACTTGTATGTACTCATCATCATCATCAGCCTGCGGCAGTCCATTACAGGACATAGGACTCTGTCAATTCGCGTCACTTGACCGATTTTCGACTGACACGTTCGATACGTGTCAGTCGAAAAGTTTCTACTCGATCCTTGCATAATCTAGGTGCTAGCGTCCCACATCCTGTATATAAGAGTATAAATAATTAGAGAATAGTTTTTTCTTTATGATAAAAATAAAAATATAACAACTTCCTTGAAATCCTTTTTTTAATGGTCCGATAGGTATGATACGTTAACCGCAGCGGAAATAAAAACTCGCTCCGGAACGCAGTCAAAGCTGATTGCGACTTCCAATTAGAATCCAATTTCTACCTGCAGTTCTTAAAATTCATATTTTAATTAAAACTTTTGTGAAGGCTTATTTAAAACCTTTTATTTGTTTTGTTTGTTTGTTTTATAGAACACGCACTATGAGCACACGGTCCACAGATGGTAAGTGTTTCTGTGGGCCATAGACATCTACATCTATCCTCAATTACAAATTAAAATGCAGATGCGTTGTCACCCGTGAGGACCAAGATGGAATGCCTCGTTTCCAGTAAAAAGGGTCTCCGGTTCTCTACACTCACCATACGAAACACAGCAGCATTAAGCTACTATTTTACGCTGGTATTCTGTGAGAACGTGGTGCTTCCCCGGTCGAGCTGACCCATTCGTTCTACAACTGTACTTCTAATATAACTGCAGCATGGCTCTACCACGTGTAATAAAGAGAAGAATCCAAGAGAATAAAGTGATAATTATCCTCATTAGATCTTTGAAGCGCTTATTTCTCCAAAGCCTATTGACCGTGCCTTTCTCGGTTTTTTAACTTCCCGGTATGAAAATCAATGATTTTCAAAAATAGGTAAGTTATTGGTTTCACCTGTTTTCGAAGATCGAGGTTTCATCAGATCTCGACGTTTTGAGGTCCTAGGAAGCTACTCTGACTATTTGTGCGTGCGTGCGTGCGTGCGTGCGTGCGTGCGTGCGTGTGTGTGTGTGTGTGTGTGTGTGTGTGTGTGTGTGTGTGTGTGTGTGTGTGTACATGGGCGCGCACGTGTGCGAGCGCCTGAGCGTTTGCGAGTGCGTGAGCGTGTGCGTGTGCGTTTGCGTGTGCGTGCACCCATGCGTGCATGCGTGCGTGCGTGCCTGCGTGCGTACAAGCGTGCTTGCGTACTTGCGTAAGTGCGTGCGTGCGTGCGTGCGTGCGTGTGTGTGTGTGTGCGTGTGCGTGTGCGTGTGTGTGTGCTTGTGTGTGCGTGTGCGTGTGCGTGTGCGTATGTGTATGTGTGCGTGTGTGCGCATGTGTGTGTGCATGTATGTGTGTGTGCATGTGTGTGCACTCGTGTGTGCGCGCTCGTGTGTGTGTGCGTGTGTGCGTGCGTGTGAGCATACGTATGTTATGTACAGAAGAAAAGTAGAGTTATGTATCGCAGTTTTCCAACCCTAATACATGAAGAAGAAAATACAAAATTATTTTTTAATTCATTACAAAGGAAAACACAAAAAATATCTCGGTTTGAATATACTAAGGGATCGTGGTCCTTTCCCATTTGAGCCGACCAATTCGTGCTATAACAATAATATAGCTGCAGAATGAAATAAATCGATATGCAATGCGCTCCAAGTCCATTTTTTAAGTTTCCGATGGGTATGTTAAAATTTTCCGTTCTGTTTTTATTGTTTTATTGTATTATTTACTTTTAAAATGACAAGGAAGAGGTTACATGCGGGGTTTCTTTAGCAGTTTTTTCTCCGGCCAGGAGAACCTCAAATCGTCAGGGAAAGTTTGTTTTGAAAAAAAAAGCGGGTAATTAAAGTTTCGTCAAAGCTATCCGACCATTGTTTTGCGCAAATTGCTGGCTGTGTGTCCTTTTATTTTATTAAAAAAAAATAACTCGTGGCAGGATTTTTTTTGAAATTAACGTTATCGCCTTAGCCTAAATGCACCCTTGATATTGTTCTAATTTTATTCATTTTTTGTTTTACTTAGTTTTCGTGGTGAGTTACACGATAAGCTTTTTTTACTCGAATCGGTTCATACTACAGAATTGATTGGGTGAGTAAGCGGACTCTAAAGTTCAACAGAAACAACGAAGAGAATGGCTTCTTTATCTTATGTAAGAGCGGCTGAATCCGTACAAACTTTTCAATTCCGGGGAAAGTTTGTTTTGAAACACAAAGCGGGTAATTAAATTTCCCTTAAAACTATTCAAGCTTTGTTCTGCGCAAATTACTGGCTGTGTAATACGTTAAGGGTGATAGGACTATATGTGATGAAGGTGATTATATACTATAGCTAAATGTTTAAAAATTCTTAGTCCTCAGGGGGCAACGTGTGGGCTACGTTTGCAGCAGATTATTCTTTTACAGACCTTTGAAATCCACTGCCAGACATAACGACCCTTTCTTGTAGCAAAGATTTGCCATAATCCTTACGCGTGGCAGGCGGTCGCAGTAATAGACGTCTATCCCAGTGTTTCTGTTCGTTGTAAATAATACTTATTGGAAGTCACTCGTTTTGTTAATTATAGCTGGGTCGGAAAAAAATGTCCCGGGATGAACCAGAAAATAACCCAGGGGAACCTTTTAAAAAAGTAACAGCTTACAGTCATGTATGGGTTTATTATCATCCATAAATTCCTTAATATTATAATAATCATTTTTATACAAACTTAGTTTAATTGAATTTTTGAACCTCAGATGGTTAGCGCTCGCTGTAAATTTCACCGGTCCGGGTCAAACCGGGTTCGATCCCCGCCGGCGTCAATGATATTGTTAATTGCAATTTTAAGTGCTGATTTACCACATGCTCGGTGGTGAAGGAAAACATCGTGAGGAAAACCTGCATGTCAGAGAAATAAGAAAAAAAATTCAAAGACATACGAAGTTCGCCAACACACATTGGGGCAGCGCGGCGGACAGCTCCTTGCCCTAAAACAATCAGCACTGGGACGTATATGGGCTGTAACTTTACTTTTTTTGAACTTTGAGCTGGTTAAATTTTGTACATTTTTTTGGGATTTTGTTGTAAAGCGTATATATTGCCCCGAAAACGATATACAGACTCGTTAGAGTCGAGTAACTGGTACTACTAACTACATTATTATATTACAATTTTATAGTCCACTGAAAATAAATCTCTTATTGCTAGTGTTAAAACCCATAGCTCTTCGAAGTGTTTTCTCTAAAAGAACAACTGCGATTGTCACTTATTCTGCAAAACAACCGAGCGCTAGAACTAGGTACAGAAACTGCACAACTGTAATTTACAACTTCGTTTGTTTTAAACGAAACTGTTGCAAAAATATATTTTACTCTACATCTAAATGAGTTTAAAACCTCTGCCTGTAACAAGTTAGTGGAAATAGCTGTTTGAGGTTTTAATACATTTCGGTATATTTTTAATGAAAGTTGAAAGTTCATTTGTATGCTACATAAACAGTGCAGGTACATGAACAAGTCTTATAAGTTATTGTTATGTTCGCATATTAAATACTTTACCATCTTCGGCTGCGTCATCACTTACAATTAGATCGCATTCGCGAATTGGCTTCGAATATTGAAAAAATAATGCATATCCACTTTAGATACGCAAAAAAAACTGACAATGTGGCACAATATAAAAAAAACTTATCCGGAAAACTTACAGAAAACTAAATGAAACTAAAGTGATAAAACTGACGTAAAATGGATTCTGTGGCTTAAACTTCCATCTATTTAAAGGTATTTCATTAATTCATTTATGTCAACCGTGGCTAAACACTGGTCTCTCCCTTTGGTATTACCTCTTAGGGGAATTTTCTATTTTCTATCTATTTACCTATTACAGCCTATAGAAATCCTCTGCTAAAACATACCCATCCCCCCCACACAGATTGCCTCATAGAAGCGATTTAGCCCTAGTTGCCACGCTTGGCAGGCGGATCGGTGACTGCAGTGTTTTATTATTTAAGTTGTTATTAGAAAGACGCTGGTGACCATCAGCTGCTCTATTTTCCCTCTGTCAACTTTTAAGAGACACTCACGGGACGATGTGGTGTAGTGGATATTCCAACACCGCCTCTACATACCTACATGGTTTTTTTTTAAAATGTTATTAAAACACTTTATGTAAGTAGTGTGAATACAAAAGACTAGTGGTAACTGGAGCATTACACCCATCCAGTTACAAATAGCTGGAGTAATGTCTTTTTTTTTTCTCTTTTAAGCCTCGTTTCTGAATTTTAGTTCGTATGCAGTTTGCTGAGTGATTTCGTGTCAAGGAAATCATTAGTGGTCTTTTAAAAGTAATATTATAAATCGAAATATATTTTTTAATTTATTTCATTTACATATTATATTTAACATTATATTAAACACGTTTTGGATATATTATGTTAAATATATTTTTTTCAATTGTTTTTTTTTTAGAATATGGGTGACACACGAGCACACAGTCCAATTGATGGTAAGTTGATGCTGTGGCCCATAGACATATACATCTATCTTCGATTAAAATTAAAATGTAGATGCGTTGTTACCCTTGAGTACTAGGTAATTTGTTTTAAAGAAGAGGCGGCACAACGAACATGCGGCTTACATGATGGTAAGTTTCGTACCGCCGCCCACGAACAAATGCTACACCAGGGGAATAACAGGTGCGTTGCCGGTCTTTTAAAAAATAATAGGCTGTTTTCTCAAAGGTCCCTAAGTGTTATCGTTCCGTAAAAATTGCCGGTGTTTCCTTCCTAAGAAAACTTCTTGTAAAATCACCCAGTGGTAGACTGCTAATCATTCAGATGGCATGCAGGGTATCGCGAGTTTTTTCGGGAAGTGCGATGGTGAAATTTAGCGGCTGGAGTCACTCCGAGCATGCTAACGTATTTCTAATAAATTACTTCAATTTGGTGTTTCTTTTATTTGTGCCTTATTTGAGTTTTACTTTCGAATTCGTTATAAAATTATTTTGCTGTATAATTAACAAAGAGACAACATGCAAGTATTCTTGGGCTATAGAATCCACTTGGATAATTAGCCACCCTTAATTAACCACTCAAACGGCAAGCGACTTAATTTGACCGCTTCGATATTCCGTCAAAATTCAAGAGGTCAAATGTGACTGCACACACCCACAGTACTTTAACCCATCAATACTTATGTTTAGAGACTACTTTTCTATGAAGAAGTTTGGCATTATAGAATCAATATAAAAATTTCTATCTTCTAGTGAAATAAAAATTTGTTATTCTGTTGATTTTTGGATTTTTCTAGGGTTTTTAGTGTTAGTATTTTAGTATAGTGTTTTATTATAAAATTGTAATGATAGTTTTTGTGTAAGTAAAATTTATCTTTTTACGTAAATAATTTCGAGTAATATGTAGAAATAATTGTGATTCTCACGCTGCCGACATCCTCTTGGTATGTATTTTTTTTGTTATCAATATACAATAAAATCTTTTTGTAATGAATTAAAACCTGACCTGAACCTTTTGTTTAGACCACAGGATAAAGAATTTTGTATAGATTTTATATTATTTATGACAAACCACTTCATAGAAAAGTAGTCTTTAAATATAAGTTTAATGGTTTAAAATGCTGTGGGTGGGTGCGGTCGCGTGCGACCGCTCGGGATTAACCGGACGCATGGGATTTTCATGGGGATTGAAACGTTAAAAAATATATTTAATATTTGCTTTTTCACGTAGTTCGATATCACTCCAGATGACAGATTAAATGCATTATCGAAGCCAGGTCGGGATGCCAAGGGTAATTAATTTTGATCGCATTTAATCAGTCTCTGTGACAATTGAGTGATTTCCAACGCGAGATTTGGCCTTTATTGTGAATAATATACGAGTATATCGGGTTCCTATATTACGTATCACCTAATTTATTAATAAATGGGTCTGAAAAATCTTAGAACCAAAAATAGTAAAGGTTTTTACCCGACTGCCAAGGAAGGGTTATGTTTTTCGCGCGATCTTATATGTTTGTAAATTTCTTTATTACCTCGTATCTTCCAAACGGCAGGATAGATTTCGACAATAAGAATATAATTTTATTCGTCTTAATAACCCAAGTGTTCTTAGATAGCTTTTTTTTTTAAATAATATCAAATATAAGTTGTATGGTTAAATTTAAATCATCATCATCATCATCATCATCATCATTACAGCCCTTCACAAATCCACTGCTGAACATAGGCCTCCCAAAGGTACGCCACAAAGCACGGTCCTGAGCCACCTGCATCCATCGAATTTCTGCATGTCTTACCAGGTCGTCACTCCATCCAGTGGAGGGTCGCCCTACACTTCGCCTACCGGTACGAGGCTGCCACTAGAGAACCTTTTTTCCCCAACGGTTGTCGGTTGTTCGAGCTATATGGCCGGTCCATTGCCACTTCAGCTTACTAATCCGTTGGTCTATGTCAGTCACTCTGGTTCTACTGCGGATATCCTCATTTCTAAGATTATCACGCAGAGAAACCCCGAGCATAGCCCTCTCCATTGCTCGCTGAGCGACTTTGAGCGTCCTCATACGTCCAGCAGTGAAGGACCACGTCTCAGTTCCGTAGGTGATCACTGGTAACACGCACTGGTTGTACACTTTAGTTTTCAGGATTTGAGGTATACCTGACGAGAAGATGTGTCGTAATTTCCCGAACGCTGCCCAGCCGAGTTGAATCCGTCGATTGACCTCTCGGTCGAAGTTGGACTTACCTAATCGGACTATTTGTCCCAGGTAAACGCACTCGTCAACAACTTCGAGCTTAGATCTCCCAACAACTACGGGCATAGGTGTGTGAAAAAAATGTAATAAATAAACACCGTTTATTTCAGGAAATATACATCGACCTTTCTTAGTCACACAGTTATTGAAAAATCGGCAAAAATCTTTACACAGTAGACTGAGACTCTGAAAAGTATTAAATAAAACAAATAATAATTAAAAAGTCTAAAAACTGACTGCAAATAGGATAATTTAAAATAATGCACCAAAAAGACCGCAACAAGATTGAGTAAAGATCACAATAAGAAAGTGAACTCTACTTCGGTTTAACAGATTATATTATGTAGTCCAGTTTAATCCCTATAGTTTACCGCAAAAAAAAAACCTTCGTTGTATCTCCTCAGTTTCAATGTACTCCCCTTGTTGCCTCAGCCAGTATCGGACTCCTCGGTGTCGACATATCGAGTGACGTGCAGTTTCGTGATCACTTGGAAGTGAAGGCCAAATTCGTATCTCAGCAGGCTTGGCGTGCTCAGCAGAGCGATACAGGATAATCTTCTTTCTTTATTATATAATAATACACATAGGGCCTGTAAAGAACTTCGCACGCAGCACCCTTATCTTTCACTCTGATGGTGTATGTAATATTAAAAGGATAAAAAATGAACCTAAAGAAAAATGATTGCCTACCCCCAATGATACCGTCAAAGGTGTGTATGTGTGAATGTACTTCTAGAAACATACATGTACTAATGACGCATAAAACAATACGCCATTTAGGTGATTTCAACAACGATCATTTCAGGCGACATAATTAATGTACCAAAACCTTGAATAAATGAAGTGCCTTTGGTAATAAATAGTTCGATGCTACTAACTCTGATATAAGTATTGATATAACGCTTAGATATTAATGTCTTAATAGAGAGCGGCAAATGTTTCGAATTCCTCTTAACTTAGTTTGGAAATTATTTCACTATACTGCGACACGGTGCGAGCGGTATAAAACAGATAGCATTTTTGAAAATACCTATTCGCGGCCAATATTGCCACTTCACAATCCTCTTAAAAGAATTGCTGAATACACTAAGTCTGTGACATATCCTACTGTGTTTGGAAAGTGAAGGTTAGTGAACTACGTACCGATAAAATAAATGACACACTGCATAAAGTGCCTGGTAAGAAAAATGAAAAATCAAGCTAAGTAAGGAAAATATTGCGAGTGGTCTATGTGCAGCCGTGGACTGCCTCAGACTTACGATATTAATGATGATGCTCTTGGTATTATGATTTTAAATTATTATCAAATATATGCTCGTGTAATTTCGCTGTTCTAAATTCTGATTAATAATATCGACATCGTGTAAACTATCTCTCTGTCATTCAAATGGCTACAAAACATCATACATTTTGGCATTCATACAAAATTCATACCCCTGTTGTAAACATATCGAACAAGCCAAATAAATTCCAAACTAAGTGGAGAGGAATACGAAACATTTACCGCTCTCTATTAAGACTATCTTTGCGGTAAGTCAATATTTATATCAGAGTTAGCAGAGAACTATTTACTACCGAAAGCACTTTATTTATTCAAGGTTTTGGTAAATTAATTAAGTCGCCTGAAGTGCATTAAATCACTATTGAAATTACCTAAATACCGTATTGTTTTATGCTTCATGCTGTTAACAATGTCTTCACAAATCTCAATCAGTAACTATCCCACTTGACCGAATGCGGTAATTATATTATATTATTATTTATCAATGCCGACGTCTTTACTTCCGATTGTCAGCAAGTAAATTGGGTTTTATGTGAATAGCATATATTTCAGCTACAGTTATGAATTATGTTGGAGTGACATTTATTA
This sequence comes from Parnassius smintheus behrii, assembly GCA_036936625.1. Taxonomy (NCBI): domain Eukaryota; kingdom Metazoa; phylum Arthropoda; class Insecta; order Lepidoptera; family Papilionidae; genus Parnassius; species Parnassius smintheus. The sequence continues at coordinate 1,868,626 of JAUPFT010000021.1, forward strand.
AAATGCTCAGTTTTGTCACAAACTTTATATAGGTTTCTCATTATTGCTATTATTGCTCGCTTGAAAAAATTGAAGTGACGACTCAATTTTCACACATTCACAGAAACAGAAACAAAAACATTTTTATACAATATATTCAATAATATAATTTTACTGAAAATATCTACAATTACTGAAAATGTCGATAAAATAAAAAGTTCATTACATTTTTTCTAGATCATCAGAAGGCTTTGGATACCGTCTCTGTCCTATTATGAGCAGATTGGAATCAGTGTGTCAGGGTCTCCCCTAGCTTTGCCTGTAATTATTTGCTTGATGATTGTAAACAGTGCTAGATTTGGTGACTGTATCAGCGAGCTAGCAGACACAACATATGTTGTCTCCCATGGGAGTGTATTGGGACCAACGCTCTTCTTAATTTACATCCATAATATATGGCTTTGTTTTTATATATATATATATATATATATATATATATATATATATATATATATATATATATATATATATATATATATATAACAAACTGAATAACGACATTATGTTATATTAATAAAGTTTGTACTTACGTGAAATTCTAGTTTGCAAAAATGCCACCGTTCAAAATATAATAAAAATATAAACGATTTCTTGCTAGTTGGAGTTTTTAGCAGCTCCTTCCACTTGACCGCATCCAGCGCAGAGCGGCTCGAATCGTCGACGACCGAGTGCTTTCCGATCGGCTCGATTCACTGGCGTTGCGAAGAGATGTTGCATCTCTTTGCGTATTTTATCGCATCTATCACGGGGAGTGCTCTGAGGAATTGTTCGGATTAATCCCAGCCGCCAAATTTCGTGAACGCACGACACGGCAAACGTCCCGATACCATCCACACCATCTGGATGCTTGGCGGTCCACCACTGTACGTTTCACAAGGAGTTTTCTTCCACGTACAACCTCTCTGTGGAATAGTTTATCACCGGCGATTTTTCCGGACCGATACGACCTGGGGACCTTCAAGAAAAGAGCTTACTCCTTTCTAAAGGGCCGGCAACGCACCCGCAATTCTCCTGGTGTTGCGGTTGATCATGGGCGGCGGTAGTCACTTAACATCAGGTGAGCCGCATGCTCGTTTGCCCCCTCTTCTATAAAAAAAAAAGCGAGACAGTATTTCATGCCGGCTCAACGCCTGCAACTTTACAAGGTGCAGGTTCGGCCGCACGTGGAATACTGTTCCCATCTCCTGGCCGGGGCTCCTCAGTGCCTGCTCCTTCCATTTGATCGCATCCAGCACAGAGCGGTGCGAATCGGAGCGTAGGTGGTTGCGTTTACCATTAGCGGGTTTGGATGTGTATCGCACCTCTCGAAGTATCACCGGGGACATTTACTTGAAATATTCAGAGATTATCGGAGTTGAAAAAGTTGTAGTAGATCACGGTGCTGCCTCCACGGTTGATCAACATTTCATTTCTAACAAATCGGGATCGCGATGGCTAAGCTTCAAGAAGGTCTCTTGAGCTAGAATATCGTTTATATCGTGGTTGTGCAGGAAGAACTCGATATCGTCTTTGTGGTTTCTGGGGTCGTTTGCGTTAAAGAACACGACAGCCAAAAATTTGTTTTGGTTCTACCTAGCTATTTCACTGCCGTTATGATAATTTTGTTAGGTAATTAAGTGCACTGGAAAGACCAGATTGCTTCGATAAGTCTTATATGTTCATCCGTAGTGTTGAGCATGTCTGGAGGGGTAGTAGCTTCGCGGAGTTTGCGGGCCACGAAATATAATTCAGCATTGTTAACGTTGCTCATAAAGCCGCAGACTAATGAGAAGTCAGCGACGAAGGAAGGAGACAAGGCTCTTAAGAAGGGAAGGGCTTGGGTTCAGTGGTCTGAGGCTTTACCCACGTACTGGGTTGCGGCGCGGAAGTCGTAGGAAGGCTGACACCTAACGGGGAGACCCCCACAACGGGGGCGAGCTTGGTGGTGGTTTGAGGCGATGATATGGGCACCGAGGACGGTGTAGGTTTGGGGGCTGGCACCCGAGAGCGAGACACACTGGCTTGGTCCGCGCGTCCGGGACGGCTTTTACATCCGCGATATTTTTTTCGCGGCTTTTTGGAACCCCCATGATAGTTCGCTGGGTGTTTCGCTTCGCCGCAATTGACACAACTCAGAGGCTTGATCGAATCGGGCGTGTGGGTGCAGTCAGTAGTACCATGGTCACCTAGACACTTAACGCACCTAGGCCTTGCAAAACAGTTTCTCGTCGAGTGGCCGTAGGGTTGGCATCGGTAGCACTGGCTAACGATGCCCCTATTGCGGGGGACTTCAAATGCAATCCCTCTCAGGATGCATATAGGCCGGATATTAAATATCTCTTGCCTTCTAGAGACAAGATTAGAATGACAAGGCACAGGTCTAATAAGCGCTTTTGTCGGTGTGATGGTGCATTCTGTGCACTTCTCGGACGGAGAGATTTTGAGCTTTGAGATCGTTGTAAATGTGTTTAATCCTTAGGGAGCCCGCAAATGACAACGCAAAGATTGCTTTCCTCATAACATAACGCAAAAGTCCGGACAGGCTCGACTAAAAAGTCCATTGAAGTAATATTATCTAAAGTCGGTGGATGCAGGGGTATCAAGACCGGGCCTTGAGGCATTCCTTGGGGCAGACCTATGTGCAGCAGGGGACTTATAAAGGTATGTAATTATTTGTATAAGGTCGTGTACATGTTCGCTTGCCCTTTGTGTATACTGATTAAAACCAATTTAAAATTCTTTTGCGCAAAAATAAATATAAATAAATTTTGTTTCATTTGTTGATACGAGAATATCTCTCTGTGTTACTGACTCCTCTGTATTATGTGCCAATACTGCCAGATGAAATCGAGTGTTATCTTTTGTACTCTTTCTATTAGAAATTTTATAACTTCAATATGAATAGATTATCTTGGATTCTACCGTTATACAATTTTACAACTTTAATATGAACAGTTAAGCTTACCTTTGTCATCGGTATGTGAAATTAAAATAATAAAATTTAGAATAAAAGTAGAAACCGCCTCGAAAACTAAAATAATTTCACCATATTGTTTTTCTATAAAATGAAGGCGACAAACAAGCATACTTCCACTTAATGGGGCGACCGTTTAGAATCTACGTTTATCTTCGATTAAGAAGTAAAATCTAGATGTGTTGTTACCCCTGATGACTAACATGGGATGCCTGGTTTCCATTATAAAGGGTAGACTGTAGTCTACACCAAACACCAATCGCGCTAGAACAATAATGCAGCTGCAGTGTAGCTCTATCGCTTGTGAAATCTGTCAGCGCTAAGGTATAGTAACATTTACTTAGTATAAATGTAGGTTTGCAACTTTTATATTATATTTTTTGGTTGGTTATTTGGTTTGGTTGGTTTTTCGTACATTTTCTTTTCTGTGATCTAAGCAAAACCATGCATGCTCAAGGTAACAACTACAATGACGCCAAAATAGATAGATACATTAAGGTCATCATCTTCTATTTTTTTGAAACTTAGTAACCTTTTTTGTAAAAGAGATTCATTTTAATTGGCTCAGCTGTTCCCAAGAAATCAAACAAATATAAACAAATTACACCTCAAACATAGAACCTTCTTGTTTTGAACTCGGTAAAAAACGGTAAAAGGGTTAAATTTTTTCATGACTAGTCGTGTAAAACATAGTAGCTTTGTGATTGCTTTGACTAAGGTCCAAAAAACAAAAGGTTTTTTCCAAAACACACCATCAATGTTGTGTCAGAATTTTAAAACAATCGTTGAAGAACGTTCGGAGATTTTAGATTTTGAACATACATAAATTAACTTTTTTATTCATATAGATATAAAATGTTTTTATTTCCATTATGTATACATATTTATTTTTATTACTTGCTCTTTACTCCTACATATTATTTTGTATTTAGTTAATTGTGTTTTTTTTTTCACTTTATTCTATAGCATTTTGTTAAAACTATGACAAGAATGCCGGGGCATTTTTTATTTATTTAAAAAAAAATGATTTTTTTCATTCCTTTAAAAAATCTCCAAGTTTTTCAGATAAATTATAGCCTAGATCAGTCCTAGCATTGCGCTTTACCTGTTAGTCAAGTTTCATTGACAATTTTCATTAATGTCTATGTGCAGTTAAGAAAATTGTTGTACAATTTCTTTCAAGTATAGTCTTTTATTATACACCTGATCAAAGTATTAAACAATTTTTACAATTCTCTAATACATTATCAGTTTACTCATTCCACTTTTTTGTCATAATTTTTATTCATATACGTATACCCTAAAAAAATCCGTTATTAATTTTTCCAAGCTCTCGAGCACTCGGTTAATTGGACTGCCCGTATTCATTCCATTTAATTTAAATATCCGATTTTCCTTCCACTTCTTTTCAATAACATCCATATTTTTTATAGAAGGGGGGCAAACGAGCATGCGGCTCACCTGATGTTAAGTGACTAACGCTGCCCATGATCAACCGCAACACCAGGGGAATTGCAGGTGCGTTGCTGGCCCTTTAGAAAGGAGTAAGCCCTTTTCTTCAAGGTCCCCAGGTCGTATCGGTCCGGAAAAATCGCCGGTGGTAAGCTATTCCACAGAGAGCTTGTACGCGGAAGAAAACTCCTCTTGAAACGTACAGTGGTGGACCGCCAAGCATCCAGATGGTGTGGATGGTATAGGGACGTTTGCCGCGTAGTGCGCTTACGAAATTTGGCGGCTGGGATGAATCCGAACAATTCCTTAGAGCACTCTCCATGGTATATGCGAAAGAAAATACAAAGAAATGCAACATCTCTTCGCAGTGCCAGTGAATCGAGCCGATCGGAAAGCACTCGGTCTTCAGGTCATACGGGCTGAATCTCGGGAGATGCGCGCGGTACTTGCTCCTTGCTCTTTCCCACGCGCACTTTCTTGACTCCCTACGAATATTTATTCTATTCCTTGTCCCACTTTAACGTCATTCTCCCCCTTCTGGGGCTGACGGCACAATAACGCCTACGTCGTTGGGCCTTACTACCAGCATTCTATCTTGCCTTTTCCAGAGATGGGAACAGTATTGCATGTGCGGCCGAACCTGCGCCTTGTAAAGTTGCAGGCGGTGTGCCGGCATGAAATACTGTCCCGCTCTGATGAGCACGCCAAGCTTTTTGGAGGCCAATTTAAACCTTCTCTTCCAAGTGACCACGAAATTGCACGTCACTCAATATGTCGACGCCGAGGATTCCGATACTGGCTGAGGCAACAAGGTGAGTGCCTTGAAACTGAGGAGATACGCCAAAGGGGTTCTTTTTAGTGGTTAACGCGCAAACTTGTGTCTTCTGGGGGTTAAATTTGACTAGATTTAGTCGCCCCCAATCCGAGACTCTATTCAGCAAATACCCGACTTAAGACACAAGTTTGTCCCGGCACTCGGAGAAGTTTTTCCGAGAAATATTGGCTCGGCCGGTGTAACGAGCATCACCAGTGTTGTCATCTGCATAGCAATGAATGTTACGTTTTTGCAACATATTATTGATATGCAGAAGAAGCAGCGTTGGCGATAGCACGTAGCCTTGTGGAACACCAGCATTAATAGGCTTGCAATCGGAGCTTGCACCGTCTACAACGACCTTGATGCTCCGATTTGCAAGAAAACTGGTGATCCAATCGCACAATTTCGCGGGAAGCCTATAGGAAGGAAGCTTCGATAGAAGCGCTTTGTGCCAAACTCGATCGAAGGCCTTGGCAATGTCCAAGCAAACGGCCAATGCATCCCCTTAGGACTCTACTGCCTCCGCCCATCTGTGAGTTAGGTAGACCAGAAGATCACCAGCTGACCGACCACGGCGAAAACCGTATTGGCGGTCACTAATCAGCTGGTGATCCTCAAGGTACTTCATGCTGGCAGTTTACAATGGACTCCATTGTTTTGGAGAACAAGGAGGTGATGGTGATAGGCCCATAGTTGGACGGGTCTGAGCGGTCGCCTTTTTAGGGATCGGGTGGACGAAAGCTGTCTTCCATGATTTTGGGACTACGTTTAGGTAGTAGGAGCACCGGAAAAGACGTATAAAACCGGTGCCAACTCTGGAACACACGTCCTCAGCACAATTGGGGGATTCCGTCAGGCCCACTCGACTTGTGGATGTCCAGGGAGAGGAGTGCTTTGCGAACCGAGCGCTGTGTGAACTGCACTTCCGGCATGGAGCAATCACACCGCGGGATAGTCGGCGGCGTACTCAAGTCGAGTACCCCCGTCATCAAGAGTCGAGTTGGATGCAAAGAAAGAACCTAGAAGATCGGCTTTCTCCTTTGCGGTATGAGCCAGTGAGTCGTCCTCCCTGTGCAGAGATGGAAGAGATGGCTGACAGAAATTCCCCTGGACAGCCTTGGCGAGAGCAGAATGCACGGGTTCCAGAAGGAAGGCGAATTAGTTTCTCGCCAATTCTGCCTATGTGCTGTGACTTTGCCTTGGCAATGACCCTTTTGAAGGACCTAGAGGTGGAATTATACTTCTTTTTTAGAACGCTGGTGTTTACACCCCGGGACGCAGATGCGTCAGCCCAGGCTTGGTAGCACTCCTGCTTATAGCATGCAAACCTGCCCCCAAGGGTAGGATGCAAAGAAAGACCGCATCCCATCCCAATCGGCTAACCTATAGTGCCAAACACGGCGGCAGCCTGCAGAATGCAACTGCGATTTCAGCGTGAGTAGCACCACGCTCCGGACAATACAATGTTCAGAGGAGCCTATAGGGGCGTCGACGGAAATCTGACATCCGTCCGGGGAAGAGGTCAGCAGTAGGTCCAACAGGGAAGGTGCATGATCCTCCACATCTGGAATCCGCGTAGGCGAAGTAATCAGTTGTGTCAGACCATATGCCAAGGCAAAATCATGAACAAATCACCCCGCATGATCGGTTAAATGTGAATCAAGCCATTCGGCGTGATAGGTGTTAAAGTCGCCGAGGATCACGATCTCTGCGGAGGGGATCTGCTGTGGCAACGAATATGCAGCCATTTGGACGTGGTCGAAGAGTCGGTCTGTTTCGGCATTACCGCTAGGGGACCTATAGAGGCACCCGTAGACGCGCGGATGGTCTTCGCTGTCTACGCGTAGCCAAAGGATGGACAGGTCCGAACCTTTAAGCCTGCCGAGCCGTGGAGAACAGATGTCCTCTCTGACGTAAACGCAAACTCCAGCCCGAGGCACAAAGTAGCGTTCCAGTTTGTACCCCGGGTAGGAAAGATACGAGACATCAGCCGGAGAGGATACCTGCGTCTCGGTCAGAAAGAGCAGAGGCGGCCTCGCCGTCTCGAGATGGTAGTGGATTTATATTTTTCTTTCATAATTGTGTATGCATTAGTTTGACAAGATGTGTTTTTTAAATCACAATTTTTTCACGATATACTACCAAACTCCTGCGGCTTCGCTTACGTCGAACTACGTCTTTCGAATTATAAATTAAGCCAATTTGGTTTATAGCCGCTCCCTGTGACAGTATTAGAATATAATACCTCATATCATTGCGTGAGTGCCGTAAGAAGCGACAAAGAGCAATTTCTCTCTGTCGCTTTGTCATAAGAAGAGAAATTGTAACAGTTGATGAACTTAACAATTCTAATAAAAAACTGCGTCCGTTAATCCGCATACTAAGTGTGGCAACTATGGCAAAATATCCCCAATTAGGTACTCTATAGACGAGGCCAGAGAGAAACTATACTTTTTAGGATAGGTGTTGCGTACAGTGTGTTATTAGTGGTGGCACTGCAAGGACATAGTCTACCCGTGTACCCATAGACTTATATCACTGCGTGGACCTTATCATTGAATTCCATATGTCATGGGTTTTTTATAGAAGAGGGGCAAAAAAGCATGTGGCTAATCAGGTGATGATAAGAGTTGACCGCCGCCCATGAACAACTGCAACATCTGGAGATCCGCATGTGTGTTACCGGCCTTTTAAAAAAGAAATATGCTCATTTATTCAGGATCCCTAATCGTATCCATTCGGAACAATAGCCAGTGATAAAAAATCCATCAAGAAGTGTTGCGAGGAAGAAAACTCCAAGTAGATCGCACAATTGGACTGGCAAGCATCCAGATGATATGGATGTAAACGTGAGTTTTGTCGCGTTAGGCGTATAGGCGTTGGTGAAATTTGGCGTCTGGAATTAATCCGAACAATTTTTCAGAGTAAAAGTGCGATAGATAATGCAAAGAAATGCTACATCTCTGCAGCGCCAGTCAATCAAGCCGATTAGAGAGAAATTGGTTGAAAATTCAGAAAAAATCTCAAAATCATATATATATATATATATATATATATATATATATATATATATATATATATATATATATATATATATATATAGAAAGTTTATCTATGTCTTTAAGAATTTAAAAACAGTTGCAAACAGAAATCTACTACTACAAACGTACAAAGCTTTGTGCCAGAGCGTTACAGTTATTGCATATGTTCTTGGTGATGCGCTGCTAAAACACATCTTATAGAATTAGAGCGAGCTCAAAGGGCTGTACTAAAAGTAATACTTTCACTTCCTTATAGATATTCGACAGAAATGGTATACAAGTTAACTGATGTACTAAGTGTTCGCAAATTATTTATATATCAATGTCTTAGACGCTTTCATAGATGTAGTGTTCCGCAAATACTAAATTCAACAAGAACTGTACGTATAAATATTCCCAAAGTTAAATCCATATTCGGCAAAAGGAATTATAATTACGTAGCTCCCAAGTTATATAATATTCTAAATAAAACAGTGTGCACAAGAAAGGCTTCAAATCATGCATTTAAAAGTATGTTATATAATTGGCTTAAAGAATGTGACTATGATAAATGTGAAAATTTAATAGCTCCATATGAATAACTTTATGTGCAGTGCAACAAACACGCTACTCACTCACTCACACACACACACACACACACACACACACACACACACACACACACACACACACACACACACACACACACACACACACACACACACACACACACACACATGTATAGAGTGTTAACTGTGTATTAAATATATATCAACATTTATGCATGCACAATGTATTTTGACACAAAGAGTTACTGAATGGGAAGGAACTGACTCCTGAAATACAGGGTATCCTAGTTTGGGAGTCAGGGCTCAATGATGTTGTATGAAATTATAAGTGTCAAATAAAGAAATTATTATTATTATTATATATGATTATAATTACCTACGTACTATCTAGCGCTTAAGACCTACGTGCTATGCTCAATGACCTCAATAGTGCCTCCCAACGGATAGGTCTTAAGATGAATATGGACAAAACAAAGATCATGTTTAATGTCCATGTCACACCTATGCCGGTAATTGATGGGAGCACTATGCTCGAAATTGTTGACGAGTACGTTTACCTGGGACAAATAGTCGGACTAGGTAAATCCAACTTCGACCGAGAGGTCAATCGACGGATTCAACTCGGCTGGCCAGCGTTCGGGAAATTACGTTACATCTTCTCGTCAGGTAGATGACATAAAGAACTGAGACGTGGTCCTTCACTGCTGGCCGTATGAGGACACTCAAAGTCGCTCAGCGAGCTATGGAGAGGGCTATTCTCGGGTTTTCTCTGCGTGATAAACTTATAAATTAGGTTATTCGCAGTAGAACCAGAGTGACCGACGTAGCCCAGCGGATTAGTAAGCTGAAGTGGCAATGGGCCGGCCATATAGCTCGAAGAACGGTCAACCGTTGGGGAAAAAAGGTTCCCGAGTGGCAGCCTCGTACCGGTAGGCGTAGTGTAGTTCGACCCCCCACTAGATGGAGTGACGACCTGGTAAGACATCCAGGATGTCGATGGATGCCGGTGGCTTAGGACCGTGCTTTGTGGCATACTTTGGGGAAGGCCTATGTTCAGCAGTGGACTTGTGAATGGCTGTAATGATGATGACGTACTGTATAACTTAGGTAAAATGCCGCACAGCCTGTCATTATACTGGCTCTCTATACACTTCAGACTGCAACATAGCAGTGCAAATACTGCAGTTTGACGGTAGAAATAGGTGATAGGATGGTACCTACCAAGTGGATTCCCAGGCAGAAAAGTTCTACCACCTAGTAAAATACATGTCTAGCAATTTCTATAAAAATGCTTAAATTGCCTAAAGAGTATTTCAATTTTAACTGACCAGGTTGACATCAAACACTAACCTTTACGGAATTTCAGTTAAGAGCCACTATTAACAAAATTATTCGATGTTCAAGGCCTTCAACCGACATTTTCCCATAATGGAAGTAACGCTACACTTAATGGACGATCCTTTCTCTAATTATTACTTAACAGGAATGTCTGATAAAACCGAATGTAAACGTGACTGAATTAGGTTTGCCAACTTTTTTATTTTAAACACTGTATTTTGAGGCGGAAACCTAAAAAGTGAAGTATAATATTTCAAAAGAGATAAATAATATAGTATATTTCAAATTGTTATTTTATTTTTCATAGGAATTTGAATATTACTATAGAAAAAATGTTTCGGTAATTTAGTAAGGTAAAAACGAATGAATGAGAAAAGAGTGACAAAGCAAATTTACGTCACAGAAGTGAACGGCAAAGTAAGCATGCGTATGCCGACGAGCGTGTATGCGTTGGTTAAGGATTTAAAAGAGGCGAGAGATGTATGTGAGGATCGTGTTAAATTGAAGTTTGTAGACTCTGTCTCACCCTTTGGATAACAGGCGTGAGTGCTTATATACTAGGTTGATCAATAGGTTTTTGGAAACGCAATAAAACTCTAGGATATGTACATATATGTAAATTGTATCTTTTTTACAACGTAATTGCCTTATAAGTTTATGCATCTTAAAAAGCATTTTGCAAGTTAATTTATTCTGATAGCAAAAAGGCTTTATCCTGAGACTCTAAAAAGGCCCCTACAGCACACATCTCGCAACAAAACCACGCAAGTTGTTTGTCAGGTGAGTAAAAAGGAATAAATCACTCGGGGGTAGACCCGTAGAATACGACGGGTGCTGCATCAAGTGAAACACAGCAGTAATAATAAGTTTCCTAATCCGAAAACTTATTGATCAACAGAGTATGTATTAAGAATCTTTGTGTATTAATTGTCCGCTACTTTGCATCTTTATTAACATTGTATTTACGCATCATGACTTATTGATGCGTAAATCGTCTCCAGTTCTCTACACTCACCATAAAAATACAGCTTTACGCTGTTTTTCATGCTGGTATTCTAAAAAAATGTGGTCCTTATCCGGTCGAGCCCACCTATTCTTGCTGCAACCATAACTGCTAGATGGCTCCTAACACTTATAATATGTTACAATAGAAAAATGGATCAACAGATGGTAGTATCAATGGGTTGGCTCGACCGGGGAAGGACAACGCCTTTACAGAATACCAGCGTCAAATAGTAGCTTAATGCTGCATTTCGTATGGTGAGTGTAGGGAACCGGAGACCCTTTTTACTGAAAACGAGGCATTCCATCTTAGTCCTCACGGGTGATGCATCTGCATTTCGATTCGTAATCGAGGATAGATGTAGATGTCAATTGGCCACAGCAACCACTTACCATCTGGTAGACTGTGTGCTCATTTGTCACCCTATCCTATATAAAAAAATGAAAAAATCACGGACTAGGACTGATCAGATTGAAATTTTATGTAATAGTGAGTCTTATGAATACATTACTCTTTAACGTGGTAGATCCACGCTGCATTTATATAAGTAGTATAGTTGTAGCACGAATGGGTCGGTGCGACCAGGGAAGGAATTCGATCTCATAGAATACCAGCATAAAATGGCAGCTCAATGCTGCTGTGTTTCGTATGGTAAGTGTAGAAAACCGGAGACGCTTTTACTGGAAATGAGGCATTCCATCTTAGTCCACGCGGGTGAAAACGCATCTACGTTTTGATTCCTATCTGAGGATAGATGTAGATGTCTATGGGTCTCAGGAACTACTTAACATCAGGTAGACTGTGTACTTGTTCGTCACCCTTATCCTATAAAAAACCGTTCTTTGTAAAATTCTTGAGTGTTTTGTGACATAGCACAATTAAAGCCCCGACTTCGGAAGCTGTTAAATAATTTTATTGTTTTCAGTTCTCTGATACCGTGTATATATAAAAATAAAATTTTAGTCTTTGATTGTTTTGAATGGACAACAAGGTAGCAAGGTAATAACTGGAACGCCGTTTAAATAGCAATACGCATAATGTTCATCCCCTATTTTGAGGTGGTACTTTCTACAAATTATATGGGACTACTTCTGAAGTACAACTAATTTTATTAAAAAAGTCAGTACGTAATTGATAAATAAATCGCTTAAAAATAAAAAAAGAATACATTTGTATTGAGAACCACCTTTTTGAAATTGGGTTAATAGCTGCAGGTGCCATGGGATGACTATGACATCAGGACATTAAATGCCTTAGTCCTCCCTCCATGACCACGAGTGTTGCAAATCATTCGAAACGTGTACTAGATATTAGAACCTCTTTTCTGTCTAGGAGTCTATTCAAAAGGGTAGCTCTTACCCACTTCTGCCGCCAAATAGCAGTGCTGTGTTCTAGTCTAAAGGTTAAAGAGAGCCAGTATAATTACTGACTGTGAGACATTCCTTCTTAGTCCTCAGAGATGGCGGAACTAACCTGCTTTATTTGAAATCAGCTGCAGGTGTCCATGGATTACAGTAGCCAATTACCATCAGGTGGACTGTCACTTTGCATTTATAAAATAACATATTTAGAAGTTTAAATCAAACGTGACAAAACCCGTAAAATTAGTTTCATTTAACGTGTAATGTGTGTAGCTTAAGTAAATACAAGAAATCATTACTTATTTGATTTAGCAATACGAACCAAATCATTCACACAAGCATTATACAGGTGAGCATTATTGCAATCCAGTTTATTTTCCACAAGGCACAGCGATAATGTCCAGTAATTAATAATGGAACAGCTCCCATACTCCTTGAGTGCTTTGTCGCCAACCCCCATTACGGAGAATAAATTACATGATTTAAAAATGAATATAAAGGTTATGGTTTATTGCTATTTTTTTTGAATATGAATTTTTATTTTTATTTATTTATTTATTTATAAACTTACACGTAACACCTTAAGCTAAAGGGTACATAGGGCGGACTTAATGCCATGTGGCATTCTCTGCCAGTCAACCCTGGGTGGCAAGGATAATTGTTGGCAGGTGCGACCATTATACGTAAATAAGTGCTTATACACTAAAATATACATATATGCAAATTACATACATACACATTACATTTAAATATACACACATATAGTATCAATATACGTACAATAATACATACATACATATATATACATATATATATATATATATATATACATATATATATATATATATATATATATATATATATATATATATATATATATATATATACACACATACATACATACACATATATACATATATATATAATATAATGTTTGAATAATATATATTGAGATAAATATTTGAAGTAAAAAAGAAGAAAGGAGACAAAATTAAGGAAAAATAATGTTAATTAGTAGTTTCCTTCAGGTAATGTTTTCGGAGAAGAACTTTGAAAGCTTTTTTATTTGTGGCATTCTTAATATCGTTGGGGAGGGTGTTCCAAAGTTGTATAGCTTGTATCGTAAAAGACGACCTGAAAAAATTTGACTTATGCTGTGGAAACCTTAACCTCAGACGATTTGACTGTCGGGATGTTCGACCGTCGATCGGATGAAAAAAATGAAAATTATCCTTAAGATAAGAAGGTGACCTGGGATCGTTTAAAATTGAATATAGTACAAGTAAAATTCTAGAGCATCGCCTTTGACGTATAGGTAGCCATTTAAGCTTTGAACGATAGGATGATATGTGGTCATACTTACGTAAACCAAAAATAAACCTTATGGAATTATTAAGAAGGCGCTCCAACTTGTTTAGAAGATTTTCTGACAGATCTGGGTAACATACATCGGCATAGTCGATAATAGGTAGAATAAGGGAATGAACCAGCATTAGCTTGGTTTTGACGGGTAGGAAATTTTTAAGACGATAAAGGGAACGCAAGGTAGCAACAACTTTACGACTAACTTCAGAGATCTGCAATTTCCAGGTCATAGTTTTATCCATGTACAGGCCAAGATTTTTTATGGAATCACAATATGGAATCAAACTTCCATTATAAAATACAGGAGAGAGATATCCATAATCAACCTTAGCCAATAATTGCGAACTTCCGAATATTACAACTTTGCATTTGGCAGGATTAACAGAAACGCCATATTTACATGACCATTCTCTTATGGCTTCCAGGTTATCATTTAATTTGTGTATTACAAAGTTAAGATTGTTTAAGCTTGATTGTACATAGAGCTGGAGATCATCCGCATACAGATGGTACGAACAATCTAAAACTGAGGAGATAGAATTTATAAATAAGGAAAACATAATAGGAGAAAGTATTCCGCCTTGCGGCACACCAGATTCAATTTCAGCCCATGCAGAAAACCGCTGACCTGAGCGAACCGATTGCTGGCGACCGCGAATATAAGAAGAAAACCATTCCAAGGCTGGGGATGAAAATTTAAGGTGTTTAAGGATGGATAGGAGGATACCATGATCCACTGTGTTGAAAGCGTTTGAAAAGTCAATAAGCACCACCACTGTTAATTTTTGCTCATCTAAGCCCTTTCTTATATCGTCTGTGACTTTGATAAGCGAAGTGGTAGTACTGTGACCAGAGCGAAACCCCGATTGAAATTCATTCAGCAGGTTATGTTTTGCAACGAATACAGATATTTGCTTAAAAACACAGGCTTCCAGAACCTTAGAGAGGTATGGGAGAATTGAAATAGGACGAAAATGGTTAGGGAAAACAGGATTAGGTATTTTAGGAAGAGGTCTTACAAAAGCTTTTTTCCATGCAGAAGGGTATTGACCTGAGTCCAGAGAATAATTTATAATGTGTGTTATAGCTGGAAGAAGGTACTCAAGAATCATAGACACCATTTGCTTACTAATTTCATCATAACCCACAGCCTTGGATTTAATGGCTAACAGAGCTTTTTTAATTTCATCCTGAGTAACAGGGGAGAAACAAAAGTCAGGGATCTGGAGACGCTGCATTGATTCTATAGAAGCAATTGTTTGAGAACGGACTTGAGGGTCCAATGAAGTAATAGAAACAAAGTGACGATTAATGTCATCCAAATTGAGAGAGGCGTCATATTCCGGAGAATTAGTTTTATTAATTCCGATAGACTTGAGGAATTATGGGCTTAATACTCTTTTCACCGTGTAGAAGCTGTGAAGGAATATCCATTACACTATTTCACCGTGTAGAGGCAGTGAAGAATTATTCATTACACTATTTCACCGTGTAGAGGTGGTGAAGGAATATCTAGTACATTATTTCAAAGCGACGAAGGCAAATAAAACAATAGAAGGGCAGCAACGTCTTCTTGATAACAACGAATATATAAAACATGCGTTTGCCAGAGCTCCTGCCAAGCGTGGCAACTATGGCTAATGTCCTCCGGACCGAACTTCAGTTACGGCGGCTAGTCTCAACAAATACTAGCCATGCTATCAGAACAGGAATTTCGTGCCAGAGTGTGTGCGCAAGCAAAGATGGACTCTCTCACTCTCATATTCCGATGGGAAGGTAATCCGACACGACCGGAGAGATATTAGACACAAGACCAATGGTTTTACGTTCTTTCCGAGGGACGGGGGTGAAACACCGCTCACTTTATTACTCCAGGTTAATACTGTAAAATTTCTTGAAAGGTAAACCAGTAACTGATTTTGGTCCGACCCGGGATTCCAACCCGGCACTTCATGGTCAGGAATCTCGTTTACGGCCTAGTGGCCGGTTGCTTTAATTGGTATAGTGACCAACAAGGCAGTCATTGTTATTGTTATTAATACAGCCTCTCGAAATTACACTTCTGGACATGGGGTACTTTTACAGATCGCCTCATATTTGTAAATATATTTGCTATATTTTATACGTATTTTATTGTAGTACTAATGGATTGGCCCGACCGGGGAAGCACTAAAAAGAAGGAAAGTTCGCACAGCACACTGGCGTCAAACAACAGCATAATTTTATCTATGAGATACAGCATCCAGTTACCACGTGTGGATTGTGTGCTTGTTGATCGCGCTTACTTCTATTAAAAAAATACACGGGTATTATAAAATGACGGCCTTACTAGGAAACATTGACTACCGCTTAGGTACATAAAATAAGTACTGATTCTCTATTCTTATTTTCTTCTATTACTATTACGTCAAAAGGGAGAGAACAACAAAACATTCTTAAATGAGGGTTAATAATCTTACGCTTGAATGCTACTTGATGTCGCTAGTTTGTGGTGAAAGGTGAACTTATTTATAATATGGATAGTCACACAGTGACGTCATTATTGAAAAATTACGATATAATTATAGGTTTTTCAGTTCCTAGTGTAGACATTCACACAAAAATATGCCTCAGTGCTATATACTTTAATTTCTTACACATTTTTAAGTTTCTTTTACTATTCTAATTTTAGGAATATCCGTAGTGTGGCTGATCCATTTCTAATCTAATTAAAAAAAGAGAATAAAAGAAATAATTAAAGAAAGAAATATTAATATCTACACTTTTCTAACATTTTCGCATGCCGTATGAAACAATTATTTCTATAGCCTAAAATTATAAAAAAAGCTAGCATGGAAGTAACGTTTTAAAAAAATCTTTCACATTATTTCTAAGTGGTAAGAAAAAAACGTGGATCGCCCTCATTAACGTCGTCTTTTAAACAAATGCGTAATGAGAAATTTCGCGAAATAAAGCCCATGTCTATCTGTCCTTTGAAACTAATAATGACTTCTATCATCACTGGTTTCACAGGGAATATTCATATACATATACACATATATGATGAAAAAAAAAACAGCTAAATACTGCTGCATTTTGTATGGTGAGTGTTGAGAACTGGAGACCGTTTTTACTGGTAACTAATTCCGTCTTAGTCCTCGGTGGTATCGACGCATCTGCATTTCGATCCTCATTTGAGGATAGATGTGGTCAGGTGGACTATGCGCTCGTTTGTCACCTTTTTTTATAAAAAAAGACTTTGCAAACAGTCGATAGATGCAGATGGTTCAGGAGACCATGCTTGTGGCATTGATTGGTAAAACCTATGTTTAGCAACAGACTTGTGGACGGTAGACGGTCTGCCCGCTGTGTACCATTGTGAAGCCGGACCGAGATATTATTGTTTCAGGGGCATCCGGTAAACCCAATAAATCATTCGACTTTCAGGAGTACTTTCATTGTGAAGAAATCCAATACCAGCTTTTAATCTGGCGCGTAAGTGGTTGGCGTTACAAACAAAATTTAAGTTCTCGGAAGTAGGTCGGAGTAAAAATGAATGCATACCCCATTACAAAAATCAATGCATGCCTGGTCCGTTTCATGGTATTACAGAAATATTATTTTTTATTATTTTTATAAGTTCAATTTTGTTGTTTTTATTTTTGTAAAATTATTCTATGTACTCATATAGTGTTCAATCAATCTTTCTTTCAAAAAATTTTTGTTTCAGAGAGCACGAGGAATCTGTGACAGTAAACACCTGGCCACCGAGCTCCAATACGTCAAGCAAGTTTTGCGTGACAACAAGCTTTCTTGTGCTACTTACAATGTGAGCAGTAACTCAAATCAATGGCCATTGACAATTTTTGTACGTAATACGCGAAGAAGATTAGTTAGTTTTTAAAATCAGTCAAGTGCAATGTTCTCCTGCAAGATGCAGTAGTGTAATAGCTTGATTGTGAATGTGGTCTTGATTACAAGGACAAACTAACACAGCTTATAAATATTATTTCGAGTGACATGAATGTACAAACAATGACAAAACAAGTGAACGAAAAAAATACGAAAGTTAGTATTTTACTGCAACATACGTACATTTGCGTGTCTATTGAAGGCCGTTATTATATGACTTGTAATTCCCACGCATTGTTACATACGGTTGGATGAATCCCTTGTTTCATGAAACAAAATTTTGTACTGAACACACGTATGTATTTTTAACCTACAAACATTCCTTACAAGGGTTAACCTTGTAAAGACTTGTTAGACCTTCAAATTTTGAGAGTAAAAAAGTTTACATAGTGTGGGATTCATCTCAGGGGTACCCCGTTTAGAGCTTGGGCGGCGCCAGAAGCAGCTGAATTTAATGGCGTAAATATGACTACATATTTTGCCGTGTACTGTAGAGACTATCGGTTCCTGGGTCAAAATGAAAACACAGCCAGCCTTCTTGGCACTATACCGTGGGCAGTAGAACTGTGTGATAATTTAAGTTTTTAGATCTTTTTAATTATGATACTATATAGAATATATTTTTTAGGAAAATAGTGAGGTTGCTGTCTATATACTTTATAGTAAAACTAGCTTTTCTTGCGGCTTTGCTTTACCAATATCAGTAGTGTTCCATACCATTGAAATCACCTCGTTGTATGTCAGACTGCCACAAACGTTTTTCCATAGACTGGGTCATAATAATTTCACCCCGTAATTTTGTGTTAATATTAACTGTAAGAAAAATACAATTACGAAAAAAAAACTATGTTGACTCCATCAGAGCAGCCAAACATCGGTTATTTTTTTATTTATTCTCTGAAAAGGATTATATGAATAGAAACAAGATACCTACTACCTACCGGTACTCGTACCCCTACTCCCTAGGCGTAGTCCCAAAATCATGGAAGACGGCTTTCGTCCACCCGATCCCTAAAAAAGGCGACCGCTCAGACCCGTCCAACTACCGGCCAATCGCCATCACCTCCTTGTTCTCCAAAACAATGGAGTCCATTGTAAACTGCCAGCTCATGAGGTATCTTGAGGATCACCAGCTGATTAGTGACCGCCAATACGGTTTTCGCCGTGGTCGGTCAGCTGGTGATCTTCTGGTCTACCTCACTCACAGATGGGCGGAGGCAGTAGAGTTCAAGGGGGAGGCATTGGCCGTTAGTTTGGACATTGCGAAGGCCTTCGATCGGGTTTGGCACAAAGCGCTTCTTTCGAAGCTCCCTTCCTATGGGCTTCCCGAGAAATTATGCGATTGGATCACCAGCTTTCTTGCAGATCGGAGCATCAAGGTCGTTGTAGACGGTGCAAGCTCCGATTG
Organism: Parnassius smintheus behrii; assembly: GCA_036936625.1. Lineage (NCBI taxonomy): Eukaryota > Metazoa > Arthropoda > Insecta > Lepidoptera > Papilionidae > Parnassius > Parnassius smintheus. The sequence continues at coordinate 1,887,842 of JAUPFT010000021.1, forward strand.
CAAGCCTATTAATGCTGGTGTTCCACAGGGCTGCGTGCTATCGCCAACGCTGTTTCTTCTGCATATCAATGATATGTTGCATACCCGTAACATTCATTGCTATGCGGATGACAGCACTGGTGATGCTCTTTACACCGGCCGAGCCAATATTTCTCGGGAAAACGTCTCCGAGTGCCGGGACAAACTTGTGTCTGAAGTCGAGTCTTTGCTGAACAGAGTCTCGGATTGGGGACGAATAAATCTAGTCCAGTTTAACCCCCAGAAGACACAAGTTTGCGCGTTAACCGCTAAAAAGAACCCCTTTGTCGTATCCCCTCAGTTTCAAGGCACTCCCCTTGTTGCCTCAGCCAGTATCGGAATCCTCGGCGTCGACATATCGAGTGACGTGCAGTTTCGTGGTCACTTGGAAGGGAAGGCCAAATTGGCCTCTAAAAAGCTTGGCGTGCTCAGCAGAGCGGGACAGTATTTCATGCCGGCACACCGCCTGCAACTTTACAAGGCGCAGGTTCGGCCGCACATGGAATACTGTTCCCATCTCTGGGCTGGGGCTCCCCAGTACCAGCTCCTTCCACTTGACCGCATCCAGCGCAGAGCGGCTCGAATCGTCGACGACCGAGTGCTTTCCGATCGGCTCGATTCACTGGCGCTGCGAAGAGATGTTGCATCTCTTTGCGTATTTTATCGCATCTATCACGGGGAGTGCTCTGAGGAATTGTTCGGATTAATCCCAGCCGCCAAATTTCGTGGACGCACTACACGGCAAACGTCCCGATACCATCCACACCATCTGGATGCTTGGCGGTCCACCACTGTACGTTTCACAAGGAGTTTTCTTCCACGTACAACCTCTCTGTGGAATAGTTTACCACCGGCGATTTTTCCGGACCGATACGACCTGGGGACCTTCAAGAAAAGAGCTTACTCCTTTCTAAAGGGCCGGCAACGCACCCGCAATTCTCCTGGTGTTGCGGTTGATCATGGGCGGCGGTAGTCACTTAACATCAGGTGAGCCGCATGCTCGTTTGCCCCCTCTTCTATAAAAAAAAAAAACTTATAAGTACCCTCATGAAACGACAAGGTTTTTTTAAATTATATATTGCTTTCATTGTTTACTGTTTTAATGTTATTTGGGGACCGTGCTCGAAAATATTTGGTTAAAATAATTTCACAAACCTTATCGTTACCCTAGTTTGTATTTAGATTTGTAAGCAACCCCTGTGTATATAAATGTACTTAAGTATAAACATCCTCTAGCACATTACATCATTCGAGTGGAATATTATAAATGTGATATCGGATTATGTAACTACCTTTTTATATAAAGAGGAACTTTTTATTCAACATCCTGTATAAAAAAATCAATTGCTGTCGGTTAGTTTCACTAAAACTCGAAAGCAGCTCGAATGATTCAGATGATTTTCTTGTGTGGGTCCCTGGATGGTTTAGATTCACAATTTGACCCTATAGGTGGCGCTGTTGTTGAGATTCACAATTCACCCATAATAACCCATATAAGTAATATTTATTCGGTTCGGAATACACCTCTGTCCTAGGAAGGATCAACAAAAAACCAGGGATATTTAAAAAAAAAGAAACAGTTTAAAAACATTTAGTACGTTACACAATAATTAAAAACACAGGCAGACAGAGAGACTACGGACTTCCATTTGGCACGATCCTGTCACACATCTCGTTTCTTTTACATCCATATATTATCTACGTATATATGGTCGTCGGTTAAGTGTGCTCTTAATTTGGCCCTTCTGCAATATATCGCTATAGTAAATAAATAAAATAAGCTGTCGATAAACTTCCGTAAAAGGCGTTTCTTGTCACTCACTTCTGTAGAACAAAATATTTAATTAGTTTCTCTATTTTTATTTATTACTACCGATCCGTGTAAAGGGCGATGAGGTATACTTACTATATATACTTGAGATAACTTGAATCAGACCACATTAATAGATCCAGCATCTATTAATGACGTCTTATTCAAGTCATTCGAAGATCAGATATTTTATAAATTTTTCGTTTTAAAATAAAATATAGCCTAGACTAGGCCTAGCCTGGCGTTGCTTTCTATCTGTTCGTGAAGTTGGTTCAGTCGTTTCGATGATCAGTGCGACCAGACACAGACGGACAGACAAAACATTCAGAAATGGTTGTTCATGTCTAAATGGCATGCAAATAACCCCTCAGTTCAAGTGAGGCGGTAATTTTTATATTATACACAGACACTTCAATTTTATTTATATGTATATACTAGCTTTCCACCGCAACTTAGTTCACATGCAATTTATTACGATGGATTTCAAGGGTTTTAAGTTTTTGTGCGGAATCCTAATTATTTTTTCAAAATAAAAGTAGCCTAGGTTACTTCTAGGTAAAAATCCCGTCAAAATCGGTTTAGCCGTTTTGAAGATAAGCCGGAACAAATAGACAAATAGACAGACAGAAAAAAATTTAAAGTTGTTTTTTTGTTATATATATATATATATATATATATATATATATATATATATATATATATATAAAGTACCGTACAAACTTTTATATACTTTAGTAAAAAACTGTTATTTGGATATTACAAGCAGTTACTTCAATTTTATTTACTTGTACAGATAGATGTTTCCAAAAATTAGAAATAGTATCAGTAATGATTACGCTTGGTAGTGTTGAATTAGTGGTTACGGGATCAACTCTCAGAACAAATTAAGGCCTCTGCAATCCACTTTTCGCCTCTCCGGGAGACAGAACGTGACGGGTGGCGAACCTCGTCGCCGGTTTTCCTCCCGGAGATTCTTCGCACCCCTGCCCCATTAAAGGGGCGCCGGGAACTCGGGGCCATTTCTTTTATATGGTTCCTCATAGTGCAAATATGGGTAGAGTATTTTACGCCGCTACCACGGCGTGGAGCCGAGTCCGTGCTATCGGCTTGTCGCTCATTTAGCACCACCCGTAGGTAGGTGTATGGATGTGAAGGAGGCGAGAGAGGTGTGTCAGGATCGTGCCAAATGGAAGTGTGTAGTCTCTGCCTACCCCTCTGGGTGACAGGCGTGAGTGTTTATGTTATGTTTAACAAATTAGGCTTGTAAATTATTCGGTTGTCCCATGTGTCCCGACATCGTTGCTGTCAAAAATGTTCTTGTGTCCCTTGGGTGACATTCTGCATACTTTAAAATGATTCTGTGAAATCAGCCACCGGATCTATTTGAATCAGGTTACAGAACCCAATTGAATTTTATAACGAGAACTTGACATTTCTATACGTTCGTTCCTAAACACGTATGTAGAAAGTTTCTTAATCCTTATACGCTACATTTAGAGGGAAATTACAAAATGATTTCATGCTCCCAAATTTAAGCACTTTTGTTAAATATATTTTACATACTTTTACACGTTTTTATTTCACCGAGGAGAACTAGTATACTCCTTTATGCTCTTGTAACTATTTGTATATTTTATAACTGAAATATTTTTATTTATTTTAATATGTATGTATTTGTTGCTCGCTAAGCAAAGTAGTTTGGCAAATATCCTATAAATCCTATGAGGTAATCTATGGAGGAGGCTTATGTGCAGCAGTAGACTTTAATAGGCTGTAACAGTAACTGTGTATATTTATTCAGTATATAATTATATAAATTTTATATGTATTTTCTAATAACTTACCTTTTTCCACAGGTCATTATATCTTCTGTAATATGGTGCCTGGTAGAAATGGCTTCTAAGCGATAAGGCCACTAATTGAATTTTCTTCTCTCTTATTTTCGGTGTACAATGACAATAAATTATAACAGCTATATACAAAATTAAAACAGCTATACGCTAAGCCTGTGGCAGATATATCTTACCTTCCGTATTGAACATACGGAAGGTAAGATATCCTAGACTTCAACATGGATCACGTGACAAATCAGCCTTAAAATGGAACTTTACTATTTATGTGACACCGGTTGGAAATCCAGTCGGGTTGTTCGCTTACTGTCAACTTAGCCCGTTGTAATTAGCCCAGACCTATGGTAGCCACCATAGGTCTGGGCTAATTATAATTGTACAATGTACTCCTGAGTTATATATGCACTGCTGTTTTGCAGCCGAATGAAGAAGGAACAAAGGAAATAAGAAATAAGACAAAAACAAAAGTAATAGCACAACGCTGCAGCTATATTAGTGGTAACGAGGCATTCCACCTTAGTCGTCGCGGTTAAAAACTCATGTGCATTTTGTTAATTTCGAGGATGAGTTCATGATGTTTAAATGTGAAGATTTTAAAATTAGTTAGCTAAGATCTGTGTTAAAAATAAAAATGATGTTTTATAACTAGTAAGAGGAGCACCATCCTCTCGCCTTAATTTGCATCCACTAATCCCAACATCAGTACACTAGGACAGACTCACCACCGCCAATACAACACTTTTCTTGCCCCTTGACCAGACGTCTTGAGGAGAAATAGACTATGCAATGACTGACTGCTGATAGTTTTTATAAAGTAGGCAGGTTTCATTCAAACTAGTTAAAACACATAATTTTGATTTTTTACGGTCATCATAGCTGATTAATTTTAACATTTTTAATAATTATCGAGGATCGATGAAGGTATATACGGATCACAAACTCCACTTCAGGTGGAATGTGTACTCATTTCTCAATCTTATTTTTTATATAAAAGTGAGACATTGTCACCAATACAGATCCACACCTTGGCATAAGAGGAAATTTTACCACGTAACAAAAGTAGAAGTTTATTTATAATGTACGTTTTGATTTTAGCTTTGTCTAGGAATAAATACATGTTTACTGCTTTTTAATTTTGGAAATTGAAGTGATAAACAACTAGAAAGTCCACCTGATCAACATCTTTGTTATACCTTCACCTGAAATCCACTTAAATTTGTTTGAAAATTTGACTAAAATGGAATACTTTACAGTCTGTAATTACAGTGACTATATATCCTTCAGACCGACACACAGCAGTACAGACAGGAATCAGGTAAATTTTTTCAGGAGTCTGACACAAACAGACAGAATACTAGGCAGGAAAACAGTCTCACCACCTTAAAATATCGTTGTCATCAAGGCATCACTGATAAAATCTTGATTAAGCTAAACCAGTGCGTTTAAATCATCTTCGGCTACATTACCATAAAATCAAGTGAGGTAGCAATCGTTTCTGGTTTATTGTTTATAAAACTCCATCAATAAGCAAAATACCATCAACATTCGAAACATTTCAATCATCTCAAATTAATCACATTTAATGTTTTGAGTAGACCAAAGTGATACATTTGTTTCAAAATAAACTTTCTGACAATCGTGTCTAATTTATTACAGGAGAGATCCCCGTAGAGTTAAAGCAATAGGTTTAGACTTATTTGTTAAATTAACTTTCTAGTAATTGTTAAAAATCATTCATCATTATCTCATCATATCAGGTGATTGTCACCATTCCCAATTCGTCTTCGTCGGAATACTCACATTCTTTTTGCCTTCTACTGGTCTTATTTTATATATCAAGTCTCACCTATCCAAGGGAACGTTTTAAGTTGCTCAGATCCTGTTATAATTTTCCTTATGTTCCAAGGAAAATTATTCCCTCCAGTATCCTGTGCATTCCTCTACATTGTATAATAAATATTTCCCTGTTTTTGGAGTGTTTCATAAAAACATACGTATAATATATACAAATTTGTTTTTTTTAAACTTGGTTTAAAAGGTAAACATACTACTCAACTAAAACAAGAAAAAAGAAACATTCTGTGATAGACAGGCAGACAATGAGGTGATTCCATAAATATTTTTAGCTGAAATAGCAGGCAATATTAAAACATTTATTTGTCTTTTTTATCGAAAATTTCTCCTTTTATATAGTATAGTGGATTTTGACTAGTGCGAATCCAATACGCTTACTAATTGAGATAACATATCTCGGTCAATAAAAATGTCGTTGCTTAAGTTATCCAAACCGGAGCAGAGAACATCTAAGCTAAAGCTTCAAACGCGACCTAAGCTTATACTCTAAATCTGCCTAGCGTAAAATAAACATAAATCCTTCCGTTTCGGAGGCCTTACCTCAGTAGGGTCTGTTATTTAAAAATGATGATAATTGTAAAATAGAAAATGGGATGATTTATTTTTACGATATTTAAAAAAAGTATATTGATAAATCACAACGAATTACGTGCAGAGAAGGCGGGAAGCCAGAGCCTGTCGCAACTCATGTGTATCAACCAAAATTTTCGGAAGCTCTCTATTTAGCGAAACGTGGTTTCGCATTTAAATAAAAGTAAAATTCACAGTTTGAGGATTTGAAATTATCTCTTAACAAAATTCAATTTATTTTCCTAACGCACTAATTAATTTTTTAAACATTAAGTTTTAAAATTTTAATCATCAACTCGTAAAAGTCCTCACTAGTTCAACTAAGAGGTCGGACTAGTTTCTGCACAGGAGTTTCTCTGTGTAGCTAGGAACATCCTCCTACCTATTCCTTACAATGAATGTCAGTGTTGTGTTCCGGTCAGAAGGGTGTAGAGAGCCAGTATAATTACAGACTGAGGTATTCCACCTCAGTCCTCAAATATGACATCGCATCTGTAGCCCTCTTTGTTTGACGTTAGCCGCAGGTAACCACGGGCTGCAGTAGCCACGTACCATTAGATGGACTGTACCTTCCTTGGTAACTTCAGCTTTATAAATAAAGTCCACAATTGGACCCGAACTTCCCCCACTGCCGGTAAGAATTGCCCTAAACCAGAAGATATCAGATTTCTCTCATCCTTGACGATGTACCTTATTACCTGTCCACACAGAGATGTACAAGAGTTTGTTTACGATGCCAGTTGTCAAATGCTATGAGATCTTTGATTTTTGTGATGGATTCTCTAATGCCGTTCTATCCATCCATTACAGCCTATAAAAATCCACAGCTAATCATAGGCCTCTCCCATAGATTGCGTCATAAGGAAGATTTTGCCATAGTTGTCACGCCTGGCAGGCGGAAGAAGATGCTGCTTCCCATCACCTGTTTCAATTTCCCTACGTCATCTCTTACGACACCCACGGGACGATATGAGGTAGTGGATATTCTCACACCGCTACGACACGCTACCGTCACCATTACCACACGCCATTAATTCTTCAGGGGTGATAACTAATGATGTTTACATTAGATTTGAAAACTTTCTTTTTCAATTTCTTTGTCAACTTCTCTAAGCGATAATACCAAAAATTTTATAAAATTAGCTTATAGTTTTTGTACGTGATAGAGCCATGATGCAGCTTTATTGTAGTTGTAGCACGAATGGATCGGTTCTATCGGGAAGGACCATGCTTTCACAGAATACCAGCTTAAAAAAGCAGCTTAATGCTTCTGTGTTCCGTACAGTAACTTAGTTTAGAGAACAAGATTTTTTTATATTTTCCTTCACACTAGAAACGAGACATTCCATCCTAGTACTTGTGACGGGTATCTGAATTGGGTACGGGTGACAACGTTTCTGAATTTTGATTTCTAACCGAGGGTAACTTTAGATAGATATCTACAGGCCACAACAGCCACTTACCGTGATATGAAATATGTACTCGCGTATGAATCAAAAAATAATTAAAAAGGGCCTCGTTATTACTATGAAACTAATAATGTTGACATTCAAAATATAATAGATTAATTAAATTCGTTGTTGTTTGTTGATTGCTTTTTCTCTTTTTAAGGTTTGTATTATAAAATTGTGTCTTTTGAAAACTGTTCAACCCCAAGACGATAGGCAAGACGAAGCTGCGATTTAAATTAAAAGAGAAAATTAGGCATTAATTAAAATTGCAATCACAAAGGCATTTTATTTATAACAGAAGCTCATCTTAGACTGACGAGACTTTGTGATTATTTCTATTAATTGTCAGTAATTTTATTATGCCTGTTTAATTTAATAGCATAGATTCTACTCTGATTTTCTTGTGTGTAAACCTCATGTATACGCTTATACATGAGGTTCCGGGTCCAAAGCTCGGGTCGGGTCAGAATCAGTTGTTGGGTTTTCTGTGAAGAAAGTCTTAGCAGCAGCCTGGAGTCGACAAATTGTGGTGCTTGCCTCGGAAAACACGTAAAACCGTTGATCTTTCGCCAGATCTCCCTCGGTCTTATTCGTGTCGGATTACCGTATCATTGGATTATAAAAGTGAGGAAATAATAAGTGCAACTGTTTTGCATATACTCTCGGGCACTATAATCCGCGCAGATGTCAAGCTGAAGTTCGGTCTGGAAGACATTATTAAACCATATCTTAACACCGAATTACCGGTAAAAGTAAAAGTAAAGTTACAGCCTATATATGTCCCACTGCTGGGCACAGGTCTCCGCTCATTTCTGAGATGGTTTTAGGGTAAGGAATTGTCCGCCGCGCTGCCCTAATGCGTGTTGGCGAACTTTACATGTCTTTTTTTTTTTTTTATTATATCTCTGACATGCAGGTTTTTCTTCACCACCGAGCACATGGTAAATCAGCACTTAAAATGGCAATTAACAATTTCATTTGTGCCGGCGGGGATAGAACCCGGTTTGCTCGCGTACTGTGGAATTTACAGCGAACGATAACCATCTGAGCTATCACGGCTCAGAAGGTATATTATAAATAGGCTTCAGAAGGTATAATGTGAAAAGTATATATATATATTTTTTATTTATTTACAGCATGCTTTTACTTTTTTAATAATAGTTTTACATTTATATTTTTTTTTAAATTCACCAACTGAAACTGTGAATGTGAAATATTTATTAAAATTAAACAAGTCTCAGATTCGCTACGCTTTGTCAAATTTTGTTCCGAGCGAGATTAAGTTTAAATTGAATTAGCGTTATCTACGCTGCTTGTGTTTAAACAGATCTCATATTAAAGATGCTTCCCATATAACTCTATATATCTATTACTATTATGATAATAATACATAAACATAAACACTCACGCCTGTCACCCAGAGGGTGGGCAGAGACTACAGGCTTCCATTTGGCACGATCCCGACATACCTCTCTCGCCTCCTTTACATCCATATACCTACGCATACATGCTCGTCAGTTAGGGGTACTCTTAATTTGACCCATTTTTAATGTGTCGCCAATTTGTTCGATAAACTATCGCCTAGGACGTCCCTTTCTGACTCTGCCGGTCACCTCTGTAACATAAATTTGCTTTGTCACACTTTCTTCATTGATTCTTTCTACATGACCAAACCACCGAGCATTCCTTTTTTAATCCTGGTAACAAAATTATCTTGCAAAAGACACTCTTTTCCCATCATATAATTTCTTATCCTGTCACTCAGATTCAGCCCTAACATACTTTTTTATCCTTAACGACCGCATTTCTACTGCGTTTATTATACTTAAGTGCTTATTCTGCCACACCCAATACTTCTATCACTACCAAATGTTAAAATAGGGACTAACACAGCATTGTGAAATGCTGCTATATGTGCCTTTTTGACACTTTCTGACTTTCCACAATAGAGTGTATAGCTCCATTGTGGAAAGTTTATCACCGTTTATCCTGCGTTCACACGTCCTACTATATATTCCTATTACTAATAGTATATATTCCTTATCATATCTCCCATCTCTGCTTCCAACTTCTCTTCTATTCTTATTTCCCATTGTATTTTACTTCACCTCTTTCAAAAATCATAACTTTTGTCTTACTTGCGTTCACTTCATTCCCCTTTCTTTTGATGACCTGTTCATTAATGTTACCACCATTTATAACTCGGCCGCCGATGACGCAAATATGACTAGATCATCAGCGTAGAAAAGGCATTTGACGATTAACTCACTCATTGTTAACTCACATTCTTCAACTTTAAAAATTTTTTTTATAAATAAATAATAAAAATTTTCCATAAATAAATAGGTAAAACAGTCACGGGGAAGCCACACAGTCCTGTCTGCCACATTTATGTATGTCGAACCAATACGATTGGATCCCGTTGATCCTAACACAAGCACTAGAGCGCACTTCATAGGTAATAAAGAGAGTTCAATGCCTGTATCAACCCAGCGCTAAACCCAAATAAGTTCAGTGTTTGCTATAACACATCCCTGTCCACTCGGTCATAACCTCACGAATATATAGATAGTAATGCAAGGAGTTGTCTAGGCTATGTTTCATCTGAAAATCGTAGAAATTTTCAAAGTAAGACGAAAAATTTAAATCACCCAACCGCTAACAAAAATATAAAATATATACAGTTTCATTTTAATTACTTATTTTTTTAAATTACACTTTGAAAACAAAAGAGATATAAATGTAATACGGCTCGTAAGAATAAATGAAATCAAATGTAAACAAGTGTTGCCGAGTTTTAAACTTTATGTAGCGTTAATAGAAGATAAACGTGCCCTATAATCCACCATCTCCTTACATAACTGAAATGTATATCACATTATGTAGAAAATACGATATAAAACCCAATGGGATGAAACATCCCTACGCAGCGCCAGTGAATCATTGCGACCAGAAAAAACCCGGTTGTCAACGATTCGAGCCAATCTTCACTGGACCCGTTCAAGTGGAAGGAGCTGGCATTAGAGTGCCCCGGCCCAGTGATGAGAACACTACTCCATGTGAGGGTGAACTTGCGCCTACTAAAGTTACAAACGTTGTGCAGGCATAAAATACTGTCCAGTTCCGTAGAGTACGCCAATATTTTTAGAGGCGCTTCTTCTGAAGTTCAAACTGTTAGGAACATTTATTAATTCCTCACAACTTATCAATTACTCTAAAAATTTTAAAAGGTTGTTGGTACAGAGGTCATAAGCGGGACTGCTGATGGAGTGGTCTAGGATTCAAATCCGGGGTCAAAATCAGTAACTGAATGTTTGTTAGTCTTAGAAGCAGTCTCAGAAAACGTGCAAATGGCCAACGTTTTTCCTGTACCTGATCTCTCTCGGTTTGTATCAAATTCTTGTCCATCACTCTCAGGTGTAGAGAGGGATCGATATCCACGGCATGAGCTGAAGAAATTAATTGAACATATAAAATCCGTATTGACATGAAAAATAACGATTCTCATTTACTGCAAATGTAAATTTTAAGAGGCTAATCACATTTAAACTAATCAATTAACTTCATAAACATACAAAATTTACATCAATTTTCTAATGATTTCCCGAACACTATACATTGAATAAAACTTACAGGGATTTTATCGCGCGGACGCGAAGCTTGTTGTCTTGCAATACTTGCTTGCTTTTTTAAGCTCAGTGGCCAGATGTTGTCTGTCACAGATCCCTTTTGTTTTTTGAAATCGCGAGGCTATTTAAATAAAAAAAAAACGTGCCAATTTGAATAGTGAAGACGAACATGTGCTGCCATCTGCTTAGGATTCTAGCTCTTCAACTAATATCTTAAAATTCTCCATTCATTAAAGCTGTGTCGTTTGGAGTCTTTAACAGTTAAAACAATGGAGATAATTTGAATAGCAAAGAAGATTAGCTCGTGTATTAAATTAAGAGAAGATCGTAATTAAAACTTTGAATATAGTACACAACACCAATGCCGATCATTTACTGTGATTAGAGAAGTTATTGTTCTTTACAGTAATATTAAAACGTAGAATTATATACTCTGAAATATGTCTCAAAAAATCACCTCGGGCTAGAAGTAGGTTGTAAAACTTGAACAGAGTAGAATCCGATGTTTTTTTAAATCTTCAAGATTTCATATAGTTTTATGACTTTAAATGTGATCATAAACGCACTTCTTCGAATATAATCGTTCATAACTTTTTGCAAAGCATTAAACGAAGTTTATATATTGTTTTTGTTAATCTACGCAAGAAAACGTGCCTTCAAAAAAAATAACATTGAAAAATGTTTGTTGTAAAAATGAAAAAAATTAATAAACAAACATTTTTTTATTTTTTTTCCGAGTCGAGATGCCCTAAGTCCCGAGCTCACATCGCTCGATCTTACACTCAATAAAAACCAAAATAAAAAAAATGCTCGTTGTTTGTGTAGATTAAGAAAAAATATAACAACTTCATTTGATTATCTAAAAAAAGTTATCATCAATTACTACGTAATACGTAATTAATATATATAAAAATAAAATAAATAATACGTAAATGAGTGCATTTTCATGAACATCCTTGATGATTTCATTATAAGCCTTGAAACCAATATAAGTTTTCACTTTTCAATTTTTACTAATTCTTGTAATTTTTTTCGTAAATTCGCCATAATAATGAAGATGATTTTTTAATTTTCCAGAGCCCAAAAACGAGGTGACCGCGATAGTATAAAATTACCTAATAAAAAAATTCAAATCATATGTACTCTCTTTAAATTGTGCCAAGCTCAGGTGGCCAGATTTAATGAATTTTCAACAGCCTTGTTTGACCTTGACCCGGCCGCTAGGTTAAAATTTTAAATATTTCAAATTATTTGTTGTTGGATCGAAAATTCTTTGAATTTCTTTGTTCTTCTTCTTACTTCTGCGTTTACTGTATTCTTTTTACTTCACGTTGAAAAGTCAGCTGGTATAGTTTAGTTTCGTAAGTGGTGCTGAAGGTTTTTAAAAACTACGATTATATTTATTACTATTTGATTAAAATAATGATGAATATAAACTAATTCACTGGTAGTGGCAGTGGAAGAATATCCACTACCCCATATCGTGCCGTGGGGGTTGAAAGGCGACTGAGGTAAGTAAACCAGGAAATGAGCAGCCGTGTCCTCTTGATAACAGCTCAAAATTATAAAAACTACGGTTGCCAACCGGTTTGCCAAGCGCGGCAACTATGGCAAAATCCCTCCATGAGACAATCTATGGGAGTGGCCTATGTTCAGCAGTTGACTTTTATAGGCGGATCAGGGATATGATCGTAGAATACTATAATACACAACAGTATCGTTGTCAACCTTATTTTGTACCGAGTTTCGGCGTCGCCGGGAGCACGCATACAAGCAATTACGTCGTATTATCAGTTAATCACTACTACAAACCCGATTCGCTGTGTTGACAGAAGGATTTTAATACATATTTGTTTGTAAATAGCATGCAATTTGGCAATTTCTAAATAACACATCTCGTGTTGACATTTATACGTGTGAATTGACGTGCTAGTGACATTTTAGTGGCTACTCGGGCTCCGCTCACACCCTCGTTCTATTATGTATGTATTATCTATAGTATTCTTTGGATATGATAGAAAATTCAGCGTTATGTTGACATTCTTAACTATGCAATTATAATACTATAATTAATTAAATTCTAAATGCAACCGCTTAAAGGATGGTCAAAACCTTGCTTTGACTAGCATCAACAATTATTGTGCATAACCATTTCGTAAATACAAGATGTAAAATATCCAAACCGGGAACGGGAAGTAACGTTATTGAGTTGCGATATTGGCGAATCATCTCCACAATGGAGGACAGCCTTATAAGTCCACTGCTGTACATAGGACTCTTCCAAAGATTTCCTGAAGGGAAAGGTGGGTTTGCCTACAGTTGCCACGCTAGACAGGCGGATTGGCAGCCGCAGTTTTTATTCTGAGTCGTTATCGGGAAGATGTTGATGACCATCACGTGTTTCAGTTCCCCTGTGCCGCCTCTTACGACACCCACATCACGGATACTCTTACAACGCCTCCACGCGACGTACCTCATCATTATAATATACTTATAAATCCGGTTCAATGAGGAAAATAAATTCACTGACGCATTTTACATTTCATATTATTTTCTATAAAGACTATAAAATGAAGAGAAGCTAGAAGTGCTTAGGTAAATGTTTAAAAATGGATCGAAGATGCTGCTCGTTTGATATTAGCATCGCTTCGTTACTTGTTTTCATTTTGTTCACTTCTGTGCATGCTTCGCATCAAACTTTATTTGCTTAGATATAAAATACACCTATTAGAACATACTTCAATTACATGTTATAGAATAGAACACAATAGAATAAAATTGAATAATTTCATTCAATATAGATTATAAGAATACTTTTGAAAGTTTTTTTTAGCATTTTGATAGTGTTACGGCCCTTGATTATTATTAATAATTTATAATTAATTGCTATATTAGGGGGCGTCAAAAATAATCTTAAGATATATCAAACAATAAAAATACGTTAATTAGCATAAATTTAAAATAAATACATTTCAGACAATAAGTATCATATTAAATTAAAGCCAAAATATTGTCTTTCAAAATAAATAAATTTATTAAAAATACTTTTAAAATATTCAAAATGTGATAAATAATAGAAATACTAGCCAAACATATTATAAAAATAAAGAAAAATAATATTTATAAAATAATTGGAAAATTGATTAAAAATTGTCTGTCATGGAGGGAGTTCGTGTATAAAAGAAAATTTTCTGAAGTTTGCACAGTGTTCATGTATAGATGGCTTGTATGGAGGAGCTGCCGCAGACGCACACCCAAAGTCATACTTATATATGGGGTGGTCGAGTGACTGACTGCTTTTTTTTTTTTTTTTTTATAGAAGAGAGGGCAAACGAGCATGCGGCTCACCTGATGTTAAGTGACTACCGCCGCCCATGATCAACCGCAACACCAGGAGAATTGCGGGTGCGTTGCCGGCCCTTTAGAAAGGAGTAAGCTCTTTTCTTGAAGGTCCCCAGGTCGTATCGGTCCGGAAAAATCGCCGGTGATAAACTATTCCACAGAGAGGTTGTACGTGGAAGAAAGCTCCTTGTGAAACGTACAGTGGTGGACCGCCAAGCATCCAGATGGTGTGGATGGTATCGGGACGTTTGCCGTGTCGTGCGTTCACGAAATTTGGCGGCTGGGATTAATCCGAACAATTCCTCAGAGCACTCCCCGTGATAGATGCGATAAAATACGCAAAGAGATGCAACATCTCTTCGCAACGCCAGTGAATCGAGCCGATCGGAAAGCACTCGGTCGTCGACGATTCGAGCCGCTCTGCGCTGGATGCGGTCAAGTGGAAGGAGCTGGTACTGGGGAGCCCCAGCCCAGAGATGGGAACAGTATTCCATGTGCGGTCGAACCTGCGCCTTGTAAAGTTGCAGGCGGTGTGCCGGCATGAAATACTGCCCCGCTCTGCTGAGCACGCCAAGCTTTTTAGAGGCCAATTTGGCCTTCCCTTCCAAGTGACCACGAAACTGCACGTCACTCGATATGTCGACGCCGAGGATTCCGATACTGGCTGATGCAACGAGGGGAGTGCCTTGAAACTGAGGGGATACGACAAAGGGGTTCTTTTTAGCGGTTAACGCGCAAACTTGTGTCTTCTGGGGGTTAAACTGGACTAGATTTAGTCGTCCCCAATCCGAGACTCTGTTCAGCAAAGACTCGACTTCAGACACAAGTTTGTCCCGGCACTCGGAGACGTTTTCCCGAGAAATATTGGCTCGGCCGGTGTAAAGAGCATCACCAGTGCTGTCATCTGCATAGCAATGAATGTTACGGGTATGCAACATATCATTGATATGCAGAAGAAACAACGTTGGCGATAGCACGCAGCCCTGTGGAACACCAGCATTAATAGGCTTGCAATCGGAGCTTGCACCGTCTACAACGACCTTGATGCTCCGATCTGCAAGAAAGCTGGTGATCCAATCGCACAATTTCTCGGGAAGCCCATAGGAAGGGAGCTTCGAAAGAAGCGCTTTGTGCCAAACCCGATCGAAGGCCTTCGCAATGTCCAAACTAACGGCCAATGCCTCCCCCTTGAACTCTACTGCCTCCGCCCATCTGTGAGTGAGGTAGACCAGAAGATCACCAGCTGACCGACCACGGCGAAAACCGTATTGGCGGTCACTAATCAGCTGGTGATCCTCAAGGTACCTCATGAGCTGGCAGTTTACAATGGACTCCATTGTTTTGGAGAACAAGGAGGTGATGGCGATTGGCCGGTAGTTGGACGGGTCTGAGCGGTCGCCTTTTTTAGGGATCGGGTGGACGAAAGCAGTCTTCCACGATTTTGGGACTACGCCTAGGGAGTAGGAGTACCGGAAAAGACGCGTTAAAACCGGTGCCAACTCTGGAGCACACGTCCTCAGCACAATTGGGGGGATTCCGTCAGGCCCACTCGACTTGTGGATGTCCAGGGAGAGGAGTGCTTTGCGAACCGAGCGCTGTGTGAACTGCACTTCCGGCATGGAGCACTCACACCGCGGGATGGTCGGCGGCGTACTCCCCCCGTCATCGAGAGTCGAGTTAGACGCAAAGAAGGAGCCTAGAAGATCGGCTTTCTCCTTTGCAGTATGGGCCAGTGAGTCGTCCTCCCTGTGCAGAGATGGAAGAGATGGCTGACAGAAATTCCCCTGGACAGCCTTGGCGAGAGACCAGAATGCACGGGTTCCAGAAGGAAGGCGAACTAGTTTCTCGCCAATTCTGCCTATGTGCTCTGACTTTGCCTTGGCAATGACTCTTTTGAAGGACCTAGAGGCGGAATTATACTTCTTTTTTAGAGCGCTGGTGTTTACATCCCGGGACGCTGATGCATCAACCCAGGCTTGGTAGCACTCCTGCTTATAGCATGATGCTATTTTACAGGAGCGACCAAACCATGGCTGAGATTTGCCTCCAATGGGCACCACAGAGGAAGGAATAAAAAGTTCCATACCCTGAAGTACCACATCAGTAACAGAATCCGCAACAACGTTGGGATCATCCGGCGAGAAGCAAACCCGCCCCCAAGGGTAGGATGCAAAGAAAGACCGCATCCCATCCCAATCGGCTGACCTATAGTGCCAAACACGGCGGCAGCCTGCAGAATGCAACCGCGATTTCAGCGTGAGTGGCACAACACTCCGGACCAGACAATGGTCCGAGGAGCCTAAAGGGGCGTCGACGGAAATCTGATATCCGTCCGGGTGAGAGGTCAGCAGAAGGTCCAACAGGGAAGGTGCATGATCCTCCACATCTGGAATCCGCGTAGGCGAAGTAACCAGTTGTGTCAGACCATATGCCAAGGCAAAATCATGAACAGATCTCCCCGCATGATCGGTTAAACGTGAACCGAGCCATTCGGCGTGATGGGCGTTAAAGTCGCCGAGGATCACGATCTCTGCGGAGGGGATCTGCTGTAGCAACGAATCCGCAGCCATTTGGACGTGGTCGAAGAGTCGGTCTGTTTCGGCATTACCGCTGTGGGACCTATAGAGGCACCCGTAGACGCGCGGATGGTCGTCGCTGTCTACGCGTAGCCAAAGGATGGACAGGTCCGAACCTTCAAGTCTGCCGAGGCGTCGAGAACAGATGTCCTCTCTGACGTAAACGCAAACTCCAGCCCGAGGCACAAAGGAGTGTTCCAGTTTGTACCCCGGGTAGGAGAGATACGAAACATCAGCCGGAGAGGACACCTGCGTCTCGGTCAGAAAGAGCAGAGCCGGCCTCGCCGTCTCGAGATGGTAGTGGACGGCGTTTAGGTTAGAGTGAAGTCCCCTGATATTGCAGAAATTCACGGACAGCGTGGCAGGGGTCGCCTTGGTCTTGTTGCTCCGTTTGCCCCGAGCAGTTGTAGTCTTGAGCGGAATTTCGCCCCCCCCAGAATACGCGGGGCAGCCTGAGCACCCACGCTCAGAAGTGGAGAAACATGGTCGTGGATGCTCAGCGAGGGATTCTCCAGGGGTGCTGGTACCCTCCTGGGGTAGTCTATCTTTATTTAATTCCGCTACCATGTTGATGGGGGGGGGGGGATTTGGGCCTCCGGCCACCTGCACTCACCAGACGAAACGCGGAAGCAGAACTTCCACTTCACGCCGGTATTCTGTGAGGTCATGGTACCACCCCGGCTTGAGCCGGCCCATACGTGCAACAGCAAAGCTGCCGCATGGCTCTACCACTGTTAAAAAAACTGCTTGAAGTACTGTTGCACAATGACTAGTCCTATATTAGGGACTTATGATAGTAAGGTCTATTTTACTAAAGCATTATTATAATTTTATAATAATTTTAGCGAATTATAATTTAAAATCACATATATTGGGCCCAACTCGCAAAACATCATGCTTAGACCATATTGCAAACAATATCCCTAATGCAATAGGTAAAACACATGTACTTCATTTATCAGACCATGACACAGCACAAACGTTAGAATTCACACCGGCAGCTTTATCCCACAAATTTAATTCACATCTTCTTTATATATATAAAGTACGTGTTACGTTGTTTGTCCGCGATGGACTCCTAAACTACTTAACCGATTTTGATCAAATTTGCACATCATGTGCAGTTTGGTCCAGCTTGAGAGATAGGATAGCTTACATTTCAATTCATATTCGCAGTATTATTTTATTCCAAATTATTTTTGTATATAATTTGACAGTCACAATACATACGCTTTCAAGCGCATTGACGCATGCGCAGTACGTACCCGTACTGCGCATGCGTCAATGCTACGTTTGAAACGGTTCCTTTAAAAAACAAAAAAGACTCAATAAAGCAATTTACATTTTTGCAATACGTTAGCGATGACATGTTTGGTCAAACATTTACAACATTTAACACAACAATTGTTACAATTATTTAAAAAATTAAAATAAAAACAAAACATATAAAAACTCCACGGACATTCTCCTTCTCTCTAACCTCCATGGTTGCTACTTAAGTGAGATATGCGAAAATATGCCGTTTTGTGGATTATCTTAATATATATAAATTACGTGTCACGTTGTTTGTCCGCGATAGGCTCCTAAACTACTTAACCGATTTTAATGAAATTTGCACACCGTGTGCAGTTTGGTCCAACTTGAGAGATAGGATAGTTCTTTTGCCCATGAGTAACCCACAATTTATTTTTTGCGAACTTAAGGATTCTTAATAGGACATGACAGGGTCGTAGAAAAGGGCAGAACAACGTCTGCCTGGCAGGCTAGTTACTTTATATTTATTAGGGATTATAACAAAGAATATATTACAAAATTCAGACAGTGCCTTTCCAGTATCTCATGGAAAGATGTAATTGAAGACGAGGATGTTAATTCCGCTTTCAATAATTTTCATGAAACTTTGATAATGTTCTACGATCTCAGCTTTCCCACTTTAAGAATTAATATAAAAAGATTCAATTCGATCACAAAATGGATCACAAAGGGAATTAAAAAATCGTGTTGCACAAAAAGAAAATTAATGTCTTTAGTTTTTTTTAAACAAAACAGACAGCAGAAAGACACATGTCAGGACATATAGTAAAATCTTAAAATCTTGTATCGTTAAAGCAAAAAGCAACACAAACAACAATTTCATTAATAAAGCTAAAAATAAATGTAAAACTACTTGGAATCTAATCAAAGAGTCATCAAATGATTTGCGGAAAAATAAGGATATTACTTCGATTAACAAAAATGAAACATTGATTAAAGATCCTGTAAAAATAGCAAATATATTTAACAGCTTCTTTATAAATTTACAAAAAAAAACTATGATAAAAAATAAAAGTTTTCCCTTAAAGTAAGTTGATGTTAAAAAATAACAGTATATTTCTGCAACCCTGCTCTGCAGAAGAAATTAAAAAAATTTCACAAGAGTTAAATGATACAAATTCAGTGGGTTATGACGGAATCTCCACAAATTTTTTTAAGTCTTGTGCTGATTTGATTTGATTTGATTTAAGTAGTTCCAGTTCTTTCTTATATTATTAATATATCATTTGAATATGGAATATTTCTAAACAAATTTAAAATTTCTGTGACTAAGCCAATTCATAAAGCGGGCAGCAAAAAATAAATTAATAATTATAGACTTATTGCTCTTACCCTAATATTAGCTAAAGTATTTGAAAAAGCAATGCATATTGGACTGAATAGTTTTCTAAATAAACATAAGATTTTACGAGAAGAACAAAATGGTTTTCAAAAAGAAAAATCAACAACACTATCTAATTACACACTAACTCAGCACATAACAGAAAACATTGATAAAGGTATGAAAATTACTGGTGTCTTTTTCGATATGAGTAAAACATTCGATTTTGTAGTCCACAAATTGTCACGAATTAAATAACATTGAAAAATATGGCATTAGAGGTCTTGCATGCCAATGGATACAATCTTATTTAAGTAACAGAACACAATGCGTTTAAATAACTAGGATTAATGAATTTAATGAACATGTCACATATAGCTCTAAATTACAACCCACTACAAAAGGTGTGCCACAAGGTACAATTCTTGGTCCTTTACTTTTTATTTTATATATAAACGACCTTCCATTGGCAATCGATCAACATTGTACTCTATATGCCGACCCCTATATGCGATGCCCTTTACAAGTCCACTGCTGAACTGTCGTCACTCCATCTAGAGGGGGGTCGCCCTACACTTCGTCTACCGGTACGAGGCTGCCACTCGAGAACCTTTTTTCCCCAACGGTTGTCGGTTCTTCGAGCTATATGGCCAGCCCTTTGCCACTTTAGCTTACTAATCCGTTGGGCTATGTCGGTCACTCTGGTTCTACTGCAGATATCCTCATTTATAAGTTTATCAAGCAGAGAAACTCCGAGCATAGCCCTCTCCATAGCTCGCTGAGCGACTTTGAGCGTCCTCATACGGCCAGCAGTGAAGGACCACGTCTCAGTTCCATATGTCATCACTGGCAACACGCACTGGTTGTACAACTTAGTTTTCAGGTTTTGAGGTGAGTGAGTGTGACGAGAAGATGCTTTGTAATTTCCCGAACGCTGCCCAGCCGAGTTGAATCCGTCGATTGACCTCTCGGTCGAAGTTGGACTTACCTAGCCGGACTATTTGTCCCAGGTAAACGACTCGTCAACAACTTCGAGCTTAGTGCTCCCAACAACTACCGGCATAGGTGTGACATTAAACAAGTTTTTTTATCGATATATCAAAAAGCCGATCTTTTAAAAAATATCAACAGTCCCAGTTTGAACTTATCAGTTGGAATGATCAGTTGAAACATGATCTTTGTTTTGTTTATGTTCATCTTAAGACCTATCCGTTGGGAGGCACTATTGAGGTCATTGAGCATAGTGCTTAAGTCCTCCAGCGATTCTGCCATAAGTACTATATCGTCAGAAAATCGAAGGTGAGTGATGTACTCGCCATTGATGTTAATACCGTATCCTTTCCAGTCCAGTAGCTTGAATACGTCTTCCAATGCAGCGGTGAAGAGTTTCGGGGAAATAACGTCACCCTGTCTTACACCTCTCCGCAGTTGGATAGGTTTCGTACTCTGGTTTAGTACTCGGATAGCCATCGTAGCCCTACTGTACAAACACTTCAGCACTTCGATATACCGACAGTCAACTTGGCACCGCTGAAGAGACTGTAGCAACGCCCGAATTTCGACGGAATCAAAGGCTTTCTCATAGTCCACATACGTCAGGCAAAGTGGCAGATTGTACTCTTCGGACTTCTGTACAATATGCCGAAGGGTATGGTCTATGGTACTAAAGCCTTTTCGGAAACTGGCTTGTTCGGGAGGTTGGAAGTCGTCGAGTCTGCGTGCGAGACGATTCGTAATGACTCTCGAAAACAGCACGTAGACGCGGCTCAGAAGGGATATCGGTCTGCAGTTCTTCAAGAGGGCGTTGTCACCTTTCTTGAAGAACAAGACCCCCGCACTTCTGCTCCACGCCTCCGGAGTCGTACCATCATGGAGGACGGAATTAAAGAGCCTCTGAAGGACTTCAAGTACCGGTTTTCCACCCGCTTTCAGAAGCTCCCCTGTAATTCCATCCTCGCCCGGGGACTTGCCGTTTTTAAGACGCTGGAGAGCCATTCTAATCTCGCTCAGACTGACGTCCGGGATATAATCGGAATAGTGTCGGATAAGACCCTCTTGGATCGTTACTCACACTTGCGTGTGGCTCCAACGATGATGTGTACAGCTGCCCATAGAACCTCTCAATCTCACTCAGAATCTCATGTGTCCTGGAAACGATGCTGCCACACTCAGTCTTCAGCTTTGACAGTTGGCTCTTACTGGCAGACAGATCTCTGGCAAAGACTTTGGAGCCCTGGTTCCACTCAATCGCTTCTTCAATGCGAGCAGTATTAAATTTGCGTATGTTTTGCCGCATGCATTTGGAGATCTGTCTGTTCAGTTGCCTGTATGCTGTCAAATCTGTCGACGATTGCAGCCTCATCTCCCGTCTGATAGCCACGAGATTAAGAGTGTGATCGGAGAGCTTTTGTGTTCTTCTGCGGCCGGTCTTCCAGAACTTAGCTCCGACCGCATGGACAGTTTCCACGAGCTTGTCATACATATCGTCCACTGCATTGCACCGCAACCGCTTTCAGTGCATCTTCTAGGCACTGAAAGCGGTTACTTAACTCGAGCTGAAAGGTTTCGGGATTCTGGATTAGAGCACGAGGGGGACGGAGCGTTGACTTCATCAGACGAGACCTCTCCAACTTAACGTTTAGGTTCAGTGTGCCTCTAACTATTCGGTGATCGCTGCCAGTTTTCACCCTTGCGATCACTGAGACATCACTGAGCAGTTGGCGTCTGGTCGTCATAATGAAGTCAATCTCATTTTTTGTCGAACCGTCGGGGCTCGACCAGGTCCACTTCCTGTGGGGCCGCTTCTGGAAGAAAGAGTCCCTCTTTATCCATAAAGTCGGCCAGCTGCTGGCCCCTACGGTTCCGTTGCTCTACTGCAAATTTCCCTACCTTCAGCTCACCGCTTTCTCTTGTGCCTAGTTTTGCGTTGAAGTCTCCCATCAGCTCCGTGTAGTGGGTTGTGGAGGAATGTATGGCTCTGGAAATATCCTCATACATTTCCTCCACCTCCTCATCGGGATGTGCCGAGGTTGGTGCGTTGGTGCGTTTGTGCTTATGCACTACCAAGTGGCCAACCCCTCTTTTACTGGTTCGCTAGTTACTTTGCTGTGGACTACGGTCCAGTTCCCGATTTAGCGTTCCCTCAGGGGGGAACGCAATAAAATGGTTGGCGCTCACCACTCACGGCTATGTGGGGCCGTGTGCCTCCCCCATATTTTTTTAAATAAATTTGGGAGAGCGAAACCCTCGTTTTGGGTATTTTATGTATAAATATATCGTGAGTCTTTTCCAAGCGGGAAGGGACAATTAATAATAAATTAATAATTTAAACCTGATACAAGTGGAATGGGCACGTTTTATGTTCTTAACCTTTCTCGAGCCTTGTCTTCGTGAACGGGCTTCACTTAGCTTATAAGGCACTACCAACAGCTTTCAATTGCTCTAGTGAATATTCATTCTTCCAAAATACACCTAATAGAACTAAGTTACTAAACTAACTTAACGTAAAAAAGGCAACTATACGATCACTCCAAAAATATTACAAACGTCTTATTATTAAACTTTTAGAAAGATCATTTAAAAAAATAAAACATATTTTATTTATCCTGGTCACATATATATAATTTTATTTAAAAAGGGAAATTAAATAATATATAATTTTAAATAATATATTAAGAGCGACTACCGCTGCCCACGTACAACTACAGGCGTTGCAAACGCGTTGCCTCCCTTTTAAAAAAGAGTTGGCCTTTTTATTCTTTGTGCTACCAAGCCATAATAAATATAGATAGCTATATAAAACCAAATCAAATCAAATCATTTATTTGCAATCCAAGTGTACATAGTTGGTCTTAAATTAAAAATGTGCTGCACTGCGAATTTGACGAGGTGTCCTCGAGGCTTATATACTTAAAATATACTTAGAAACTACATAAATTTAAAATACATAATAGTATTATTTTTCATCTAAATACTCCTCAATTGAGTAGAAGGGGTTTTGTTTTAAATACTTACTGCGGCAAGGTTGAAATTTGGTTAATTCTTATATTTTTTTATTTCCTGTCGTAATTTATTATAAACATTTATTGCCTTATAGTAGGGGCTTGTATTTAACATTTTTGTTCGCGATTGTGGTAGGTATAATTTTTTTTACGTGTGTATTTTTGTGGACAAACAGGCATAGATCATAAATGTACATACAGGGTAAGGTGAGAATATTTAGTTTTTTTAGAAATATGGTCAACAGCTAGTATTGTTATCTATCTGGGCTGGTATTCTGATGAACTCCTTCTGTATAATAAATAGCTGCTTCACATCAACGCTACATTCCCACAACATAACTCCGCACGTAAGCCACGAATGAACATAGGCATTGTAAGCTGACAACCCCTTTAATATTCAAAATTTTCATTTATCTGACTTCAAATTGATGAACGTGGCAGGTACTATTTGATTGACTGGGTATGTTTAAACAAAAGACGGTGTCTAACTTACTTTCATGGCCGAAGTGCTCTAGACTATATATAAGCTATAAAGAGCTTCTTGCTTTGTGCTACGTCTCAACAACGATGTGGCAACGTCACTGATCGTTTATTTTTATAGGCAATTTTTGACCCTATCGAATTTTTGTCCAGTAAAAACATTTTACGTGGTAATGCCACGTTGCAGGTATATTATGATTGTAGTACGAATGAGTAGGCTTGACTGGATGGACAGAATACCAACGTGAAATTAAATCTTAAAGCTGTGTTTCATATGGTGAATTTATAAAAAACATAGAATCTTTTTACTGAACATGAGGTATTTTGTCTTGGTCCTCAGGGGTGGCAACACATCCGTGAGAATAAATATAGATGTTTAAGGGCCAGAGTATCCACTTATTATCAGATGGACTGTGTTGTTTCCTCTGTGCTTGCTCCAGGCTTACAAGATTGGTTTAAATTTAATTAAAGCCGCTTCTCCACTGAGTCTAATGCTCCTAGAGGGTACTTTGCAACACCAGCACATATTTGACAGCAGTACTCCATGCTCGACCGGACTTGCGTTCTATATATAGTTAGAAACTGTCTCGATTTGAATTAAAACCCATTATTTGTCAGTACACCCATTTTGATATTTGTCAGTATACCCATCGCGATTGTTTTTGCCCTCCTCTCATTAAACTATCCAATGTTGAGGTTTGAGATATGTTAATCCCTAACAACTGAAGACGGTCGGTATACTTCAAAGTAGATACATTCCGGAAAGTAGAAACCAATGTAAGCGGGCCTCCCTTCTCCTGCTTTCCTGCTAAAAGAAACACGTTTATGTTTTGGAGGCGTTGAATCTTACAAGTTTGGCATCGCCCCATTTGAAGACTGTTTGTAGTGAAAGGTTCAAACGCTCATCCGAAGCTTCCCTTTCGGTCCAGGCCATCTCGAGTATTCACAGAAATTTTAAAACAATGTAACTTATATATCAACTTGGACGATTGTATTAAGCTCACAACAGTTGAGAGGGTAATAAAATGCTGTTAGGACACAGAACCTGATGTAATTACTACAAGTACATTGCTTGACTCGTTGCACAGAAAGAGTACGCAGGCACTTCAACATCTCTCAACAACAGTGATGATGTCTGAATACCCACAGATACTGGGCATATTTTCATTATTGTATCAATACGTGAACATCGAAAATTTAAGTATCATTTTAGTGATTATATTAAAAGGGGAGTATATTTCATTGGAAAGTTACTGTGCTCAAATTTGAACTAAAATTAAGATAATTAGGGATTTATTCCGGGTCAAATATAGTAAAATACGCTTGATTTATCCATAAAAATTACTAATTGCTTTTACCAATTTATTGAAAAACAAAATTTCGAATAACTGGATCACAAAATTCTTAATACTACGGACGGTACTACGGATCTTGTAAGACTATTACATCCCCGCTTTGTTCGTATCCATATTCCATCGCTTCCTTGCGTGCAAAGGCCGTTACTTGATTGACTACTGAAGGTGACAGAGTCATCATTGATTTTGGAGCTACCTGGAGTTACTATCGAAACGACAATGTACGGCCAAACAATAAATTCTATAGCTAGGTTGTAAATTGGGACACAGATTTAAGTAACTATTTCATGAAACCTCTGGAACATGTAATAACAATTTATTGAGTACTAGTTTTTACCTCTCTATAAAGGAAACCTTGCATTGTTGTAGGTTAATACAGTCTCAATATACATTTTACTATTATGTATATTTTTCCCGCGTTTGTTTTTAACCTTTTTAAATTCACAACGTTTCGGGCTTTTACAACAAATTTAGTTGGAAATTTAACACATCAAAATTTTTACAGAGAAGATCGCTGGGTGCTATCATCTACGTGGTATCTTAAATTTGATAAACTTTGAAACAAACTCAAACATACTACTGCAAGACTTCAAGATACTGTAAGCACGTTCTGCCTAGATCAGATTAAAAATTAATATTTAAAAGTTGAAGATTACCATGATTAATTCTATCAGGTCGTCGAATTCGTCAGTCCGTTATCTTTTGCGATGTAAAGCATTCAAAATGTCAGGAATCAAAAAAAGTTTAAATTAAACGCGATAAAATCCATCAAAATACGTTAAGTGATATAAGTATAAGTCACTTATTGAGTTTTTCTGACGATCAAATTCTCGGTACCAGCCCGGAATCTGAAATTTTTAATTAACTATGCTGAGCCAGCGCTTAACTACAATCCCACTTGATGGTATGTGGTGGTCAAGCCTGAGATGGTGAAGCACACCGACTTAACAAAGACCTATTCACTCTTGCCTTGAAGACATCCACATTGTGATCAAATGAAAAGAGAGATGCTGGCAGCTTATCCCACTCCTTTGCTGTACGCATTATGAACGATGTAGAAAACCGTTTGGTTTGAATGCGTGGTAAGTCAACAATGAAAGTGTGGAGACTGGCCGTACGTCTGGTTGTCCGATGGTGGAAAGTGGAGGGAGGAATTAGGTTATGCATTTCCTGCTCACACCCTCCGAAATGAATCCTGCAGAAACCGAAAGGCTGGTTACTTTGCGCCTGTGTTCGAGGCTGTTAGGATTGATTTTAACCAGATTCAAATTACGTATAAGCCTCTTAGCACTCCTTTCAATTGAGTACAAAACTGCTGGGTGGCATTTGGCAGCATTAGGTCATATAAGGCAGCAAAACTCGACGTACGACCAGACTTGCGCTTTATATAGAGTCCCGGCGTGAAATCCCTCCTCACCTTTGCAAGGACTCCTAGCTTCCTTGCAGCTGCTTTGGCCTTAGACTCAATAAAACACCCAAAGTTTAGGGTTGAGGATATGTCAACCCTCAACAAAAGAAGGTGGTTGGTGTGTATTCTTGGGATACATTTCGGCAAAAAGGCGCCAAGGTGAACTGACTCCTTTTATATTTATTTATTTCCCTCTATACAATTACCTTCACAGGTTTATCACCTAACACGATAACGTAGACAACGATTTTTATAAACTACAACTACACAGCTCCAAAATAATATTTTTCGATCATAAATATACACCTATTGCTAATACAAACACAGTATTTATGTCGCAGTAGGACCATAGCTTATTAATTACTAAAACCTAAAACTCTGTCCAGCAGTTGGCTAGTTTCCCTTGAAACTGGCCACCGTAACCAAAATTCGATTTGGAGTGCATTATTATTTATGGCACTCTCTATACTTCTAATATTATAGAGAAGTAAATCTGGTCGTATGTAAGTTTTTTTGTAAAAGATAATCTCTGAAACTGCTGATCCGATTGTGAAAATCATCTCATTGATAAAAAGCTACACTATTACCGTGTTACCAAGAATATGATTTTTGTGATCAAAACTAGTTTTCAGTATAAATTAGTATATTTTTAAAAATTGAGTGTGTACAATACATGACAAGTTAACTAATTAGTTTAAGCAGACTCCAAAAACGAGAAGGTACTTTACTGGGCGCAGTTTTTATGCATATTCACCATTTTATTGGAAACGGCAGCATCGATTTTATTGATTCTCACTCATGAATAAAATATTTAAAAGTTAATTGTTGACTTTGACTGTTTTGGAAAAGGACCATTCTAAATAAATAGTATCTACTTCTGTATCTTATTTAATCTCTTAATTAAGTTCTAATTCTAATCTTAATTAAGTTGCAAAAGTACAAACATACTAACCACTTTTGTCGCATGGAACACGCACTAATATGTCCTCGAAACATGCGAGAGTGTGACATGTTATGTTCTTGGAGGATGTTGCCGCAGTGTTAATCCGGCCTTACTTTTAACTTGATTCCACACGGCATTGTAATTAAAAACAAAGCTTAACAAGCTGGACTTTCCTGGCTAGTTACATTAAAACTTTAAACGAAGTTGCAGTTGTACTAAATGGTCAGACTATGTTTTCGATTAATTTTAAACTTTCAAACACAGAGTATGTTGTTAGTTACACATTCATTTACATTTTTAAGATATAAAAGAGTAGTAAAATTGCAGCCTATATACGTCCCACAGGGCACATGCCTCTACATATTTTTTAAAGGTTTGAGGGCAAGGAAATGCACGCTGCTCTGCTCCAATGTATGTTGGTTAACGTTTTTGAAATATTTTTTTAATTTTTCATACGTGCTGGTTTCCTCACTATGTTTTCCTTCAGCGCCGAGTAGGTGATAATTCAGCGCTTGAAATTGCTATTAATAATTTCATTGTTGCAAGCGGCGACCTAACACGGGTTGCACGAGTACTGTGAAATTTATTCAACTGCTATCATATTGGCTCTATATGATTTAGACTCGTACGATTATACTTTTGCTATTGTCAAGTGAAAGGAAATTATCCTTTATAATATTTTATCTAAAAAAATTCTTCACAATATGCCGATTCGTCACATGCGAAAGATATTGACGACAGCTCATTCCAACGGATAGTCTATAACGACAGTATCTCAAGTTGTTAAGGCATAAGCGGACAAAAACCCTGAGGTTTAATATCAACATCGAAACACTTGTTTCGTAGTTTCCACTTGTAGCTCACAAAATACCAGCGTAAAATAGAAGCTCACTGCTGCTATGTGTCGTATGGTGAGCGTGGAGAACCGGAGACCCGTTTTACTGGAATGGAGGCATTCCATCTCAGTCCTCAAGGGTGACAATGCATCGGCATTTTGATTTTTAATCAAGGTTAAATGTAGTTCCCTATGAGCTACAGCAGCCCCTTACCATCGGGTGGACTGTGGGCTCGTTTGTGACCCCATCCTATAAAAAAACATGCGCAGACACATAATGATTAAACTTCAAATCATTAAATAAATGATGAAACAAGAGGAAAATCTGCCGTTGATCAAGTTCCAGCTAAACCTCCAGGCTCCAGGTAGTTATTGTATAGGTTGCAGCTGAATAGCGTAATTAGGCTATCAGTTACATATTTTTAACGTGGTAGAACCATGCTGCAGCTATATTAGTAGTACAGTTGTAGCACGAATGGGTCGGCTCTAACGGGAGAACCACGCTCTCACTAATACCAGTGTAAAATAGCAGCTTAATGCTGCTGTGTTTCGTCTGGTCAGTGTAGAGAAACAGAGACATTTTTTACTGGAAACGAGGCATTCCATTTTAGTCCCCACGAGTGACAACATACAAGTAATCGAGTATAGATGTAAATGTCTATGGGCCCTAACCCAATCACGTTATAACCACAATATAGGTGTAGCATGGCTCCACCACCTACAGATATGTATGTTTAAGAATTATAATATTAAATGGGTGTTTACTTTGTTAGGTAAAATTAATAATCTTTATTTACATGTAAAAATAATGTCTTATTTTGTATATCAAATAACGTAGATAATTGGCATCATTCCGCATCTTACGTAATGTATTTAGGAAAATATCAAATGTCGTGGTATTTGATTCCAATAGAGACATATGACCTACAAATTCTTATTAAAGGCAACTGTGAGCCGTGTTTTTTTTTAAAGAAAAAAGAAGGAGTTTTTTTTACACAAAGTGATCGAAACTGCTGCAATTGGACGAAGATTAACTAAAATTTTAAGGAAACCCTAACAAAGTTACGTAACTTGTGACTTAAGTTATGTTAAGTTATGGATACATATGTAAGTTTGAGCATGCATTCCTCTGTCTGTGTCTCTCTTACATCGCCACTACACGACAGTGTATCCACTTATCTATATCGAAAAAGTGAAAGTGGAAAACAAACAAAATGATCACCGATTGCCATTGGCTCAAAGGTTTCACGCTGATATAATTTGGGGAAAGGATAGCAGTGCGTGCAATGGCTGAGTCTCGTTCTGAAGAGTAAAGACGTGAAATAGTAGCATAATGCAATAATAATTAAATTTAAATATATAAGTGTGGTAGAGTCATGCTGTAACTATATAATTATATTATAGTTGTAGGACGTCGGCTCGGCCAGGGAAGGACCACGTTCTCACAGAATACCAGCTTAAAATAGCAGCTTAATGCTGTTGTGCTTGTTAAAATAAATTCAACCGTGCCAATCGTGTAGCGGCGGTGTAACTATATCCAATCATCCCGACCCCCGTCGCTGTCGTAAGCGGCGACAAAGGACAAACTATAAAAAACTGTGGTTACTAAATCACCTGATAAGCGTGGCAACAATGGCAAAATCTCCCCTATAAGGCAATCAGTAACGGTTGCAATGCTGTAATCTGTAATGCTGTACGGTATTGTTTAATGTGTGCACTGAAAGAAAGTAGTTCCTTCCCGGTCGAGGCGAATCATTTCAATTTGCTACGAATTTTCTCATTCGGTAAACCATTAAATCTTAAAACAGACGTATACAAGAGGTGCGTGTTGTAAGTAATATCATTTGAATTTACTGCTGTAAAAGCTCGAAGAGCTCCGAGTTCATTGCGTCATTAAATCCGTAATAAAGTAACTCGCTGCAGAAGACATGTAACTAAGTACACTTAAGTGGCGATACTGGTCATGGTCAAAGACTAAATAGCAAATGGGGCTTAAAGATACAACATCAACGTCATTCAACAACATCTGGCTGCTTAGGTCGTGGAATCCGCACTACAATATCAATAGCATTAGAATTGAAAGAATACAAAAACAAATGCTACGTTATCTTGCGTACCGTTCGAATAGCTATCAAACTAATGATTCCCACGAAAGACAGTTGGCGTAATTTAACATCACATCATTACAATCGCATAGAAGTATTTCAGACATGATATTCCTATACAAAACACTCAATAATAGTGTTGATTGTCCAGCGACAGTTCAATTATTTAACTTTAAAGTGCCATCAAGACTGCCCAGGACACCGCAAGCCTTTTTCAATGTATCTCTTTATAGATATAACTTGGGAAAGTTAGGTCTATAAAGAGATACATTGAAAAAGTCCTCTAGCCCCTCTAGCCAGACTGGCTCGCACTTATAACGAACTGTCCTCGAAGATTTCTGGCCTCGATATTAGTTGCGTTAGTTTATCCACCTTAAAATCAAAATTAATCAATTTCTTTAACGAATAAATTAATTAATAAGTATAATGTTGGAATTGTTTTTGTTTGCTATAATGAGATTAATCTATTTTAATATGATAATAAAGTTATCTATAATATTGTTAAATAATTCTATTTCTTTTCAATAATTTATTTATTCAATTTTTCTTATAATCCTTTCATTTACTAAATAATCAATGCATGTTGTGATTACCTATAAAAAGAAATACAATTATAATGTGCTTAATTTGTATTACTGTTGTAATTTCTATTGGTAACCCTAATAAATAAATAAATGAATAAATGAAACGAATAAAGTTTTTCCAATACTAATTTCACTCCGATGTCCACGAAATGTAGTATGTATGACCTCTCATATGTTTAACAAAACTTGGAGTGTTAGTGTACCTTACTAATTACAAAAGTCTAAGTTTATCTGCTCCCGTTTTCTTTCGATATCTTATAATATTTATATAATATTTACTATAAACAGTATAAAAAACATAAAAACAATATAGAGTTTCAACAGTGGTAGAGTCACGTGGCTACTTTTGCTGTCGCACGGACTGGAGATGACACGTGCGCATAACGATACATTCCAAAAAGAAAACATCAGGCTGCTCTGTACGTGTCCGCAGGCGACAGCAAACCAACAAAATTGAGGAAGGTTAGAAGCGTCACTAAAAATGAATACGCTTTTTTTTCTTCCAGCGGGTCCTGTTTGCAGGATCTCACTTGATGAACAAAAGACAATTAATGTCGAATGGTACACCACCATTTATTTGCCTAGTGTCTTTGTCAAAGTTAGAAAAAACTACCAAGAAGTCGCATCCTTCTACATCATGACAATGCTTGGGTTCACCGCAAAAAAGACAACGTTATTTTTTTCTTCTGAAAAAGTAGAGCTTGAACACATCCCGCTCACAGCCTAGACCGGATGGTTTGAGCCATGTGATTTCTTTATTTTCAGAAAAATCAAAGATTTAATATGAATGAAGCCAAAATAGGCCGTGATGGTTTTCAACCATTGCGAAAAACATGCCCACAGGTCAACGGTCCTTATGTTTTCAAAATTGCTTTCAACGAATGAAAAAGTATTTAAAATGTAATGAAGAGTACTTTGTCAAGTAGTAGATATATTCGTTTACATATAAATTATTTTATTTACATGTTACACAAAATTTTCAGTGAACCATACTTAAAAGAGAGAATGTTTCTTAAGGTTCTCTAAGTAAGCTTCAAATGCTTGTTATAGGTAGTAACGGCGGTAGTCGAATGATGAATTTGAATCTTCGATTTTAAAGTTAGTTAAAGTTACAGGAGTGAAACGTATATAGATATATAAGTTTTACTCCTGGGGGCAGGTCTACTCTCATTTCATAGAAGGTTTTAGGGCAAGGAATTGTTTGCCCCAATGAGTGTTGGCGAACTTCACATATAATGAAATATGTTTTTCTTATTTCTCAAACGTGCAGATTTCCTCACGATGTTTCCACTCCCTACTAAGCACGTGATACATCAGCACTTAAAATTGAAATTAACCATTTCATTGGTACCGGCAGGGGCCAAACTTGGTATGATCGCGTACCGTGAAATTTACCACGAGCGCTAACCATCTGAGCTACCACGGCTTTTTTCGATTTTGGGCCGTGGTAATTCAGCGCTTAAGAGCTGGCCGTAAAACATGAGTAATGGGGGTGCGATCTCAATTGTTAATTGCAATTTTAAGTGCTAATTTATCATCGTCGTAAGAAAACAAAAAGAGAGAGCATGTCTAAGAAATTAAAAAGAATATTTGGAAGACAAGTGAGGTGCGCCAACACGAGTCGAGCAGCGCGGCGGACACTCCCTTACCCTCAATCTCTTTCAGAAATAAGAAGAGTAACATGCAGTGGGATGTATAAGGACTTTGAATTTAATTTAATTTATGTTATTGTTACGTGGTAGAGCCATGCTGCAGATATATTATGGTTGTAGTAAGAATCAGTCGCCTCGACCGGGGAAGAACAATGCTTTCGCAGATTACCAGCGCAAAATAACAACTCAATGCTGCTGTGTTTCGTAGGATGAGAGTTGAGAGCTGGAGACCCCTTTTACTGGAAACGAGGCAATCCATCTCAGTTCTCAGGGATGCATCTGCATTTTTGTAGCTTAATCGAGGACGCACGTAGACGTCTATGGGTCACAACATCTACTTCTCATAAGGAGGACTGTGTGCTCGTTTGTTCTCTCTTATTCTTTTACTTTCTGTTTTTGATCATCAGAATTACACAAAATTAAAACCACAGCGTTATAAAAGCAATATGTGGACGATAATTGAAAATGACAGAAGTCATCAATAACGGTCTCATTTAACTTTATCGACTGTTATTATCGTTATATGGGAGAGGCGGCCGTATTGTAGTCGTTTGATCACATTTTAATATAAAAGTAAATTGTTATTACTTCAATAAAGTTTTTATTGTGGTCATTATGTATTTGATATGTCCTTTGATTTAAAACGCAATGTTTTAAATCAAAGGACTTTAAATCAAGCGTACTTGAAGGTAGTATGGACGTCGGGTTAATATGGTCACTTTATTAAAATCCTAAAACTACAACCTTGTTTGCATAGATAGCTCTATAATACGATAGCTCTTCATATGTCAATAAAATAATAAAAGGTGAAAAGGCGCTTTATTGCCACCGTTTTGACAGTTGACATTTTAGTGAAATGTGCGGGTTGCGGGGAGGATAAATGAGGATACGTATAAGCTTCGCGACTGGTTTATTACGACTGACTTAATGCTAATTAGATATTATATTATAATTAAGACTACATTACAAAGTTACCACACTACATTAGTAAATATGATCCTTTGCTTTTTTATACTTACTTTTCGAAGTTTTCCTAATTATTGACATAGCTTATTTGCTATTTTTTAAGACTTTATGTTTTGTATACGAATTTATGATTTTGTCTCTGTCCTTCTTCCAGATTTGGTTTCATAGTGCGGCTAAAGTTTAAGGTGTCTATTTTAACCACACGTACCTTTTACACTATTATAACATTAATAGATGATCCCTTGTCAATTTCGACCACTGCGACCATTTTATTCTTTTGACACGGTGGCAAGGAAAGGCTATATTCATGTATTTTACGAGCATAAAGAAGTCTACCTCAGCATAAAATGTCCAAGACAAATGGTACACATCGTTACTACAGCCCTCTCAAGTTAACTGCTGAACATCAGGACCACCGAAAGACTTTAATAAAACGAAACTGAGCCGAATCTGGTAGCTCAGTTCTGTATTTTATGAAAACTTAGTTCTATATCTATCCTACACAGTGCGAGAATGTTACTCTAGGAGATATGTTATATAGATAGCCAGTGCGAGAATGTCACTCTAGGAGAACCTTACTTTACTGACACGTTGAATTATGTCGGGTACCTCGTTTCTACTGCGGATTACTTTAGTAAAAAGTCTTTACTATGGATTATATCACGCAAAAAAGCTCCAGGTGTAGCTTTATTCATATCTAACAAGATATGAAGAGCCGAGTAGAGAATATAAGAAATTGTCAATGAAAAAATAGCAATCTGTATAGTTGCACCAAATAATTTTTTGCTTAAGAAAATCTTTACAAACTGAAACGTGGTCTATCACTGCTGACTATACGAGGAAATTTAAAGCATTGACTTACATATTACTAGCGTAAGGACCGGCCCGACCGAACAACTAAAACGGACCAGTGCGCTGGCCCTAAATTTACAGTTTAGGGCCAACGTGAATCGGTCGACAGTAGTGCGCGCGCAGAACAGATTTGCCTGTGATAAATATGTCTAGTTGCGTGGTATAATAAGGGGGTCATTGTAGAAGCGTGCTCGTCGCGACCCCTGCCAGCCCTTTTCAGTGCTGCAATTCTACACAGCTGCGCACCCATGTGAACGAGGGTTAGGGCGTCCCCCCAAGGCGACGCACACCAGCTCGTCCCCGTTGGTGTGGAATGCAGCGCGCAAAGCGGCGATGGGGACCGCCACCCGTCACGCACAACCCGACACGGCGGAAGGTGGAGGACGGAGTGCAGAGTTGGCACGTGGAATGTTAGAGGGGGCATGAGAGATAAGACGAATGAGTTGATCGAAATAATGAAAGAAAGAGAATTAGATGTCGTGTGTATGTCGGAGACCAAACGGAAAGGCAGTGGTATTGAAGAGCTCCCTGGCGGGACGTTAGTTATATGGTCCGGAGACCCGGAAAGCGGGAACGCCTGCCATGGAGTGGGAGTGCTGTTGTCGTCCCGGTTGGTCGATCTTATGACTGAATACAAGGTTGTGAACTCAAGACTTCTCTGGGTTCGCTTCAAAATGGGACTGACGAAGTTATTCCTTTTGGCTGTTTATGCGCCGGTAGCTTCGTCGTCCAGGGCTGAGCTGGAGGAGTTTTGGGAGAATGTAAGAGAAGTTCTAGATTTGGTTAAGGGAAACGAAAGAACTGTTGTATGTGGTGATTTGAATGGATGGGTAGGTATCGCTCGACCAGGATACGAGTCGGTGCTTGGAAAGTTTGGCGATAAAAGGGTTAATGATGCTGGCAAGCTTATACTGGCTGTATGCAAGGAAAAGGGTCTTCTTGTGACAAACACTATGTTTAATCACAGGAAGATCCATATGTACACTAGAGAAAGAAAGAATGAGAGAAGTATGATTGATTTGTTCCTGGTGGATGACCGACTGCGAAAACAGGTGATGGATACACGAGTGTTCAGGGGTGCTGACCTGGGAACGGATCATTATCTAGTAATTACTAGATTTAGGGGTTTGTTTGCGGGTTGGCGCCACCGGACAGCAGTAACAGAACCACAGTCGGTCTGTCGCATCCGAAGCTGGAAGCTTCAGGAAGCGGATACTAGGGACAAATATCACACGAGGGTAGCCGAAAAGCTTGACACCATCGATGGCAGGAAAGAATGTGTGGAGAGAACATGGCAGAACCTTAGGGATGGAATGGTAAGTGCAGCGGAAGAAGTATGTGGTACGACAAAAAGAGGTAGTAGTAAAAAAAGAGATGCATGGTGGAATGATGAAGTGAAAGAAGCTGTAAAAAAGAAGAAAAAAGCATGGTTAGACTACTTGGCCTCTAGTAACGATGAGCATATGAGAGAGAAGATGAAAGAAAGATATAAGCTGCAGAAAGTTCATGCGAAAACATTGATTGACGAAGTACGTGAAAGGTGTAAAATAGAAGCGGACGAGAGGTTGTCGCACAACTTTGGGGAAAACTCCAAACTCTTCTGGAAAGAGGTTGGAAGGTCCCGGAGTGGTGCGACAGCTTTAAGAATGAACAAAGTGCTTTCGAGAACCAATGACGTCCTCTCAGAAAAATCGGACGTCATGCAGCGATGGAGTGAATTTTATAGAGAATTGTATGCGTGTCATGATCTTAGTGAAGGATCCGGGGGTGACGCCGTGACTGGCACGCCAGACACGGACCTCGATGACACTGAGGTCATCAGCATGAAAGAGATTGAACGTGCGATCCGAAGTTTGAAATGTGGTAAGGCTGCGGGACTAGACAGAGTTACTGCTGAAATGGTCAAGTACGGTGGGCCTCGCGTCTGGGACAGCTTTCATCTGCTGTGCAATTTGTGCTGGCGGACGGGAGATGTCCCGGATGATTGGCGATCCGCGGTCATTGTGCCTTTATATAAAGGTAAAGGTTCACATCTTGACTGCGGGTGCTATCGGGCGATCAGCTTGACCAGTTTAGCAAGTAAAGTTTATTCGAAGGTTTTGACACGCAGGATGCAAGAGAAATCGGAAAGATTTTTATGGGAGGCACAATGCGGATTTAGACCTGGAAGAGGATGCACGGATCAAATGTTTTCTCTCCGCATGATCACGGAGAAGCTTCTGAGTGTTAACCAGAGGATTTTTTGTGCTTTTGTGGATCTGGAGAAAGCATTTGATAAGTTTATAAGGAAGAAAATGTGGGAACTGCTGCCGGGATATGGTGTGGATGGTCGATTGTTAAGGGCTGTGCAGTCACTTTACTATGACTGTAAAGCCTGTGTGCGAGTAGGGCATGACCTGTCACCCATGTTTAGCGTCCAAGCGGGCGTAAAACAGGGTTGTGTCATGTCTTCCTGGCTGTTCATACTGTATCTCGACAGCTGTTTACAGAAGCTGAAAGATAGCTGTTTGGGTGTGAAATTGGGTGACATAAAAGTTAATTGTCTGCTGTATGCTGATGATGCAGTGCTTATTGCACCATTAGAAGCAGAACTGCAGGCATTAGTCACGTGTATGAAAGAGGAATGTGAAATTAAAGGTCTCCGTTTGAATGCTAATAAAACTAAGGTTCTGGTATTTGAAAAGGACGAAGAGAGAACGAAATGTGAAATATGGGTAAATCAGGAATGTCTAGAACAGGTAAATGAAATTGTATACTTGGGGAGTGCTTTCAGCCGGGATGGAAGATGTGATTTAGATGTGGATAGGCGTGTCGCTGCCGGAAACAAAGTCAATGGTGCCCTGAATGCATTAGTAAAAAAGCAAGGCGTGGTGAAAAATGCACGCCTTGCAATACATAACGCAGTGTTGGTACCGACTTTGTTATATGGCAGCGAAACCTGGGTATGCCAGAAGAAGCATAAAAGCAAGTTGAATGCAGTGGAGATGCGATCTCTTCGTAAAATGTGTGGCGTTACCATAGCCGACCGAAAGCGAAACGAAGAGATTCGCAATATGGCAGGATTGAAAGATGACCTTATCACAAAAATTGATAGGGGCGTACTCCAATGGTTTGGGCACGTTGAACGAATGAGTGAAGACCGAATGGTGAAGAAAATATATAGAGCGAAAGTAAATATTAAAAGGTGTCGAGGTAGACCGAGACTAACTTTCGAAGACCATGTGAGCAAATTGCTCGAAGAGGGGAGGGTCAGGAGTACTCGGATACCTAGACGTGCATGTATGAAGAAGTTAATGAACCTGAAAGAGGCGAAAGAGGTATGTAGGGATCGTGACACTTGGCGATCTGTTCTCTCTGGCTACCCCGTTAGGGATTGTGCGTGACGATAAGTAAGTAAGTAAGTAAGTTGTGTGGTAAAAGAATGCAAAAATTACGATACAAAGATTTGAAAAAAAAACATGTGATATCTTATCATCGGTAAATAACCCTATATTAATTTTATTACTATTAAATTATTATATAAACTCATTTTAAAAGTTTTATTTTACAGTTAGTTTAGTTTCGTTACCAAGATTAGGTCAGGATTGGATTCAGACCCTCAAAAATATTGTACATGGAAAATAAAATTATACTATTTTTAAAAAATTATATCACGTTTGATTTTTCATGTTTCTTTTTTCCCATGTGCCGGGATTTTGGTGTCACGCGTCTAGTTTCTCTATACGTTTCGTTTTTTGACGGTTTTATTTTTATTTCTGTTTAACTTTTGTCTAAAGAACTATGTGTAAGTTAAATTTTGAATATTGGTACCTAATATATTTTATATTCAATAAGGGTAAAACAAAAAGAGTACAAAAGATACCATATCTGCTTAATTTAATCTGAAAATCTGTTTCATAAAATATTCCGTTTTCAAACCGATTGCTTCTGGAGCATATAGTTTTTATCGTGCCCCTCATTATAGTTGTATCAAGGATGCAACATAAATGCATCGATCGAGCATCGATTGAATAGAAAGGAAGCTAATTCTAATTTTATTAAGAAAAAGCGGTACTCATGTACAATACAGAAATTCTCGATATCGTAGGGTTAATATTAAAATTTAAAAGGACCCAATAATAATACAAGTCGATCTTTAGGTAAAATTATGGTAATTTCACTTAGTATTACTACGATACTATATATTACAAAATATGAAATAATGGTACAATTAGGACAATTATACTTCGAAATGCGGCCCTCGTTACGTCGTTTTTTGATGACGTTTATATTATGACAAATGCGCTACTTTTTCTTGTATGAAAAAGTTATGAGTAAAATATTTAGATGGGCTTATCCTTCCTTTTGAAATCATTGGTTTAAAGTCACCGAAGTCATCGAATTGACCAAAAATTTTTATTATTATGTTTCAAAATTTAATTATTATATTCTTACATAGCTTAGAGACTGTTTCTGCTTAACTATTCTGGTATATAATTAACTATATAATTAAAAATACCAGCTAAATCAGACCTTATTTAAGGACAACCTTATGAACATTAAATCAATTGATGTAGTGCTGGCTTGTTGGCAGGTCTCCCTATGATCTGTGGGTGTACCGTACAGCCTTGGCGTTGTGTTCTGCAAATTTGGAATTTCCGCGGCGTGAGTACATATTTTTTTAAGTGAAATTAATAGTAATACGAACGCAGGTATTCGATGGATGCAGAGAACTTAGGACTATATTTTCTGGCGATCTATGATGAAGGCCTATGCTTAGCGGTGGATTTGTGCTGAGCTGTAGTGAGTGATAGTGTAATGTTCATTTTAAACTAAGTCAAAGGCATCTAGTCCATGTCCAACATACATGTGAAAAAAGAAAAGAATTCAAAGTATACACAAAGCTTAAATATTTTCTTTCATAGAAGATGTAGCACACGAATTTCCGGTTCACTTGATGGTAAGTGTTAACCGCCGCCCATTAGAAACCCTCTTACCTAGTTCTGCATATCTGTGTTCCGGTCTGAAGGGTTTATAGAGCTAGGGTTTTTACAGGTTGTTTGGTATTCCATTTAGTTCTGAAAGGGGATAACGTATCTGTAGTTTTTCTTTTTAAAAGTTAGTTGTAGGTGTCTCTGGACTGTAGTGGCTACCAATGACTATCAGGTGGACTGAATATGAGTTTGACACGTAATTAAAAAATAGCAGTTAAAATGTTGAATTGAGCTTTAAGTAATTGACTATTCCAATCATACTTAGTCTGTCTTATCCTGAATAAAACGTGACGAAAAATGGAAGGTATTTAAAAATCTACCAAGAAACATTGTAGGAAAAAATAGCATAATATCAAAAAAATAAATTATGTTTTCCGTAGCCTTGTAACGGCGGAGTTATAAATCTTTCCGTCGGTATCGTAAGAGGCGACGGAGGGAAATGGAACCGGAGAGGAGCAGTAGTATAGTATCAACATAAAGTAACAGAAAACTCTGTTTATCTACTCCCTGCCCAGTGTAGAAACTATTGAAAACATCCCCGTATGTCTTTGCATGGGGTACAGTAAATGAATTGATGACTTTAAAAAATTAAATGCAATTCCCCTGGTATTGCGGTTGATCGTCGGCGGCGGCAGTCACTTAACATCAGGTGAGCCGCATGCTCGTTTGCCCCCTCTTCTATAAAAAAAATTAAATATGGCAGAGCCACGCTGCGACTATATTTCTGTTGTAGCACGAACAGATCGGCTCGACCGGGGAAGGACCACCAGCGTAAAAATAGTAGCTTAGTGCTGCTGTGTTTCCTAATTCAATTAAACGGAACCGGAAACCCCTTTTGCTGTGGATAGTGGATCTGCATTTGGTTCTTAATCTAATACAGCTGTGGTTGTCTATGGCTTATAGCATATAATTACTATCAGATGGACTAAGTGCTTGTGTCACCCTTGAAAGAAAAAAAATTATAGCAAGTCTACTGAGAGCGTGGTCCTTTCCCGGTCTATCTGATCTATTGGCCACCATCTAGTGGCCACGCCTAGCGTCCTACCCCGGTCAAGCCGATCCGTGCTACAAACATAATACGAGGGCAGTGTAGCTTTCTCTCATAGGAGCGATATTTGCCACAGTTGCCACGCTTGGC
Organism: Parnassius smintheus behrii; assembly: GCA_036936625.1. NCBI lineage: Eukaryota > Metazoa > Arthropoda > Insecta > Lepidoptera > Papilionidae > Parnassius > Parnassius smintheus. The sequence continues at coordinate 1,928,869 of JAUPFT010000021.1, forward strand.
TGGAGAGCTGGCAACATTGGTTTTATAAGATGGTATTAGCAAGACGCTGCTGCCCATCTCCTGATTAGTTTTCATACATACATTTTCGTACATCCACGGGACAATAATCTTACACAGTTACTACACGGTGAAAGAAACATTGATTTTAAAATATATATTTTTTAAAATTATTACAAAAAAACCTTAAAAAAATTGAAGAGTAATCGTCATCACTCAAGGAATGCCACTAACACGTTCCTGAGCCTGCATTCATGTCTTATCAGCTCCATCTAGTGGCGGGTCACCCTAAAATCCGCTTACTGATACGAGGCAGCCACTCGAGAACGTTAATTTTAGAGTAACCGACAGTCAAAAGGGTCAGTAAGCTGTAGTGGCAATATTTTATGTTTATACTAGCGACCCGCCCCGGCAACGCGCGGATTGGATCAATTAACATGCGTTATGTGGATTCAAAGTAACCAAATGCCATTTAATTTATTTTTAATTACTCGTTGTTTCCGAAAAAATGTCTTAAAGATATCAGGATAAAATGAAGCCTAGATACCTCCTGGCATTGTACTCTATCTGTTTGTACAGTTTTAACATAATCGGTTCAGCCATTCCCAGGGTTAGCCCGGACAAACAGATCAGAAAAAAATAAAAATGGTTGTTTATGTCTTAATAGTTTGAAAATAACAATTAATCAACATTAAAAGCAGACAATTCAATTTTATTTATATGTATACATGTATATATTAAATTCTTTATTTATGCATTTTTGTTAAATGAATAAATGTATCCGCGGGGAATTATGCGATCGCTAACATACTGTTTCTATGAAAATTCATTTAAAATTGCAACGATTATATTTAAAACATACCCCTCAATTTCTGTGTTTTTTCCCAGGAAAGGGGTATTTACTGAAGCATTGGTAAATTTAATTTTTTTTAAAATAGTTGTATGTAGTTTTACTCCAATCTACTCAATTATATTTTACTATATTCTGTTTGTATGAGTTAAGGAATACAGGCGAGCACACATTCCACCCGATTGTAGGTGGTTACTGTGGTACAAAGACATATACATCTATCCTCGATTAAAAATTAAAATACAGAAGCGTTGTCACCCGTGAAGACAAAGATGGAATTTCTCCTTTCCCATAAAAAGGGTCTCCGGTTTTCTGCACTCACCATACGAAACACCGCAGCCTAGATTAAAGTTGACGTGATTTAGCGTCGGTAAAACGACCCGTTAGCAATAGGTACTGTTTTAGGGGGATAAACCGAACCGTGAAACGTTTTATGTAGAAGTTATCCTACATTATGGAATGATAAACCCTTTTAAAGGGTTAAGATATTCACAAAATTTAATTTAAAATTTCAATATTTTTCAATATTTGAAAAGTTAGAAGATCAGCCCGCAAGAAGGTTGTTTTAAACGATCAGCTGACCTTCCTTGAACACTTGGTGCAACACGTCCATCCACGAAATTTGGCGGCTGGGATTAATCCGAACAATTCCTCAGAGCACTCCCCGTGATAGATGCGATAAAATACGCAAAGAGATGCAACATCTCTTCGCAGCGCCAGTGAATCGAGCCGATCGGAAATCACTCGGTCGTCGACGATTCGAGCCGCTCTGCGCTGGATGCGGTCAAGTGGAAGGAGCTGGTACTGGGGAGCCCCAGCCCAGAGATGGGAACAGTATTCCATGTGCGGCCGAACCTGCGCCTTGTAAAGTTGCAGGCGGTGTGCCGGCATGAAATACTGTCCCGCTCTGCTGAGCACGCCAAGCTTTTTAGAGGCCAATTTGGCCTTCCCTTCCAAGTGACCACGAAACTGCACGTCACTCGATATGTCGACGCCGAGGATTCCGATACTGGCTGAGGCAACAAGGGGAGTGCCTTGAAACTGAGGGGATACGACAAAGGGGTTCTTTTAGCGGTTAACGCGCAAACTTGTGTCTTCTGGGGGTTAAACTGGACTAGATTTAGTCGTCCCCAATCCGAGACTCTGTTCAGCAAAGACTCGACGTCAGACACAAGTTTGTCCCGGCACTCGGAGACGTTTTCCTGAGAAATATTGGCTCGGCCGGTGTAAAGAGCATCACCAGTGCTGTCATCTGCATAGCAATGAATGTTACGGGTATGCAACATATCATTGATATGCAGAAGAAACAGCGTTGGCGATAGCACGCAGCCCTGTGGAACACCAGCATTAATAGGCTTGCAGTCGGAGCTTGCACCGTCTACAACGACCTTGATGCTCCGATCTGCAAGAAAGCTGGTGATCCAATCGCACAGTTTCTCGGGAAGCCCATAGGAAGGGAGCTTCGAAAGAAGCGCTTTGTGCCAAACCCGATCGAAGGCCTTCGCAATGTCCAAACTAACGGCCAATGCCTCCCCCTTGAACTCTACTGCCTCCGCCCATCTGTGAGTGAGGTAGACCAGAAGATCACCAGCTGACCGACCACGGCGAAAACCGTATAGGCGGTCACTAATCAGCTGGTGATCCTCAAGGTACCTCATGAGCTGGCAGTTTACAATGGACTCCATTGTTTTGGAGAACAAGGAGGTGATGGCGATTGGCCGGTAGTTGGACGGGTCTGAGCGGTCGCCTTTTTTAGGGATCGGGTGGACGAAAGCCGTCTTCCATGATTTTGGGACTACGCCTAGGGAGTAGGAGTACCGGAAAAGACGCGTTAAAACCGATGCCAACTCTGGAGCACGCGTCCTCAGCACAATTGGGGGGATTCCGTCAGGCCCACTCGACTCGTGGATGTCCAGGGAGAGGAGTGCTTTGCGAACCGAGCGCTGTGTGAACTGCACTTCCGGCATGGAGCACTCACACCGCGGGATGGTCGGCGGCGTACTCTCCCCGTCATCGAGAGTCGAGTTAGACGCAAAGAAAGAGCCTAGAAGATCGGCTTTCTCCTTTGCAGTATGGGCCAGTGAGTCGTCCTCCCTGTGCAGAGATGGAAGAGATGGCTGACAGAAATTCCCCTGGACAGCCTTGGCGAGAGACCAAAATGCACGGGTTCCAGAAGGAAGGCGAACTAGTTTCTCGCCAATTCTGCCTATGTGCTCTGACTTTGCCTTGGCAATGACTCTTTTGAAGGACCTAGAGGCGGAATTATACTTCTTTTTTAGAGCGCTGGTGTTTACATCCCGGGACGCTGACGCATCAACCCAGGCTTGGTAGCACTCCTGCTTATAGCATGATGCTATTTTAAAGGAGCGATATATATATACGATACCCTGTTCAAAATACTAATTCGACGTAGAGCTATAGAAGCTTGCTAGCTGTTTTACGCCATGCATAGTTAGAGAAATAACAAATATCAAAGGACTAAGATGGAATGCCCCGTTCTCAGTTAAAAGGATCTCCGGATCTCTACACTCCATAAGAAACACAGCAGCATTTAGCTGCTATTTTACGTTAGTATTCTGTGAGAGCGTAAACCTTTCTCGGTTAAGCAGACCCATTCGTGCTAAAGCTATGAATAGTTAACATAACTGCAGCGTAGCTCTACCACGTAAAAATATACATAGCAATTAAAAGGGATTATATGCATGTAATGACTCAAAAGAATACATATTCTCAAAAGAATTAATCAATATTCTGACGCGACTTCACTCTAAGTGATTGACAGATAAGGAAACGTCAAATGAGTTTTAACTTTTGACCATTTTTGTAGCAACAATCTAGGTTGCCATTGATTGAATTTTCTTCCTAACCCGTGTTAAAAGGTAGTGATAAATATTAATATTCTATGTATTGACACAAACTCAAAGATACTTTATCTATATATTTTTTTCCCACTTCTAATTACTATTATTTGTTCTTACTATTCAAGGCGGATTATTTAGAGAAAATTTAATTAATGACAACATTAGTCGCTGGTACAATTTTTAACCCATTTGATGATTATCCATTTGTCAGTGAACTCAAATGAAGTTGCATCGGAATGATAACTAATCATATTCAATGATATGTGTTTGCAAAACAAAGAAGCTTTTGCGTGTGTTTTATGAAATAAATATGCTTGTGCAAATATCCTAAATGAATAAAGGGAAAAACGATTCTAAATTAGTCATAAACATTACTTTACAAATCAGAAACTCGCCTCCCGTCAACCTTCCTTTTTCTAATTTAGTCGTCGTCAGTGTCCAGAGCTTATCGAATTCTTTCTTATTTAATACAATTTACATACATTTTTATATTTTACATGGTCTTCCATTATTTCGAAATAATACACGATTTATAAAAATTAGATTTCTTCATTTTACACAAGAAACTACCAATTAAAATTATTAGTTTTTGTTCCGATCTACACAGTAGTACGAGTATTATGCGTACATTTTAATCTATGGTAACCGCGGTTAACTATGACATCTGGTCATTGAACATCTCAGTCCCCCCCGTTACCTGGCGATGGCGATACCGACAGTCAACTTGGCACCGCTGAAGGGACTGTATCACCGCCCACACCCACACATTTATATATATATATAAAAATATTTGAGATATTTTTCAGTGCCTGTGGTAAGGGAAGCCATTCTTTTGTATAATGATTTCTTATATTAACGCGAACATTACTCATTTAAATAACATTAGTTTTAACGGATTTTATCGCGTATATTAACTTTTTTATGTACCCGACGTTTCGATTACTTTACAGCACCCAAGATCACGGTGGGGACTGAGATGTTCAATGACCAGATGTCATAGTTAACCGCGGTTACCATAGATTAAAATGTACGCATAATACTCGTACTACTGTGTAGATCGGAACAAAAACTAATAATTTTAAATAGTAGTTTCTTGTGTAAAATGAAGAAATCTAATTTTTATAAATCGTCTATTATTTCGGAATAATGGAAGATCATGTAAAATATAAAAATGTATGTAAATTTTATTAAATAAGAAAGAATTCGATAAGCTCTGGACACTGGCGACGACTAAATTAGAAAAAGGAAGGTTGACGGGAGGCGAGTTTCTGATTTGTAAACTAATGTTTATGACTAATTTAGAATCGTTTTTCCCTTTATTCATTTAGGATATCGAAGTGCTGAAGTGTTTGTACAGTAGGGCTACGATGGCTATCCGATTACAGAACCAGAGCTCGAAACCTATCCAACTGCAGAGAGGTGTAAGACAGGGTGACGTTATATCTCCGAAACTCATCACCGCTGCATTGGAAGACGTTTTCAAGCCACTGGACTGGAAAGGATACGGTATTGACATCAATGGCGAGTACATCACTCACCTTCGATTTACCGACGATATAGTCCTTATGGCAGAATCCCTGGAGGACTTAAGCACTATGCTCAATGACCTCAATAGTGCCACCCAACGGATAGGTCTTAAGATGAACATGGACAAAACAAAGATCATGTTCAATGTCCATGTCACACCTATGCCGGTAGTTGTTGGGAGCACTATGCTCGAAGTTGTTGACGAGTACGTTTACCTGGGACATATAGTCCGACTATGTAAGTCCAACTTCGAACGAGAGGTCAATCGACGGATTCAACTCGGCTGGGCAGCGTTCGGGAAATTACGACATATATTCTCGTCAGGTATACCTCAATCTCTAAAAACTAGATTGTACAACCAGAGCGTGTTGCCAGTGATGACTTACGGATCTGAGACGTGGTCCTTCACTGCTGGCCGTATGAGGACGCTCAAAGTTGCTCAGCGAGCTATGGAGAGGGCTATGCTCGGAGTTTCTCTGCGTGATAGACTTAGAAATGAGGATATCCGCAGTAAAACCAGAGTGACCGACATAGCCCAACGGATTAGTAAGCTGAAGTGGCAATGGGCCGGCCATATAGCTCGAAGAACCGATAACCGATGGGGAAGAAAGGTTCTTGAGTGGCGGCCTCGTACCGGTAGGCGTAGTGTAGGGCGACCCCCCACTAGATGGAGTGACGACCTGGTAAGATATGCAGGAAGTCGATGGATGCAGGTGGCTCAGGACCGTGCTTTGTGGCATTACTTGGGGGACGCCTATGTTCAGCAGTGGACTTGTGAAGGGCTGTAATGATGATGATGATATATAAATGTTATTCATTATAAAAGTAATGTTAGTGAAGATCCTCGTTGGTCGAAATAAAGAATAAATTCCATTTTATTTAATTATTTTATTCATTTATTTACATTATATTCAAATATACACAATATTAAAGAAAAACATAATAAAAATCTCAAAATATAAAAACTTAAAGTGTCATACAGTCCTACTCCCCGAGGCTAAGTTTAGCCATTCAGCGAGGCAACGCAGCCAGCGTTCTTGGCACTTGGCAGTAGACCGCGGCGGGCAGTAGGATTATATGATAAAAGGTTTTGGTTGTTTTTATTACTAAACGCTGTAATTATTTTATTAGCTATTGTCAATTTTAGATCATCGAATGTTGTTATAAATGAACCAAACTGTTTCAATTGCTTTTCCAGTTTGACGAAGTTTAAATCGAAAGAATATCTAACTATAGATTAAATCGAAAGAAAATCTAGCTATGTTGGAACCTCCGAAGACTTTCGAAGCAAAAGGGCTCCTATTTTTATAAGTTTTATTGTCAGAGCTGTCGTAATGGAAGTGTATTTAAAACATTTAAAGTTTTTGCTTATGGCTAAATTTGTAGATTATTTTAATTTACATAAATAAATGTGTAAGTTAGTTGAGAGTTGACAAATTGATAATACATATCATTCTAGAAAATTACAAAAAAAGCATGCATCTTCGTTACGAGCCCCACATACACACACATATCACGTCATATTCTAGCTATTTGATTTGGCTCGACGACTGCATCAATTTGAGGCTCTTATGCGATTGCCATTTGACGGCTCCATGACGCAGTGGCTTGGAGGGTGGTGAGAGTGGAGGCCGAGAGTTCAAATACAGAATGGAACAAGTATTTGTATGGCTAACAAATGATTTTTCCAGATATAGATGTTTGTCCTTGTGCAATTTATGTTTGTGTACTTTCTCGACGTACAGGAAAAAAATCGAGGGTGGGTGTACGCGCCAGGGATCGCTTTATGTCTTTATCTTACATAGTCTGCATCACTTCGAGAATTGCGTTTGACCTTATGTGTAAAATCCTGTTGACGTGTCAGTCGCGGTCCAACAACAGAGTAATTTCTAATATACTGAAAGGTCCAACATTGGGCGGGCACCCACGCAATCACTATCGCTGCACGCTTCGTCTACATGGATACACGCATAGTATGGTGATATATTCATGAAATTTAATCATCTATTTTTACATGTTAGAGCTATGCCGCAGTTATATTAATAGTACAGTTGTAGCACGAGTGAGTCGGCTCGACCGAGGAAGGACCACGCTCTCACAGAACACCAGTGTAAAATGGTACCCTAATGTTGCTGTGTTTTGTATGGTGAGTGTAGAGAACCGGAGACTCTTTTTATTGGAAATGAGGCATTCCATCTTAGTCCTCATGGGTGACAACGCACTTGCGGTTTGATTCGTAATCTAGGATAGATGTAGATGTCTACGGGCCACAGCAATCACTTACCATCAAGTGGACTGTGTGCTTGTTTGTCACCCAATCCTATAAAAAAATCTATTCCACATATTGCCGCATGGCGCTGGACTCCTAGTTCGCGTCGTTTTCCCACGTGTTGAGATGAAATGTTAAAAGAACCTTTAAAACTGATATCTTTGAAGACCGTGTGATAATGTTAACAAATCTTTTCTGGACACCTGCAAATTGGGCCGGTGTCACCGCGTCGCAGCTGTTGATGTGTGGAGCACGCCTCGCCTCCCCGCATCCGAAGATTGCAGGTGAACTCATTAGGCCTTGAACACGCGATAACCCACTGGTCCTTCGAATTTACCTAGTTTAACTTGAATCAGCTTATACCGTGGGTCTGAGCTATCGTAGGAAAGTATCCAACCGCCCCCGTCGCGTAGTCGCCTGAACCTATCACCAGTTCCAGTTTTACCTCGAGCTGCAGATTCTTACAAAAATTGTGGCTCGCATTATAGTTTTTTTGGTCCATTAGAGGCGTTCCCATCACTGCGGTTAAAGTTTTTTAAAAGAAAATGAAATGAAATGAAATTAACGAGTATGTAGGAAGGAAGTAGTTTAAACAATTATAAGCCAGTGCTGTACTATCCAACCTAAGGTAAGTGGTAATATAAGACAAAGATGGTAAAGCACACCGATAAAGATTAATAAAAGCCGATTCACTCTTACCTTGACGCACACATTGCCATCGAGGAGAAACACAGATGCTGGCAAATTATTTTATACTTCTCTCATTCCTACTCTATATTCTTTCATTTGCTGAAGGCATTAATAACAACGAAGCAAACCGTTTAGGTGTAGTTAGATTTCTTACTTTATTTATTTATTCTATCCAGCAGTTCATTTTCTAAACGGACATACCCACAACTATAGTCCAGTTTGAAGAGTAAGAGAAAGAATGCTAGGTTGAAACACTCATAAGTAAATATGGTAAACTATTTTTAGTGGTGAAAATCAGTCAGTCATCAGTCGCCTTCTCTATTTAAAGTTGGTACCTAAAGGCGGGATGAATATCCTGTAATTAATAATCATGACAAAAATTACGGTCTATTCCTGTACACAGGCCTTCTCCTAGGTATATTGTGTCAAAATAAATTGCTAAAAATATCGGTAATAGGTTTAGAGTTCGGAGTACTTTAATAAAATTCTACTAGCAGTTTAATAAAAGTGAATATAACAAGTGATCAGTACGGAGATCTGTGCGTATAATAATATAAATTTTAACAGGTAATTTAAATTACGTTAACAGTAAATTAACTTTTCAGTTTATCAACAATACGCAATTTGTATTTGAATTATTACATAAACACTCATGCCTGTCACCCAGAGAGGTAGGCAGAGACTACGGACTTCCATTTGGCACGATCCTGACATACCTCTTTCGCCTCCTTTACATCCATATATCTACGCATACATGCTCGTCGGTTAAGGGTACTTCTAACGTGGCCCATTTTCAAAATATCGCCAATTTGGTCGATAAACTTTTTTTTGAGGCGTCCCTTCCCGACTCGGCCGTTCACATCTGCCATATAAATTTGCTTTGTCACTCTTTCCTCATTCATTCTTTCTACGTGACCAAACCACCGAAGCATTCCTTTCTTAATCCTGGTCACAACATCATCTTGCATACCACATTTATCTCTTATCACGCAATTTCTCACCCTGTCATTCAGATTCAACCCTAGAATATTCCTTAAAGGCCGCATTTCTACAGCATTTATTCTACTTTCGTGCTTCTTCTGCCACACCCAGCTTTCACTACCATACATTAAAGTAGGTACTAACACAGCATTATGAATTACCATACGTGCCTGTTTTGACACATTCTGGTTCTTCATAATAGAGTGTAGTGCCCCATTCACTTTATTCCCTGCATTTACTCGTCGTTCTATATCCCTATCATATCTACCATCCCTGCTAAATACACAAACTCATCCACTTGCTCAATTAACTCTCCCTCTATTCTTATTTCACATACCGTTTTGCTTTCTTCTCTTTCAAAAACCATAACTTTCGTCTTACTTGCGTTCACTTTCATTCCCCTTTCTTTTAATTCCCAGTTCATTAATGTAACCATCATTTGCAACTCAGCCGCCGATGCGCAAATATGTCTTGATCATCGGCATACAAAAGGCATTTGACGGTTAACTCGCCCATTCTTAACCCACATTCTTCATCTTTCAAAGTTTGCGAACACCGGTCCATAAATAGGTTGAACAGCCAAGGGGAAGCTACACAGCCCTGTCTGACACCTTTTTGGATGCCAAACCAGTCCGAGTAGACCCAATTAATCCTGACACAAGCACTAGAGTCCCTATAAAGAGACCTTAATGCCCGTATCAAACCAGCGCTCAACCCATATGAGTTCAGTGTTTGCCATAACACATTCCTGTCCACTCTGTCATAATTTTCCAAGTCCATGAACGCACAAAAAACTTTCTGGTTTTTGGCCAAAAACTTCTCCGCAATCATGCGCATGGAAAAGACTTGATCTGTGCACCCCATTCCCTTTCTAAAACCCGCTTGCACATCCCAAATTTTTCCATCAGTTTCTTTCATAACTCTTTCAATTAACACCTTAGCATACAGTTTACCCACAATACTAAGCAAGCTGATACCGCGGTAGTTTTTGCAGTCCTGCTGTGACCCTTTTCCCTTATATATTGGTACTATAACTGCTTTACACCAGTCATCCGGTACCCGTTTTAATTCTCAACATAAATTAAACAAGGTGTACAGCAGGCCTGCCACCACTCCCTCTCCAGCTCTTAGCATCTCGAGTGATACTCTATCATATCCAGCTGCCTTACCTGGTTTAATGCTTTTCATTGCTTTCATTATTTCATCTACACTTATCTCCATACCCCTTTCCACTTCTTTCGGAATTTCTAGCTCATTTAATTCAGACGACTCTTCACTCATAAACACGCTTTCAAAGTATTCCTTCCATCTGTTTAAATTCGAAACTTCATCATTCAGAATACATCCATTCTCGTCTCTTATAGCATTTATTATAGGCTGTTTTGTATTTCCCCTGGCAGTTCTCACGAGTTTCCAGAACATTTTTATGTTAGCCTGGAAATTATCAGATATCCTTCTATCATTCTTATCCGTTCTTTCTTTCTTTTTCCTTTCAACAACTTCTTTTACTCTCTTATTTAGACGTCTAAATTCTGCCTTTTTTCTTTCAATCTCATCATTCATACCAGAAGAATTACCGGCTTTGGTTGCTAGTAAATCTAACCATGCTTTCTTCTTTGATTCAACTTCCACCCGTACCTCATCATCCCACTATAACGTATTACTTTTCCTTTCATTTGTTCTCTTACTTACACCACATACTTCGGTGGCGGTATCCACCAAACCTTTCTTAATATTATCCCACACAGTATTCAAGTCTAAATCATTCATACACAACTCATTCAAACATCTAATATTTTCTCTCAGTCTACATTTATACTTCTCTATCACATCTTCATCTTGTAACTTCTCTATTCTTATACGCTGTAACGCAGTGGTAGACACAGATGTCCGATGCCGCCAACGCTTGAAAAGACCATTAATTCGACATTAGACCAAGTAATGATCCGTCCCTACGTTGGACCCCCGGTAAACCCTTGTATCTACGACTGCGCTCCTCATTCTTTCATCCACAATTACGAAATCTATCATGCTTCTATCATCACCTCTTTCCCATGTATACATTTGAATCTTCTTATGACGAAAAAAGTATTCGTCACAAAAAGATTCTTTTCCGCACATACGGTGAGGAGGTCTTCACCATTCTCATTTATACTTTCATCACCAAACGTTCCCAATATCCTTTCATAACCAGACCTCTTCACCCCAACCCTTCCATTAAAGTCTCCTAACATAATAATATTTTCATTTTCCTTACATTTTGTCAACACCATCCTTACCATGTCCCAAAACTGCTGTCGGATGTAAGTGGGCTTAGACATGTCTGGGGCATACACCCCTAGCAGGAACAGCTTCTTTAAGCCCACTTTCATTCGTATCCATAGCAGCCTCGGGCTTACACATTCATACCCTTTCACACATTGACCAAGAATGCTTTCTGAAAGGATGAAACCGACTCCCTGGCATGCCCGTTCGGTCTCGCCCACACCAGACCAATACGCGGTATACGTGCCATGTGCAGTGGCATCCTTTCCCTTTCGTTTCGTCGCATTCACACATAACACATCTATTCCTCTGTCATTCATTATTTCGCATACTTCATCCATCTTATCATTCATTCCTCCACATACATTCAGCGTAACCAGACGGGTTTCCGCAATCCACTTTTCGCCCCTCCGGGAGACAGAACGTGACGGGTGGCGAACCTCGTCGCCGGTTTTTCTCCAGGAGGTTCTTCGCACCCCTGCCCCATTTAAGGGGCGCCGAGAACTCGGGGCCATTTCTTTTATTTCCTGAGTCATGGTGCGAACAAGGGGTGGTGGTAGATTTTACGCCGCTACCATACGGCGAGGAGCCGAGTCTATTTTTTCGGCTTTGTCGCTCGTTTAGCACCACCCGGGGGACACGTGTAGGGTGGGCCTAAAGGTTAGTTGAATTATTAGCTTTACTAAATTTATATAATGCATTAACAGTTATAAAGTGCAGTCCTGAGCCGTCTGCTTCCAACGATTTCGTGCATCTCTTATGAGGTCATCATTTCATCTAGTGTGGAGCCACCCTACATTTTGCTTATCGGCACGAGGCTGCCACTCAAGAACCTACCCCATCGGCTGTAGATTTTTCAATCTACGAGTATATGGTCAGACCACTGCCCACTCAGCTTACATAACTTACTTCTTACTTTATTGCAATTGGTTGCTTTATTATGCAATATAGCTTAGTGGTACAGAATACCGTTACACAAATTATGTATTACAATAGACATGCAAATGAAGCAAGATGATTGGAACGCCCTGATCAGCGACAGGGCCTACATGTACGTCGATAACGGGAATATATTGCTGGCTTCCAATCCCAATATTAAAAAAGGAATAATCCAGAACAGTATACAAGGGATATTTTAAGTTTACACGAATATTATACTATATATATTATACATTAAATAAAATAAATTTTACGGAATATAATCCGTGGAAATTGTATTTTTATAGGATAAGGTGACAAACGAGCACACAGTCCACCTGATGGTAAGTGGATGTTGTGGCCCATAGGCATCTAAATCTATCTTCGATTACTAAGTAGCAGCATTTACGCTAGTATTATGTGAGAGCGTGGTCGTTCCCCAGTCGAGCCGACACATTCGTGATACAACTATACTACAAATACAACTGCAGCATGGCTTTACCACGTATAAATGTTTAAAGGATTTTTGTATGTTTTTAATGTCGAATAAGTTTGACAAACGAGCACACAGTCCACCTGATGGTAAATGGATGCTGTGACACATAGACATCTATATTAATCCCCATCAATTAAGAAGTAATGTTGAGATGTAGTGTCACTCATAAGGACTAGGATGAAATCCCATGTGGCTAGTAAAGAGGGTCCCAGGTTCTATAAACTCACCACACAAAACACAGCAGCAGTAAGCTGCTATTCCACGCTGGTATTCTATGAGAGCGTGGTCCTTCCCCGATCGAGTCCACCCTTTCGTGTTAGTGTATTCTATTCTTTATTATTACATAGATTCGGGAGTACCAGAGGGTTCAAACCTGGGTCCTATTTTGTTTAACATTTTTGTTAATGACGTTGCTGATTGCGTCTTGTATTCTACTCCGTACTTGTACGCCGATGACTTGAAGTTAGTACGAGTAATAAAAACGACTCAGGATTCCATATTATTACAAGAGGATGTAAATAGTCTAAGTCGTTAATGTGAACGAAATGGCATGCAACTAAATGTGGGCAAATGTGTGTGAGAAAACTATAGACTCTGCTTATTTTATTAATGGTATATAAATTACAGGAAGCTGACCATATAAGAGATTTTGGTGTGATAGTTGACAGAAAGTTAACCTTTGCTACCCACTTAGAGAGTATTATAAAAAGAGCTTCAAACATGCTTGGATTTATTATTAGATTTGGCAAACAGTTTCGGAGGTTGCAAACAAAAAGGCTCCTGTACAACTCTTTTGTCCTGAGTATTCTGGAATACTGCAGTGTAGTGTAGCGACCACACTATGCATGTCACTCTTTAAGGTTGGAACGGATTCAGAAGAGATATCTTTGGCACCTAGTCTTAACCTAACTTAACCTAGCTGAGTAAGCCAATAAATATAAAAAAGGGTTTTCCTACAAAACGGATTGAAACACCTTAAGTACACTACCTTAGAAAACCGTCGTGTAATGCTTGCTCTCGTCTTTTTGTACAAATTATTTAACAACAAAATAGATTACCCAGGCTTACTGAGAAAATTTAGATTCAATGTACCACACAAATTACCTAGGACTAAAATATCACCATTAGTTCCACCATTGCGCACAGCAATTTTGGGCTCAAGTTCATTTGTCCCTAGAGCAAGAAGACTTCTAAACTATTATGGTAAAAACATAGATATCCATGCTACACGTCTGAATACGTTTCGCAAACACTTGCGAAAAATCATAGTCGAGTTATAATTAAGTAATTTTATATTCATTTATATACTGTGCTGTTATTGTTTCCTTTTTTTCTTTCTTTTTCTCAATTATTGTGAACACGTTAAGTCACTTATAAATATTGGATGTTACTACCCTTAATATTTTGTGCATGTGGTGTTTACCTTGATTAATTGTGCATTTGGCTGTATGTTATTGTTAAATACTCATTGATGTATTATTGTTATAATTACTGGTAAACCTAATAAATAAAATAAAAATAAAATAAAATAAATTATATCAACCTTATTCTATTCTATAAAAAAATTATCATTTAAATCGGTTTAGCTGTTTCCGAGAACTCGTTAAACATACATAAAAGTGCGCGTCGAATATAGAACGTTTTGTGAACTCGGTTAAAAAATGTTTATATTTTATTGCACGAAAGTTGAACAACGCTCATATTTATACGTAACAACACAAAAAAAAGACGTGTGGCACTCGGGACTGCCGCGGTAAAGCTATTGCATAGCATGATTTATCAACTTATGCAATTATAATTAATTATTATTTTATTTATGCAGTTAAGTCTTCAGATATTAAATCAAGTTACACTTTTTGAGCGTGGTGACCGATAAGAAAACAATTTTTTTTCTCTTATTGTATAAATGAGAAGTTAATATTGTTTAAAATATTTTTAATATCTTACAATACATGTAGGTTATTCAGGAATTTTTATCATTCAGTTAGCAGCTAGTGTAGACGCATACGACTAGTCGCACGCACACAAACACCGTGCCGAAGTCTGCCGAGTGCCGAAGTCTGCCGAACTGAAACGACGTTAGACGATGCACGGCTTTCAACGCCACACCTCCGTGCCCGTCGGAGTTTACCGATAATCTGACGTCATACGACGTAAAACAAATAACTGCAAAACCAAACATAATATCTTAATTTAACAAAAACAGCCTTTCACAAAAATGAATCTAGTTAAGTATAGAGTAATTTTGTACAGATTAGGTAAATAGTTCGCACTCTTTCTTAAGATAGTGATCATAAAAAGTAAACTCGCAGTGAGAGCACAAAAACTCAACACGATCAAGTAAATAAATTATATTTTCGGAGTTATTCATGTCAGCAACAATACGCCACGGTCTATTGTAGAAATTAACAACCCATTGGCAGTCATTGCAGTAAAACCTTATATTAAAATGAGTTTCTTCCCAAGGTCATATTAGGTTATTAGTCACAATATAAGAAAATGAACTTCTATTAAACCTGTCAATATCTACAATTAGTACTTATTTACAATAGTAAAATAAATGATAATATAGTCAATCTGTAATATATCACGGCTGGGGAATCCCAGATATTTTTTCGTATTTAGTAAACGAATAACTAGTTGATAAATTAATCATGATATATATCTTTTTTTTTTCGCCGGAGACTAAAATGATATTGCTTTTTTTCGTAACTGAAGATTCTGTGGATTTATTTCATTATTTTGAACAATATACGAAACTTAAGTGACTAAAATTAAATCTAATCTGAACCAGAATCATAAAAACTGTATTATTCGGGCTAAAAGAATCTAATAAAGATCTGTTATTTTTGTCTCCTGCGAAAAAAACAGACTATAGGAATCTATCGAATACCTACATAAACAAAATATCACCTATAAATAAAATATTACGAAGCGGAATAACTAATAAGAGTGGCAACGTCGCACTATACAAAGGAATTGCGTTAAGACGATGTCGTTGAGAGCCGTGGTAGCTCACATGGTTAGCGCTCGTTATAGGTATCACAGTACGGGAGCAACCCGGGTTCGATCCCCACTGGCACCAATGAAATTGTTGCGTGCTGATTTAGCTATCAGTTGGAAAGTCTGTTTTTCTGGGCCGTTTTGTTTTGTTACACTGACATCTCGCAAATCACCTAGGGACCTAGGAGGTTGTCGGTTGCTAATTTTTTATTTTTCTTTAAAATTTTCGTCGGTAAAATAACATATTTATAAAATTAAAAAAAGTAAAGTACAGCAAAGCAAAGTACAGCCTATATACGTCCCACTGCTGGGCACAGGCCTCCTCTAATTTCTGAGAGGGTTTTAAGGCAAGAAAATGTCGGCCACGCTGCCTCAATGCGTGTTGACGAACTTCACATTTCTTCGAAATATATATTTTTTAATTTCTCAGACATGCGCTACCAGCATGCGATGACGCAGCCCGAGCCTTGCCGCCACTTGCGTTTGCCGCGCTTTGTCTCGTCACAGAGTGGCGAAATCACAGTAATATATGTATTTTATAAACAGCACCTGTCTAATATTATGAAATATGTAGATAAAACTTAAAACTTACCTTGATAAATGTATACCCTTTTGTTTGTAACATTTTTTTAGACCTCTCTTCAATCGTTTCTGCTTATTCCCCATGTTTTACAAACTAAACTTAAACATTAATAAAACTGTACAATTAATAAAACTATAAAACACTACTATTGAACAAGAATCAGAAAAAACCTACTCCACTATTGTTGAGCACACTATGTGCTGCGATCTCGCAACGCGGCGTACGTCCACCTAGCAACACGATGCGCCCCGCACTGAATTCGTGGACGAATGCGGGGGTGATATAGACGCAGTATTTAATCGGGACGCATTTTTAATTTATTATCATAAAAATAATACATATTTCTAAAAAGTAACCAAACCAAATAATTTTATTTTGTATTGTAAAGCAGTAGATATTTTTTTTATATTCCTTTGATAAACAATGAAGGAGTAAAGTGGTTTCATCTCGTGATTAAAACTACTTTTACGGATTTTATCGCGTTTATTTTTACTTTTTATTTTTAATTCCCGACGTTTCGGGCGCTTTCCAGCACCCATGGTCACGGGGGACTGAGATGACTGACGTCCCGATGTCATTGTTAAACCCGGAGTACCTTCAGCTTTTTTAATTATTGTTTATGGTCCGATCTATGCAAAATGAACTAACTCTGTCTTGAGGTCTTGCAGTGGTATGCTTGGGTTTAATTTTAATTTTATTGATTATAGGATCCCAAGCAGGTGGTAGTACCCAGCCTCCTTCTCTATTGAAATTAGGATGTTTTTTAATTTCAATAGCCTCACGTATCATCCTTGGTAGGAATCGGTGTTCTTTCGCGAGGATTTGTGGTCTATCAAATCTGATGTAATGGTTGGGGCCGTCTAGGATATGATCACAAACTGCAGACTTCCCGGAACGTTGATGCTTCACATCAGCTATATGTTCTTTTACGCGGGTCCTAATTGATCTTTTGGTTTGTCCTATATAAGAGAGACCACATTCACAATCAAGCTTGTACACTCCTGCATCTTGTAGAGGAATATGACACTTGAAGGATGGTAGGAACTGACTAATCTTCTTCGGCGGCTTGTAGAATGTTCTAATAGAAGCTCGCTTCAAGATATAGCCAATCTTGTCTGTGACACCTCTGACATATGGTAGTACAGCAGGCACACGCTCGACTGTGGCTGGCTTCACTCGGTCACTGTGACGTAGGCGCGGGACCCGAAGCTTGTTGTCGTGCAGAACTTGCTTGACGTGCTGAAGCTCGGCGGCCAGGTGTTTGCTGTCACAGATCCCTCGTGCTCTCTGTAACAAAGATTTGCCCACGGTAGCTAACTGTGAAGGATGGTGGTGAGATTCACCGTTTAAATATCGGTTTGTATGGGTCTTTTTCCTATACACAGTGTGACCAATGGTGTTATTAGGATTTCTGATGACTAACACATCTAGGAAAGGTAAGGAATTATTTGCCTCTAACTCCATAGTAAATTGAATTTTAGAGTTTATGGAATTAAGATGTTCTAAAAATGCAGTTACTTTGTCTGATGGTAAAATTGTGAAAGTATCGTCTACGTACCGCTTGTAGATCCTTGATGTAACAGGTGCAGTAAGGAGGGCTTTCTCCTCAAAGTCTTCCATGAATATATCGGCAACAATGGGAGATACAGGTGAGCCCATCGCCACACCATCTACTTGCTTGTAAAACTCTTCCTTCCACAATAGATAGCCAGATGTAAGGCAATGTCTTAGTAAAACTGCATATTCTGCTGGCATGTTATTTTCCTCTAGTTTCCTAGTTATAATTGAGATGCAGTCTTCAACAGGTAGGGATGTAAATAGAGACTGAACATCAAAACTGACCATGGTTTCATTGTCAGTAAGATGTAGGTCTTTTATCTCACTGACAAAATGGTATGAATCCTTAGTGTGTGCTCTTGTGTGTCCTCTGAGTGGTGATAATATTTTAGCTAAGTATTGAGCCAATCTGTAAGTTGGCGAATCAATCTGACTCACTATTGGACGTAAAGGACCATTCGGTTTGTGTATCTTTGGTAACCCATACAACTTCGGTGGTTTGGCACATGAAGGTATTATCGAATTAACGTCCAGATTCAATTTTTCGGAGTATTTCTTAATTAGATCGCTAGTTATTTTAAGCGTATTAGTTGTAGGGTCTGTTTTGACCTTTCGATAAGTAGTTTCATCCGACAAAAGTTGTTGTATTTTAAAATTGTAATCTGACGTATCCATTATAACCGTAGAATTACCTTTATCTGCGCGGAGAATCGTAAGCTCTGGTCTGTTGCGTAAGTTTTTCAACGCGTTAAATTCATTTTTTGGGGAGATTTAATTTCGGCGCTGAACTTCGACGTAACATAGACGAGATGTCTTGACGTATGGCCTCTAAATCTTCATTACCAATATTATTTTTATACAGACAGTCCTCAACACTACAGATAATGTCCTCATACGGTATTTTTCGCGGTGTAATTGCGAAATTAATACCTTTTTCTAAAACTTTTATTGTGGCGTCGTCCAGTGTTTGTTTTGATAAGTTGTAGACAGCGCGTTGTTTATGATTCGTGTCTGTGGTCAACGATTTCGTATGTTGGACATTTGATTTAGTTGTTAATTTATGGTATTTATCAATATGTTTATTTTTGCATTCATTGTATTTAGTTGTTTCGCGTTTGTCTAAAGTTTCCATGCAATTTTTATAATCAAATGTCGATAAAACTGTATTTAATTCACTGGACGAATTGTCTATGGTTTTGTTTATGAAATATAGATCGGTACGTTTTTGCTGAATCACCGTTATTAACAACTTTTTACTAGCCTGATTTAAGATCTTAGCGCTTCCTCGAATGTCTTTTTTAGTGGATATCTTGACACACGTAGGAATGAGATTATGATCTCTGCATCTCTTCAAGAAATTTAAAGCTGTTATGTATCTTGCGCGCTTGGTCTTTAGATCTTCTAATCGGCGTATTTTATTTGCTATTTTCAGTCCGTACTGGTTAACATAATGATTTCTTATATTTACGCGAACACTACACATGATTAAAACTACTTTTACGGATTTTATCGCGTTTATTTTTACTTTTTATTTTTAATTCCCGACGTTTCGGGCGCTTTCCAGCACCCATGGTCACGGGGGACTGAGATGACTGACGTCCCGATGTCATTGTTAAACCCGGAGTACCTTCAGCTTTTTTAATTATTGTTTATGGTCCGATCTATGCAAAATGAACTAACTCTGTCTTGAAGTCTTGCAGTGGTATGCTTGGGTTTAGTTTTAATTTTATTGATTATAGGATCCCAAGCAGGTGGTAGTACCCAGCCTCCTTCTCTATTGAAATTAGGATGTTTTTTAATTTCAATAGCCTCACGTATCATCCTTGGTAGGAATCGGTGTTCTTTCGCGAGGATTTGTGGTCTATCAAATCTGATGTAATGGTTAGGGCCGTCTAGGATATGATCACAAACTGCAGACTTCCCGGAACGTTGATGCTTCACATCAGCTATATGTTCTTTTACGCGGGTCCTAATTGATCTTTTGGTTTGTCCTATATAAGAGAGACCACATTCACAATCAAGCTTGTACACTCCTGCATCTTGTAGAGGAATATGACACTTGACGGATGGTAGGAACTGACTAATCTTCTTTGGCGGCTTGTAGAATGTTCTAATAGAAGCTCGCTTCAAGATATAGCCAATCTTGTCTGTGACACCTCTGACATATGGTAGTACAGCAGGCACACGCTCGACTGTGGCTGGCTTCACTCGGTCACTGTGACGTAGGCGCGGGACCCGAAGCTTGTTGTCGTGCAGAAATTGCTTGACGTGCTGAAGCTCGGCGGCCAGGTGTTTGCTGTTACAGATCCCTCGTGCTCTCTGTAACAAAGATTTGCCCACGGTAGCTAACTGTGAAGGATGCTGGTGAGATTCACCATTTAAATATCGGTTTGTATGGGTCTTTTTCCTATACACAGTGTGACCAATGGTGTTATTAGGATTTCTGATGACTAACACATCTAGGAAAGGTAAGGAATTATTTGCCTCTAACTCCATAGTAAATTGAATTTTAGAGTTTATGGAATTAAGATGTTCTAAAAATGCAGTTACTTTGTCTGATGGTAAAATTGTGAAAGTATCGTCTACGTACCGCTTGTAGATCCTTGGTGTAACAGGTGCAGTAAGGAGGGCTTTCTCCTCAAAGTCTTCCATGAATATATCGGCAACAATGGGAGATACAGGTGAGCCCATCGCCACACCATCTACTTGCTTGTAAAACTCTTCCTTCCACAATAGATAGCCAGATGTAAGGCAATGTCTTAGTAAAACTGCATATTCTGCTGGCATGTTATTTTCCTCTAGTTTCCTAGTTATAATTGAGATGCAGTCTTCAACAGGTAGGGATGTAAATAGAGACTGAACATCAAAACTGACTATGGTTTCATTGTCAGTAAGATGTAGGTCTTTTATCTCACTGACAAAATGGTATGAATCCTTAGTGTGTGCTCTTGTGTGTCCTCTGAGTGGTGATAATATTTTAGCTAAGTATTGAGCCAATCTGTAAGTTGGCGAATCAATCTGACTCACTATTGGACGTAAAGGAGCATTCGGTTTGTGTATCTTTGGTAACCCATACAACTTCGGTGGTTTGGCACATGAAGGTATTATCGAATTAACGTCCAGATTCAATTTTTCGGAGTATTTCTTAATTAGATCGCTAGTTGTTTTAAGCGTATTAGTTGTAGGGTCTGTTTTGACCTTTCGATAAGTAGTTTCATCCGACAAAAGTTGTTGTATTTTAAAATTGTAATCTGACGTATCCATTATAACCGTAGAATTACCTTTATCTGCGCGGAGAATCGTAAGCTCTGGTCTGTTGCGTAAGTTTTTCAACGCGTTAAATTCATTTTTTGGGGAGATTTAATTTCGGCGCTGAACTTCGACGTAACATAGACGAGATGTCTTGACGTATGGCCTCTAAATCTTCATTAACCATATTATTTTTATACAGACAGTCCTCAACACTACAGATAATGTCCTCATACGGTATTTTTCGCGGTGTAATTGCGAAATTAATACCTTTTTCTAAAACTTTTATTGTGGCGTCGTCCAGTGTTTGTTTTGATAAGTTGTAGACAGCGCGTTGTTTATGATTCGTGTCTGTGGTCAACGATTTCGTATGTTGGACATTTGATTTAGTTGTTAATTTATGGTATTTATCAATATGTTTATTTTTGCATTCATTGTATTTAGTTGTTTCACGTTTGTCTAAAGTTTCCATGCAATTTTTATAATCAAATGTCGATAAAACTGTCTTTAATTCACTGGACGAATTGTCTATGGTTTTGTTTATGAAATATAGATCGGTACGTTTTTGCTGAATCACCGTTATTAACAACTTTTTACTAGCCTGATTTAAGATCTTAGCGCTTCCTCGAATGTCTTTTTTAGTGGATATCTTGACACACGTAGGAATGAGATTATGATCTTTGCATCTCTTCAAGAAATTTAAAGCTGTTATGTATCTTGCGCGCTTGGTCTTTAGATCTTCTAATCGGCGTATTTTATTTGCTATTTTCAGTCCGTACTGGTTAACATAATGATTTCTTATATTTACGCGAACACTACACATGATTAAAACTACTTTTACGGATTTTATCGCGTTTATTTTTACTTTTTATTTTTAATTCCCGACGTTTCGGGCGCTTTCCAGCACCCATGGTCACGGGGGACTGAGATGACTGACGTTCCGATGTCATTGTTAAACCCGGAGTACCTTCAGCTTTTTTAATTATTGTTTATGGTCCGATCTATGCAAAATGAACTAACTCTGTCTTGAAGTCTTGCAGTGGTATGCTTGGGTTTAGTTTTAATTTTATTGATTATAGGATCCAAAGCAGGTGGTAGTACCCAGCCTCCTTCTCTATTGAAATTAGGATGTTTTTTAATTTCAATAGCCTCACGTATCATCCTTGGTAGGAATCGGTGTTCTTTCGCGAGGATTTGTGGTCTATCAAATCTGATGTAATGGTTGGGGCCGTCTAGGATATGATCACAAACTGCAGACTTCCCGGAACGTTGATGCTTCACATCAGCTATATGTTCTTTTACGCGGGTCCTAATTGATCTTTTGGTTTGTCCTATATAAGAGAGACCACATTCACAATCAAGCTTGTACACTCCTGCATCTTGTAGAGGAATATGACACTTGACGGATGGTAGGAACTGACTAATCTTCTTTGGCGGCTTGTAGAATGTTCTAATAGAAGCTCGCTTCAAGATATAGCCAATCTTGTCTGTGACACCTCTGACATATGGTAGTACAGCAGGCACACGCTCGACTGTGGCTGGCTTCACTCGGTCACTGTGACGTAGGCGCGGGACCCGAAGCTTGTTGTCGTGCAGAAATTGCTTGACGTGCTGAAGCTCGGCGGCCAGGTGTTTGCTGTTACAGATCCCTCGTGCTCTCTGTAACAAAGATTTGCCCACGGTAGCTAACTGTGAAGGATGGTGGTGAGATTCACCATTTAAATATCGGTTTGTATGGGTCTTTTTCCTATACACAGTGTGACCAATGGTGTTATTAGGATTTCTGATGACTAACACATCTAGGAAAGGTAAGGAATTATTTGCCTCTAACTCCATAGTAAATTGAATTTTAGAGTTTATGGAATTAAGATGTTCTAAAAATGCAGTTACTTTGTCTGATGGTAAAATTGTGAAAGTATCGTCTACGTACCGCTTGTAGATCCTTGGTGTAACAGGTGCAGTAAGGAGGGCTTTCTCCTCAAAGTCTTCCATGAATATATCGGCAACAATGGGAGATACAGGTGAGCCCATCGCCACACCATCTACTTGCTTGTAAAACTCTTCCTTCCACAATAGATAGCCAGATGTAAGGCAATGTCTTAGTAAAACTGCATATTCTGCTGGCATGTTATTTTCCTCTAGTTTCCTAGTTATAATTGAGATGCAGTCTTCAACAGGTAGGGATGTAAATAGAGACTGAACATCAAAACTGACCATGGTTTCATTGTCAGTAAGATGTAGGTCTTTTATCTCACTGACAAAATGGTATGAATCCTTAGTGTGTGCTTTTGTGTGTCCTCTGAGTGGTGATAATATTTTAGCTAAGTATTGAGCCAATCTGTCAGTTGGTGAATCAATCTGACTCACTATTGGACGTAATGGAGCATTCGGTTTGTGTATCTTTGGTAACCCATACAACTTCGGTGGTTTGGCACAGGAAGGTATAATCGAATTAACGTTTAGATTCAATTTTTCGGAGTATTTCTTAATTAGATCGCTAGTTGTTTTAAGCGTATTAGTTGTAGGGTCTGTTTTGACCTTTCGATAAGTAGTTTCATCCGACAAAAGTTGTTGTATTTTAAAATTGTAATCTGACGTATCCATTATAACCGTAGTACCTTTATCTGCGCGGAGAATCGTAAGCTCTGGTCTGTTGCGTAAGTTTTTCAACGCGTTAAATTCATTTTTTGGGGAGATTTAATTTCGGCGCTGAACTTCGACGTAACATAGACGAGATGTCTTGACGTATGGCCTCTAAATCTTCATTAACCATATTATTTTTATACAGACAGTCCTCAACACTACAGATAATGTCCTCATACGGTATTTTTCGCGGTGTAATTGCGAAATTAATACCTTTTTCTAAAACTTTTATTGTGGCGTCGTCCAGTGTTTGTTTTGATAAGTTGTAGACAGCGCGTTGTTTATGATTCGTGTCTGTGGTCAACGATTTTGTATGTTGGACATTTGATTTAGTTGTTAATTTATGGTATTTATCAATATGTTTATTTTTGCATTCATTGTATTTAGTTGTTTCGCGTTTGTCTAAAGTTTCCATGCAATTTTTATAATCAAATGGCGATAAAACTGTCTTTAATTCACTGGACGAATTGTCTATGGTTTTGTTTATGAAATATAGATCGGTACGTTTCTGCTGAATCACCGTTATTAACAACTTTTTACTAGCCTGATTTAAGATCTTAGCGCTTCCTCGAATGTCTTTTTTAGTGGATATCTTGACACACGTAGGAATGAGATTATGATCTCTGCATCTCTTCAAGAAATTTAAAGCTGTTATGTATCTTGCGCGCTTGGTCTTTAGATCTTATAATCGGCGTATTTTATTTGCTATTTTCAGTCCGTACTGGTTAACATAATGATTTCTTATATTTACGCGAACACTACACATGATTAAAACTACTTTTACGGATTTTATCGCGTTTATTTTTACTTTTTATTTTTAATTCCCGACGTTTCGGGCGCTTTCCAGCACCCATGGTCACGGGGGACTGAGATGACTGACGTTCCGATGTCATTGTTAAACCCGGAGTACCTTCAGCTTTTTTAATTATTGTTTATGGTCCGATCTATGCAAAATGAACTAACTCTGTCTTGAAGTCTTGCAGTGGTATGCTTGGGTTTAGTTTTAATTTTATTGATTATAGGATCCAAAGCAGGTGGTAGTACCCAGCCTCCTTCTCTATTGAAATTAGGATGTTTTTTAATTTCAATAGCCTCACGTATCATCCTTGGTAGGAATCGGTGTTCTTTCGCGAGGATTTGTGGTCTATCAAATCTGATGTAATGGTTGGGGCCGTCTAGGATATGATCACAAACTGCAGACTTCCCGGAACGTTGATGCTTCACATCAGCTATATGTTCTTTTACGCGGGTCCTAATTGATCTTTTGGTTTGTCCTATATAAGAGAGACCACATTCACAATCAAGCTTGTACACTCCTGCATCTTGTAGAGGAATATGACACTTGACGGATGGTAGGAACTGACTAATCTTCTTTGGCGGCTTGTAGAATGTTCTAATAGAAGCTCGCTTCAAGATATAGCCAATCTTGTCTGTGACACCTCTGACATATGGTAGTACAGCAGGCACACGCTCGACTGTGGCTGGCTTCACTCGGTCACTGTGACGTAGGCGCGGGACCCGAAGCTTGTTGTCGTGCAGAAATTGCTTGACGTGCTGAAGCTCGGCGGCCAGGTGTTTGCTGTTACAGATCCCTCGTGCTCTCTGTAACAAAGATTTGCCCACGGTAGCTAACTGTGAAGGATGCTGGTGAGATTCACCATTTAAATATCGGTTTGTATGGGTCTTTTTCCTATACACAGTGTGACCAATGGTGTTATTAGGATTTCTGATGACTAACACATCTAGGAAAGGTAAGGAATTATTTGCCTCTAACTCCATAGTAAATTGAATTTTAGAGTTTATGGAATTAAGATGTTCTAAAAATGCAGTTACTTTGTCTGATGGTAAAATTGTGAAAGTATCGTCTACGTACCGCTTGTAGATCCTTGGTGTAACAGGTGCAGTAAGGAGGGCTTTCTCCTCAAAGTCTTCCATGAATATATCGGCAACAATGGGAGATACAGGTGAGCCCATCGCCACACCATCTACTTGCTTGTAAAACTCTTCCTTCCACAATAGATAGCCAGATGTAAGGCAATGTCTTAGTAAAACTGCATATTCTGCTGGCATGTTATTTTCCTCTAGTTTCCTAGTTATAATTGAGATGCAGTCTTCAACAGGTAGGGATGTAAATAGAGACTGAACATCAAAACTGACTATGGTTTCATTGTCAGTAAGATGTAGGTCTTTTATCTCACTGACAAAATGGTATGAATCCTTAGTGTGTGCTCTTGTGTGTCCTCTGAGTGGTGATAATATTTTAGCTAAGTATTGAGCCAATCTGTAAGTTGGCGAATCAATCTGACTCACTATTGGACGTAAAGGAGCATTCGGTTTGTGTATCTTTGGTAACCCATAAAACTTCGGTGGTTTGGCACATGAAGGTATTATCGAATTAACGTCCAGATTCAATTTTTCGGAGTATTTCTTAATTAGATCGCTAGTTGTTTTAAGCGTATTAGTTGTAGGGTCTGTTTTGACCTTTCGATAAGTAGTTTCATCCGACAAAAGTTGTTGTATTTTAAAATTGTAATCTGACGTATCCATTATAACCGTAGAATTACCTTTATCTGCGCGGAGAATCGTAAGCTCTGGTCTGTTGCGTAAGTTTTTCAACGCGTTAAATTCATTTTTTGGGGAGATTTAATTTCGGCGCTGAACTTCGACGTAACATAGACGAGATGTCTTGACGTATGGCCTCTAAATCTTCATTAACCATATTATTTTTATACAGACAGTCCTCAACACTACAGATAATGTCCTCATACGGTATTTTTCGCGGTGTAATTGCGAAATTAATACCTTTTTCTAAAACTTTTATTGTGGCGTCGTCCAGTGTTTGTTTTGATAAGTTGTAGACAGCGCGTTGTTTATGATTCGTGTCTGTGGTCAACGATTTCGTATGTTGGACATTTGATTTAGTTGTTAATTTATGGTATTTATCAATATGTTTATTTTTGCATTCATTGTATTTAGTTGTTTCACGTTTGTCTAAAGTTTCCATGCAATTTTTATAATCAAATGTCGATAAAACTGTCTTTAATTCACTGGACGAATTGTCTATGGTTTTGTTTATGAAATATAGATCGGTACGTTTTTGCTGAATCACCGTTATTAACAACTTTTTACTAGCCTGATTTAAGATCTTAGCGCTTCCTCGAATGTCTTTTTTAGTGGATATCTTGACACACGTAGGAATGAGATTATGATCTTTGCATCTCTTCAAGAAATTTAAAGCTGTTATGTATCTTGCGCGCTTGGTCTTTAGATCTTCTAATCGGCGTATTTTATTTGCTATTTTCAGTCCGTACTGGTTAACATAATGATTTCTTATATTTACGCGAACACTACACATGATTAAAACTACTTTTACGGATTTTATCGCGTTTATTTTTACTTTTTATTTTTAATTCCCGACGTTTCGGGCGCTTTCCAGCACCCATGGTCACGGGGGACTGAGATGACTGACGTTCCGATGTCATTGTTAAACCCGGAGTACCTTCAGCTTTTTTAATTATTGTTTATGGTCCGATCTATGCAAAATGAACTAACTCTGTCTTGAAGTCTTGCAGTGGTATGCTTGGGTTTAGTTTTAATTTTATTGATTATAGGATCCAAAGCAGGTGGTAGTACCCAGCCTCCTTCTCTATTGAAATTAGGATGTTTTTTAATTTCAATAGCCTCACGTATCATCCTTGGTAGGAATCGGTGTTCTTTCGCGAGGATTTGTGGTCTATCAAATCTGATGTAATGGTTGGGGCCGTCTAGGATATGATCACAAACTGCAGACTTCCCGGAACGTTGATGCTTCACATCAGCTATATGTTCTTTTACGCGGGTCCTAATTGATCTTTTGGTTTGTCCTATATAAGAGAGACCACATTCACAATCAAGCTTGTACACTCCTGCATCTTGTAGAGGAATATGACACTTGACGGATGGTAGGAACTGACTAATCTTCTTTGGCGGCTTGTAGAATGTTCTAATAGAAGCTCGCTTCAAGATATAGCCAATCTTGTCTGTGACACCTCTGACATATGGTAGTACAGCAGGCACACGCTCGACTGTGGCTGGCTTCACTCGGTCACTGTGACGTAGGCGCGGGACCCGAAGCTTGTTGTCGTGCAGAAATTGCTTGACGTGCTGAAGCTCGGCGGCCAGGTGTTTGCTGTTACAGATCCCTCGTGCTCTCTGTAACAAAGATTTGCCCACGGTAGCTAACTGTGAAGGATGGTGGTGAGATTCACCATTTAAATATCGGTTTGTATGGGTCTTTTTCCTATACACAGTGTGACCAATGGTGTTATTAGGATTTCTGATGACTAACACATCTAGGAAAGGTAAGGAATTATTTGCCTCTAACTCCATAGTAAATTGAATTTTAGAGTTTATGGAATTAAGATGTTCTAAAAATACAGTTACTTTGTCTGATGGTAAAATTGTGAAAGTATCGTCTACGTACCGCTTGTAGATCCTTGGTGTAACAGGTGCAGTAAGGAGGGCTTTCTCCTCAAAGTCTTCCATGAATATATCGGCAACAATGGGAGATACAGGTGAGCCCATCGCCACACCATCTACTTGCTTGTAAAACTCTTCCTTCCACAATAGATAGCCAGATGTAAGGCAATGTCTTAGTAAAACTGCATATTCTGCTGGCATGTTATTTTCCTCTAGTTTCCTAGTTATAATTGAGATGCAGTCTTCAACAGGTAGGGATGTAAATAGAGACTGAACATCAAAACTGACCATGGTTTCATTGTCAGTAAGATGTAGGTCTTTTATCTCACTGACAAAATGGTATGAATCCTTAGTGTGTGCTTTTGTGTGTCCTCTGAGTGGTGATAATATTTTAGCTAAGTATTGAGCCAATCTGTCAGTTGGTGAATCAATCTGACTCACTATTGGACGTAATGGAGCATTCGGTTTGTGTATCTTTGGTAACCCATACAACTTCGGTGGTTTGGCACAGGAAGGTATAATCGAATTAACGTTTAGATTCAATTTTTCGGAGTATTTCTTAATTAGATCGCTAGTTGTTTTAAGCGTATTAGTTGTAGGGTCTGTTTTGACCTTTCGATAAGTAGTTTCATCCGACAAAAGTTGTTGTATTTTAAAATTGTAATCTGACGTATCCATTATAACCGTAGTACCTTTATCTGCGCGGAGAATCGTAAGCTCTGGTCTGTTGCGTAAGTTTTTCAACGCGTTAAATTCATTTTTTGGGGAGATTTAATTTCGGCGCTGAACTTCGACGTAACATAGACGAGATGTCTTGACGTATGGCCTCTAAATCTTCATTAACCATATTATTTTTATACAGACAGTCCTCAACACTACAGATAATGTCCTCATACGGTATTTTTCGCGGTGTAATTGCGAAATTAATACCTTTTTCTAAAACTTTTATTGTGGCGTCGTCCAGTGTTTGTTTTGATAAGTTGTAGACAGCGCGTTGTTTATGATTCGTGTCTGTGGTCAACGATTTTGTATGTTGGACATTTGATTTAGTTGTTAATTTATGGTATTTATCAATATGTTTATTTTTGCATTCATTGTATTTAGTTGTTTCGCGTTTGTCTAAAGTTTCCATGCAATTTTTATAATCAAATGGCGATAAAACTGTCTTTAATTCACTGGACGAATTGTCTATGGTTTTGTTTATGAAATATAGATCGGTACGTTTCTGCTGAATCACCGTTATTAACAACTTTTTACTAGCCTGATTTAAGATCTTAGCGCTTCCTCGAATGTCTTTTTTAGTGGATATCTTGACACACGTAGGAATGAGATTATGATCTCTGCATCTCTTCAAGAAATTTAAAGCTGTTATGTATCTTGCGCGCTTGGTCTTTAGATCTTATAATCGGCGTATTTTATTTGCTATTTTCAGTCCGTACTGGTTAACATAATGATTTCTTATATTTACGCGAACACTACACATGATTAAAACTACTTTTACGGATTTTATCGCGTTTATTTTTACTTTTTATTTTTAATTCCCGACGTTTCGGGCGCTTTCCAGCACCCATGGTCACGGGGGACTGAGATGACTGACGTTCCGATGTCATTGTTAAACCCGGAGTACCTTCAGCTTTTTTAATTATTGTTTATGGTCCGATCTATGCAAAATGAACTAACTCTGTCTTGAAGTCTTGCAGTGGTATGCTTGGGTTTAGTTTTAATTTTATTGATTATAGGATCCAAAGCAGGTGGTAGTACCCAGCCTCCTTCTCTATTGAAATTAGGATGTTTTTTAATTTCAATAGCCTCACGTATCATCCTTGGTAGGAATCGGTGTTCTTTCGCGAGGATTTGTGGTCTATCAAATCTGATGTAATGGTTGGGGCCGTCTAGGATATGATCACAAACTGCAGACTTCCCGGAACGTTGATGCTTCACATCAGCTATATGTTCTTTTACGCGGGTCCTAATTGATCTTTTGGTTTGTCCTATATAAGAGAGACCACATTCACAATCAAGCTTGTACACTCCTGCATCTTGTAGAGGAATATGACACTTGACGGATGGTAGGAACTGACTAATCTTCTTTGGCGGCTTGTAGAATGTTCTAATAGAAGCTCGCTTCAAGATATAGCCAATCTTGTCTGTGACACCTCTGACATATGGTAGTACAGCAGGCACACGCTCGACTGTGGCTGGCTTCACTCGGTCACTGTGACGTAGGCGCGGGACCCGAAGCTTGTTGTCGTGCAGAACTTGCTTGACGTGCTGAAGCTCGGCGGCCAGGTGTTTGCTGTTACAGATCCCTCGTGCTCTCTGTAACAAAGATTTGCTCACGTTAGCTAACTGTGAAGGATGTTGGTGAGATTCACCATTTAAATATCGGTTTGTATGGGTCTTTTTCCTATACACAGTGTGACCAATGGTGTTATTAGGATTTCTGATGACTAACACATCTAGGAAAGGTAAGGAATTATTTGCCTCTAACTCCATAGTAAATTGAATTTTAGAGTTTATGGAATTAAGATGTTCTAAAAATGCAGTTACTTTGTCTGATGGTAAAATTGTGAAAGTATCATCTACGTACCGCTTGTAGATCCTTGGTGTAACAGGTGCAGTAAGGAGGGCTTTCTCCTCAAAGTCTTCCATGAATATATCGGCAACAATGGGAGATACAGGTGAGCCCATCGCCACACCATCTACTTGCTTGTAAAAATCTTCCTTCCACAATAGATAGCCAGATGTAAGGCAATGTCTTAGTAAAACTGCATATTCTGCTGGCATGTTATTTTCCTCTAGTTTCCTAGTTATAATTGAGATGCAGTCTTCAACAGGTAGGGATGTAAATAGAGACTGAACATCAAAACTGACCATGGTTTCATTGTCAGTAAGATGTAGGTCTTTTATCTCACTGACAAAATGGTATGAATCCTTAGTGTGTGCTCTTGTGTGTCCTCTGAGTGGTGATAATATTTTAGCTAAGTATTGAGCCAATCTGTCAGTTGGTGAATCAATCCGACTCACTATTGGACGTAATGGAGCATTCGGTTTGTGTATCTTTGGTAACCCATACAACTTCGGTGGTTTGGCACAGGAAGGTATAATCGAATTAACGTTTAGATTCAATTTTTCGGAGTATTTCTTAATTAGATCGCTAGTTGTTTTAAGCGTATTAGTTGTAGGGTCTGTTTTGACCTTTCGATAAGTAGTTTCATCCGACAAAAGTTGTTGTATTTTAAAATTGTAATCTGACGTATCCATTATAACCGTAGAATTACCTTTATCTGCGCGGAGAATCGTAAGCTCTGGTCTGTTGCGTAAGTTTTTCAACGCGTTAAATTCATTTTTTGGGGAGATTTAATTTCGGCGCTGAACTTCGACGTAACATAGACGAGATGTCTTGACGTATGGCCTCTAAATCTTCATTACCAATATTATTTTTATACAGACAGTCCTCAACACTACAGATAATGTCCTCATACGGTATTTTTCGCGGTGTAATTGCGAAATTAATACCTTTTTCTAAAACTTTTATTGTGGCGTCGTCCAGTGTTTGTTTTGATAAGTTGTAGACAGCGCGTTGTTTATGATTCGTGTCTGTGGTCAACGATTTTGTATGTTGGACATTTGATTTAGTTGTTAATTTATGGTATTTATCAATATGTTTATTTTTGTATTCATTGTATTTAGTTGTTTCGCGTTTGTCTAAAGTTTCCATGCAATTTTTATAATCAAATGTCGATAAAACTGTCTTTAATTCACTGGACGAATTGTCTATGGTTTTGTTTATGAAATATAGATCGGTACGTTTCTGCTGAATCACCGTTATTAACAACTTTTTACTAGCCTGATTTAAGATCTTAGCGCTTCCTCGAATGTCTTTTTTAGTGGATATCTTGACACACGTAGGAATGAGATTATGATCTCTGCATCTCTTCAAGAAATTTAAAGCTGTTATGTATCTTGCGCGCTTGGTCTTTAGATCTTATAATCGGCGTATTTTATTTGCTATTTTCAGTCCGTACTGGTTAACATAATGATTTCTTATATTTACGCGAACACTACACATGATTAAAACTACTTTTACGGATTTTATCGCGTTTATTTTTACTTTTTATTTTTAATTCCCGACGTTTCGGGCGCTTTCCAGCACCCATGGTCACGGGGGACTGAGATGACTGACGTTCCGATGTCATTGTTAAACCCGGAGTACCTTCAGCTTTTTTAATTATTGTTTATGGTCCGATCTATGCAAAATGAACTAACTCTGTCTTGAAGTCTTGCAGTGGTATGCTTGGGTTTAGTTTTAATTTTATTGATTATAGGATCCAAAGCAGGTGGTAGTACCCAGCCTCCTTCTCTATTGAAATTAGGATGTTTTTTAATTTCAATAGCCTCACGTATCATCCTTGGTAGGAATCGGTGTTCTTTCGCGAGGATTTGTGGTCTATCAAATCTGATGTAATGGTTGGGGCCGTCTAGGATATGATCACAAACTGCAGACTTCCCGGAACGTTGATGCTTCACATCAGCTATATGTTCTTTTACGCGGGTCCTAATTGATCTTTTGGTTTGTCCTATATAAGAGAGACCACATTCACAATCAAGCTTGTACACTCCTGCATCTTGTAGAGGAATAAGACACTTGACGGATGGTAGGAACTGACTAATCTTCTTTGGCGGCTTGTAGAATGTTCTAATAGAAGCTCGCTTCAAGATATAGCCAATCTTGTCTGTGACACCTCTGACATATGGTAGTACAGCAGGCACACGCTCGACTGTGGCTGGCTTCACTCGGTCACTGTGACGTAGGCGCGGGACCCGAAGCTTGTTGTCGTGCAGAACTTGCTTGACGTGCTGAAGCTCGGCGGCCAGGTGTTTGCTGTTACAGATCCCTCGTGCTCTCTGTAACAAAGATTTGCTCACGGTAGCTAACTGTGAAGGATGTTGGTGAGATTCACCATTTAAATATCGGTTTGTATGGGTCTTTTTCCTATACACAGTGTGACCAATGGTGTTATTAGGATTTCTGATGACTAACACATCTAGGAAAGGTAAGGAATTATTTGCCTCTAACTCCATAGTAAATTGAATTTTAGAGTTTATGGAATTAAGATGTTCTAAAAATGCAGTTACTTTGTCTGATGGTAAAATTGTGAAAGTATCATCTACGTACCGCTTGTAGATCCTTGGTGTAACAGGTGCAGTAAGGAGGGCTTTCTCCTCAAAGTCTTCCATGAATATATCGGCAACAATGGAAGATACAGGTGAGCCCATCGCCACACCATCTACTTGCTTGTAAAACTCTTCCTTCCACAATAGATAGCCAGATGTAAGGCAATGTCTTAGTAAAACTGCATATTCTGCTGGCATGTTATCCCATCGCTACCTGTTGAAGACTGCATCTCAATTATAACTAGGAAACTAGAGGAAAATAACATGCCAGCAGAATATGCAGTTTTACTAAGACATTGCCTTACATCTGGCTATCTATTGTGGAAGGAAGAGTTTTACAAGCAAGTAGATGGTGTGGCGATGGGCTCACCTGTATCTCCCATTGTTGCCGATATATTCATGGAAGATTTTGAGGAGAAAGCCCTCCTTACTGCACCTGTTACACCAAGGATCTACAAGCGGTACGTAGACGATACTTTCACAATTTTACCATCAGACAAAGTAACTGCATTTTTAGAACATCTTAATTCCATAAACTCTAAAATTCAATTTACTATGGAGTTAGAGGCAAATAATTCCTTACCTTTCCTAGATGTGTTAGTCATCAGAAATCCTAATAACACCATTGGTCACACTGTGTATAGGAAAAAGACCCATACAAACCGATATTTAAACGGTGAATCTCACCACCATCCTTCACAGTTAGCTACCGTGAGCAAATCTTTGTTACAGAGAGCACGAGGGATCTGTGACAGCAAACACCTGGCCGCCGAGCTTCAGCATGTCAAGCAAGTTCTGCACGACAACAAGCTTCGGGTCCCGCGCCTACGTCACAGTGACCGAGTGAAGCCAGCCACAGTCGAGCGTGTGCCTGCTGTACTACCATATGTCAGAGGTGTCACAGACAAGATTGGCTATATCTTGAAGTGAGCTTCTATTAGAACATTCTACAAGCCGCCGAAGAAGATTAGTCAGTTCCTACCATCCGTCAAGTGTCATATCCCTCTACAAGATGCAGGAGTGTACAAGCTTGATTGTGAATGTGGTCTCTCTTATATAGGACAAACCAAAAGATCAATTAGGACCCGCGTAAAAGAACATATAGCTGATGTGAAGCATCAACGTTCCGGGAAGTCTGCAGTTTTTGATCATATCCTAGACGGCCCCAACCATTACATCAGATTTGATAGACCACAAATCCTCGCGAAAGAACACCGATTCCTACCAAGGATGATACGTGAGGCTATTGAAATTAAAAAACATCCTAATTTCAATAGAGAAGGAGGCTGGGTACTACCACCTGCTTGGGATCCTATAATCAATAAAATTAAAACTAAACCCAAGCATACCACTGCAAGACCTCAAGACAGAGTTAGTTCATTTTGCATAGATCGGACCATAAACAATAATTAAAAAAGCTGAAGGTACTCCGGGTTTAACAATGACATCGGGACGTCAGTCATCTCAGTCCCCCGTGACCATGGGTGCTGGAAAGCGCCCGAAACGTCGGGAATTAAAAATAAAAAGTAAAAATAAACGCGATAAAATCAGTAAAAGTAGTTTTAATCATGTGTAGTGTTCGCGTAAATATAAGAAATCATTATGTTAACCAGTACGGACTGAAAATAGCAAATAAAATACGCCGATTAGAAGATCTAAAGACCAAGCGCGCAAGATACATAACAGCTTTAAATTTCTTGAAGAGATGCAGAGATCATAATCTCATTCCTACGTGTGTCAAGATATCCACTAAAAAAGACATTCGAGGAAGCTCTAAGATCTTAAATCAGGCTAGTAAAAAGTTGTTAATAACGGTGATTCAGCAAAAACGTACCGATCTATATTTCATAAACAAAACCATAGACAATTCGTCCAGTGAATTAAAGACAGTTTTATCGACATTTGATTATAAAAATTGCATGGAAACTTTAGACAAACGCGAAACAACTAAATACAATGAATGCAAAAATAAACATATTGATAAATACCATAAATTAACAACTAAATCAAATGTCCAACATACGAAATCGTTGACCACAGACACGAATCATAAACAACGCGCTGTCTACAACTTATCAAAACAAACACTGGACGACGCCACAATAAAAGTTTTAGAAAAAGGTATTAATTTCGCAATTACACCGCGAAAAATACCGTATGAGGACATTATCTGTAGTGTTGAGGACTGTCTGTATAAAAATAATATTGGTAATGAAGATTTAGAGGCCATACGTCAAGACATCTCGTCTATGTTACGTCGAAGTTCAGCGCCGAAATTAAATCTCCCCAAAAATGAATTTAACGCGTTGAAAAACTTACGCAACAGACCAGAGCTTACGATTCTCCGCGCAGATAAAGGTAATTCTACGGTTATAATGGATACGTCAGATTACAATTTTAAAATACAACAACTTTTGTCGGATGAAACTACTTATCGAAAGGTCAAAACAGACCCTACAACTAATACGCTTAAAACAACTAGCGATCTAATTAAGAAATACTCCGAAAAATTGAATCTGGACGTTAATTCGATAATACCTTCATGTGCCAAACCACCGAAGTTGTATGGGTTACCAAAGATACACAAACCGAATGCTCCTTTACGTCCAATAGTGAGTCAGATTGATTCGCCAAATTACAGATTGGCTCAATACTTAGCTAAAATATTATCACCACTCAGAGGACACACAAGAGCACACATTAAGGATTCATACCATTTTGTCAGTGAGATAAAAGACCTACATCTTACTGACAATGAAACCATGGTCAGTTTTGATGTTCAGCCTCTATTTACATCCCTACCTGTTGAAGACTGCATCTCAATTATAACTAGGAAACTAGAGGAAAATAACATGCCAGCAGAATATGCAGTTTTACTAAGACATTGCCTTACATCTGGCTATCTATTGTGGAAGGAAGAGTTTTACAAGCAAGTAGATGGTGTGGCGATGGGCTCACCTGTATCTCCCATTGTTGCCGATATATTCATGGAAGACTTTGAGGAGAAAGCCCTCCTTACTGCACCTGTTACACCAAGGATCTACAAGCGGTACGTAGATGATACTTTCACAATTTTACCATCAGACAAAGTAACTGCATTTTTAGAACATCTTAATTCCATAAACTCTAAAATTCAATTTACTATGGAGTTAGAGGCAAATAATTCCTTACCTTTCCTAGATGTGTTAGTCATCAGAAATCCTAATAACACCATTGGTCACACTGTGTATAGGAAAAAGACCCATACAAACCGATATTTAAACGGTGAATCTCACCACCATCCTTCACAGTTAGCTACCGTGGGCAAATCTTTGTTACAGAGAGCACGAGGGATCTGTGACAGCAAACAACTGGCCGCCGAGCTTCAGCACGTCAAGCAAGTTCTGCACGACAACAAGCTTCGGGTCCCGCGCCTACGTCACAGTGACCGAGTGAAGCCAGCCACAGTCGAGCGTGTGCCTGCTGTACTACCATATGTCAGAGGTGTCACAGACAAGATTGGCTATATCTTGAAGCGAGCTTCTATTAGAACATTCTACAAGCCGCCGAAGAAGATTAGTCAGTTCCTACCATCCGTCAAGTGTCATATTCCTCTACAAGATGCAGGAGTGTACAAGCTTGATTGTGAATGTGGTCTCTCTTATATAGGACAAACCAAAAGATCAATTAGGACCCGCGTAAAAGAACATATAGCTGATGTGAAGCATCAACGTTCCGGGAAGTCTGCAGTTTGTGATCATATCCTGGACGGCCCCAACCATTACATCAGATTTGATAGACCACAAATCCTCGCGAAAGAACACCGATTCCTACCAAGGATGATACGTGAGGCTATTGAAATTAAAAAACATCCTTATTTTAATAGAGAAGGAGGCTGGGTACTACCACCTGCTTGGGATCCTATAATCAATAAAATTAAAACTAAACCCAAGCATACCACTGCAAGACCTCAAGACAGAGTTAGTTCATTTTGCATAGATCAGACCATAAACAATAATTAAAAACGCTGAAGGTACTCCGGGTTTAACAATGACATCGGGACGTCAGTCATCTCAGTCCCCCGTGACCATGGGTGCTGGAAAGCGCCCGAAACGTCGGGAATTAAAAATAAAAAGTAAAAATAAACGCGATAAAATCCGTAAAAGTAGTTTTAATCATGTGTAGTGTTCGCGTAAATATAAGAAATCATTATGGTTTCATCTCAACGATTTGGAGGTGATTTGGGTATTTTTTTATTTATTATGTGACACCGATAGAAAAATTATGGCTAAACTAAATTACGTATCAGATCATGTAGATTACTTTTTTTTTATATGTAATTTCTCTGTAAGTGTCGACGAAAAGTTGGTTCATCTGCACGTTTTTTTCAAGCTTTTTGCGAGAGAGCAGCCTTAATAATAAATGCACTTTGTTCATTCATATTCAAAATTTCAAAACTCTTCGACAAAGACAACAAAGACTGAGGAAAAGAAACGACGTTAGACCATCGTTAGACAATGCACGGCCTTCAAGCCACACCTCCGTGCCCATCGGAGAGCGTGAGGTTTTTTTCGTTACGAAATTTCGGGATTTTCCCGCACTCAAGGCCCGCGATAGAAGCTATGCAATAGCTTAACAAACTTCAAAAACAACAGAACGTTAGAGTTGACTTTAAATAACTTCTCATGCGATTTAACTATGCATGTAGAAACTAAACGAAAATGTGGATGTTCGCAAAACGATGCTGAATATAATTCTACGAAGGTACAATTTAAACGCATGTGAGTACGATTCTTTGCCAGCGCCACTCCTTCAACTTCGCGTTTGGTGATTATTTACACATCTGTTTTATTTTAATACGAGATAAACTGCTGAATTTAATTTAATGAACAGTATGTATTTATAGATTTTACTAACAGTACGTGTTACCAGTAATGACTTATGGATTTGAGACGTGGTCCTTCACTGCTGACAGTATGAGCAAGCTCAAGGTCGCACAGCAAGCTGTAGAAAGGCCTATGCTCGGGGTTTCTCTGCGTGATAAACTTACAAATGAGTTTATCTGCAGTAGAACCAGAGTAACCGACATAGCCCACCGGATAAGTAAGCTGAAGTGACAATGGGCCGGCCATAAAGCTCGAAGATACGACAACCCCGCACGTGGTCCCGCACTAATTGGAGTGACGACCTGCTAAGACATGCAAGAAGTCGATGAATGCAGATGGCTCCGGACCGTTCTTTGTGTCATTTTCTCGGGAGGATTATGTTCAGCAGTGGGCTTGTGAATGAATGTAATAATTATATATAATGTTTATCAGGTGACCCCAATACATTTATTATTCAAAAAAAGTCCCTCTGGGTTTCTTGCTGGTTCTTCCCAGGACAGTGGTTTATTCCGAACCAGAGATAAATTAAATATAAGAGTGTTTTAATTGGTATTATTTTTAATCGATTATAATCTATATTGAATAAAAAGTTTCTGTTTCTGTATACCCGCTGTCTTTTGTACCGTGAGGGTGTAATAGACGAATAAAGTAGAAGCCCGTGGCATAGATACTTTCCTAATTTATTCTAGAGTAGACATTTTAATTATAAAAAATGCGTTTAAAAATAATGAAATTCAAAGCATGTGCACCTTACATTACGGTTACAGCATCAATGAACTTGTAATGTCCTTGGCCTGTAACCAACCGCCAGGTAAAGCTTACTACAAATGAGTATTATTTAATAATAGATCAATTTGATAAAATGTTAATAAAAACGCAATTAATCCGAAAATATCTAAACTATATGTTTCTGCTCTATACAACTATTACACCCTTTTTTTCTTATAATTAAAAAGTTAACCAATTCAAGTTTGGTTTCCAAAAGTTTTAACCGTTACAATTTAATTTTTGTCGTGTAAGAATTACCCACTACCCCATATCATCCCGTGGGTGTCGTAAGAGGCGACAGAGGGAGATCAGGAGATTGGCAGCGGCGTCTTCCTCATAACGACTAAAAACAAAACCTTGCGGTTTCCAACCGATTTGTCAAGCGTGGCAACCATGGTAAATATTCCCCTTATAAGGCAATCTAACGGGAGGCTTATGCCGATCGG
The DNA here is from genome assembly GCA_036936625.1 of Parnassius smintheus behrii. Lineage (NCBI taxonomy): Eukaryota > Metazoa > Arthropoda > Insecta > Lepidoptera > Papilionidae > Parnassius > Parnassius smintheus. The sequence goes on from JAUPFT010000021.1 coordinate 1,968,473, forward strand.
CTCGATTCACTGATACTGCGTAGGGATGTTGCATCCCTTTGTGTTATCTATCATATCCACCATGGGGAGTGTTCTGAGGAGTTGTTCGCATTAGTTCCAGCCGCCAAAATGCATGAACGCACATCGCGTCAAATTCCCGATACCATCTTCACCAACTGGATGCTTGCCGGTCCACCACTGTGCGTTTTACTAGGAGGTTTTTTCCTCGTACCACTTCTCGGTCGAAATTTTTACTACCAGCGACTTTTCCAGACCAATACGACTTAGTGACCTTCAAGAAAAGTACTTAGCTCCTTTCGAAGAGGCCGGCAAGGCACCTGCAATTTCCCCGGTGTAGCGGTTGTTCATGGGCGGCGGCAGTCACTTACCATATCGTGAGCCGCGTGCTCGTTTGCCTCCTCACGTAATAAAGAAAACAGAAACAGACTGCAATGAAATGACCAGCTGCTAAGTGAATGACGCGTCAATCCATTTTTTATAGAATAAGTGAGAAAAACGAGCACACAGTCCACCTGATGGTATATGGATGCCGAAACTTTATCCCCTATTAAGAATCAAAACGCACATGCGTTGTCACCCCTGAAGATCAAGATATAATACTTCGTTTCCAGTAAAAAGGGTGCCGTATTCTGTGAGAGCGTGATCCTTTCCCGTCGAACCGACCCATTCGTGCTACAACCATAATATAGCCGCAACGTAGCTTTAACAAATTGTGAAAACAATTCGCTGACATCAACATTTATTACGACTACTAACGCCACTTACGAGAGCGAACGCTCTCTGATGTCGTATCGTATAAAACGCGAGTAAGAAGCTCTTGAAAGAAGCCTCAGGAGAAGCGTTCATTAATATTCTAAACGTCTAGCAAGCAACACAAATTTTGTCAACTACATATTATGTTATTTCAAATTGTAATTTTAAATAAATATTTTTATTTAAAGACAAAATAAACGATTCATTTGAACCGGGACCCTGAAACTCGCACCATATTTTGGACCATCATCGCCGGATTTCAAGAACTGAGCCAGCGTCGCACAACTAAGCGTAGTAGCAGCGAAACGGTCAGGTTTTTATTCCCTTTTACTCCTAATCCTTTTCAAATTGTGCTAAACCGTGTTCTTTTCACATCTACAGTGCTCGAGATTTCTGTCTGGTTGCAACGCTACAGCCGTAAATACTTACACGTGAGTACCTACTTTTACCACATTATTTCTTCATAGGCAGCTAAAATGAGTGAAAGTTCTAGTGTAAAATTAATTGTCCCATCTCTTTCGCCTTCGAAAAAGAAATCAGTAGACGAATATCTTTCGGATCTCAAGAGAAAAAGAGGTAATTTGAAGGGCAAACTAACGCAGTTTAAAAATACGTTACAAGTTTAGAAGGTGCTAGCCTCAACAAAATTCAAATTGCAGAATTAAAGTTAAGGAAGCAATCGGCTAGTGAAGTTTTTCATAATTTTAATTGTATAGAAAGTGAAATAGAACTTAATTCTTCAAATAGTGAAATTTGTATCAATTTAGAATATGTAGAATCATTAGAATCATTGTATTTAAGCACAATGGCCGTTGCCAATTGTCTGAGTGATGGAATTGATGACGGATCTCAAGTGACACAGTGCGCTTCATTGCAATCTAACGTTAAATTACCTCAAATTAAACTGCCTATATTCGACGGCTCTTACGATAACTTGCTAGAATTCAAAAACTCATACATTACAATGATACATAAATGTTTTGACTTGGATGAAATTCAAAAATTTCTCTATCTGAAATCATCATTGACTGGTACTGCCTTACAAGTGATAAGTTCTCTAGAATTTACAGCGCTTAATTATATCCAAGCATGGGAGCTACTTGAAAATCGTTATAATACATTCGATTGTTAATTAATAATCACGTCAAATCATTATTTAGAAGTATGTGAGGTTAGTCCGTGCTATGTACAGAGCATCCCGTACATGTGTACGATCTGCCGCGGGAACTACGGGCAGTATCGATGTGGCGGTAGGGCTGCACCAAGGGTCGGCATTGAGCCCTTACCTCTTCCTACTGATTATGGACGCTTTGACGTCGGACCTGCAGGATGAGGCACCCTGGTGCATGCTCTTTGCCGATGACATCGTGCTTGTCGGGGAAGAAGGCATCGAGGTACAGAGCAGACTGACGGGGTGGCAACAGAGGCTGGAAAGTGTTGGCTTGAAGATCAGCAGATCCAAAACCGAATATCTGTGCTGTGATTTCGGCGGTCTTATCAGTCCTGTACCCATGTCGTTGGATGGCGCCAAGTACCTCGGTTCCCTCATTCAAGGCGACGGCGGAATAGATAGAGCTGTGCAGCATAGGATTAACGCAGGGTGGATGAAATGGCGACAGGTCACAGCCACAACGTGCGATCGCCGAATGCCAATAAGGCTGAAGGGGAAAATTTACAAATCGATCATCCGACCTGTCGTCATGTATGGAAGTGAATGCTGGGCCGTCAAGAAGAAGGATGAAAATAGACTGCATGCGAATGAAATGAGAATGTTACGATGGATGTGTGGTGTGACAAGGATGGATAAGATAAGGAATGAGTATATAAGAGGAAGCCTGAAAGTAGCGCCAGTGGTAGAAAAGGTGAGAGGAAGCAGATTGGCATGGTTTGGGCATGTGATGCGGAGGAATGAAAGTCATGTCACAATACGAGTGTTGAATATGAATGTGGAGGGACACACGGGCAGAGGAAGGCCGAATAAAAGATGGATCGATTGTGTGAAGAGTGATATGAGAATGAAAGGAGTAAGTATGGAAATGACGGCTGATAGAGAGGAATGGAACAAGAAGGTTTACTGCGCCGACCCCAGATAATGGGAAATGGTTTAGAGAATGATGATGTCAAATCATTATTTAATATTCCAAGCATTAAACAGGAATCACCATCACAAATTCGTAAATTAATAGACACAGTTTCAAGAAATTTACGCGCTCTAAAAACATTTAACGAGCCCACCGAGTATTGGGATACTTTGATAATCCATGTAATAATTTCGAAACTGGATACTAATACGGAACGTGAATGGGAAACGCGGAGAGTTGATATTGGTACTCGACTTAAAGGTGATTCTTCCGAGAAAATATGTTTAGAAGATTTATTTTCATTTCTACGCAATAAAGCAAACATGTTGGATATGATAAGCACTGTTCAGGCACACAAATCGCAAAATAAATCACTTCCTAACAATAATAAGCTAAACGAGTCGGTATCAGGTAATATTCATAGTTACGTTTCAACTAATAATGGCAATAGGAAACCTAAATGGAACACTAAAAAGAAGTTTCCCAAATGCTTATTATGTAGCCAGAATCATGCACTACACACTTGCGTTAATTTTTTAAATTTATTAGTTAAAGATAGGCTTAAATTCGTGCAAGACAAAAATTTGTGTCGTGATTGCTTGCGTGCGGGGCATTCAGTAAACGACTGCTTATTCGGCCCTTGCAAACAGTGTCAACGCAAACATAGTACTTTGTAACATTTTAATGTAGATGCGCGTGTGATAGACGAGCCGACTCCAGTCGACACACACACAACAGTGTCTACAGCTGCGTTGCACTCATTATCAGCTAAGACAACCGTGCAGCAAAAAAGTTTACTACAACCGGTTTTGCTGTCCACCGCTTTAGTCGAAATAGTAGATAGTTATAATTGTTTTCACACAATAAGTGCTCTTCTCGATAATGGAAGCCAGCATTGTTTTGTTTCGGATAAGTTGTGTAAACGGTTAAATGCGCCTCTATTACAGTCCACTGTTCAAATCTCGGGTGTTGGAAAATTCATTTCACAATCGAGACATTCATGCGATGTATCTATCCGTTCAAAAATAAACGACTATAAAGTAAATTTAAATTGTTTCGTCTTGCCGTGTATTACGTCTAGTTTACCCTCGATGAACATTAAATTCGATATTAAACGTTATATTCCCAATAACATTCAACTTGCGGATCCTAATTTTAATGTACCCTCAGATATAGATTTATTATTAGGGGCCAATATTTTTTGGGATCTTTTAGATAATAATAAAATTCATAATGATTTCTTATATTTACGCGAACACTACACATGATTAAAACTACTTTTACGGATTTTATCGCGTTTATTTTTACTTTTTATTTTTAATTCCCGATGTTTCGGGCGCTTTCCAGCACCCATGGTCACGGGGGACTGAGATGACTGACGTCCCGATGTCATTGTTAAACCCGGAGTACCTTCAGCTTTTTTACCATAAACAATAATTAAAAAAGCTGAAGGTACTCCGGGTTTAACAATGACATCGGGACGTCAGTCATCTCAGTCCCCCGTGACCATGGGTGCTGGAAAGCGCCCGAAACGTCGGGAATTAAAAATAAAAAGTAAAAATAAACGCGATAAAATCCGTAAAAGTAGTTTAATCATGAATAATAAAATTCGTTTACCATGCGGGCCATATTTACAAGGTTCTAAATTCGGGTGGTTGATATCTGGTCCCATTTACACCAAGAACTTGCGCATTAATCAGGTTCAGTGTAATTTTAGTCAGAGCATTGATACACAGCTCAAAAATTTTGGGAGTTAGAGGATATACCCACAGCTTCTCGCAACATTCTAAGTAATGACGAACGTGTGTGCGATGAGTTATTTACAAAAACTACTAAACGTGAAAATAATGGTAGGGTTCGAATACCACTAAGAGAATCAGCTGATACGCTCGGAGATTCTTATACGTCAGCGAAGAAACGATTTCTATCACTAGAACGTAAACTCGAACCTATACCTGATTATAAACGAATGTATAATGATTTCATGCGTGAATATATAAATATGGCTCATATGACTAGAATTTATTCGAGTAGTTCTCCTAATTTTTATCTTCCTCATCACGGAGTTTTTAAGGATAGCAGTTCTACAACAAAATTACGCGTAGTATTCGATGGAAGTGCTGTGACCAGCTCGAAAAAATCGTTGAATGATATTCAGTTTCCTGGTCCAGCATTACAAAATGACATATTTTCTATCTTGTTGCGATTTAGACAATATAAATACGTAGCATGTGCAGATGTAGAAAAGATGTTTCGTCAAGTACTTGTTCAAGCAGACCAAAGGTCTTTGCAACTTATACTCTGGCGAGAAAATCTTACGGAACCCTTAGCTACATACCAACTCAACACGTTGACGGACGGCACCACCTCAGCGCCGCTCCTTAGTATGCGCTGCATTCGACAACTAGCAATAGAATGCAATGATGACGACATAACGCGCGTTATCAGGCAAGATTTTGTCGTCGATGATTTAATAACAGGTGATGACAATTGTCAAAGTTTATTACAAACTTGTAACAAAATTTCAAAGGTATTACAGTCTGGTAGTTTTTCGTTGCGTAAATGGACCTTTAATTTTGGTGTAAAAGATAATGATAATACGGAAGAATATTTTATTGATAAATGTACACAAAATAAAACTCTAGGCTTAGGCTGGCAAAATAATAGCGATAAAATCTTTTTTGACACCGAATTTAATAATGATTTAAGTGAAATTATTTTGACTAAAAGGAAAATGTTATCCATAGCTTCTCAAGTATACGATCCGTTAGGCCTGTTATCTCCAACAATTATTATATGCAAAATACTATTACAAAAATTGTGGCTAAGTAAAATCGATTGGGATACTCCTGTGCCTTCGGATATAATCTTAACGTGGAATAAATTGATTAACTCATTAAAACTATTGAATGATTTGAATATACCACGACGAGTAACAAGTATATAAAAAAATTGTTGAGTCGCTTAGATTAAAATTTACGAGTGTTTTCTTCTGGACAGACTCAACTGAACTAAAAACTTTGTGTGGAAAACAATTGCATTATTAATTTTGTACGATATTCTTCTTTTATTAAGTTAAAACGAATAGGTGCGTACATACTTCGTTTTATAAAAAACGCACAGATTAAGTCAGAGCGTAAACAACATCCCCATACCGGTATGGGGATGTTGTATTCCTTGAGTATTAGTGAATTGAATGCGTCACAACATATGTTAGTTAGGTTCGCACAAATGCAATCGTTTCCGGACGTGTATAATAATTTAGTGAATAACATTAAGTTCAAAACAAATAGTAAACAGTATAATCGTATATCCGGATTGAATATATTTTTAGACGATAATAAAATAATTAGAGTTGGTGGAAGACTGTGTAATTTTAAACTTTTTTCAATTTTGATAAAAACATCCTATTTTAATATGTAGTAAGCATATCTATACAGTGTTATTGTGTAGGTACGAACACATGAGGCTGCTTCACGCGGGTCCACAGCTACTTTTAGCGACCATACATGAGAGCTGGTGGCCATTAGGAGGTAAAAACCTCGTTCGAAAGATAGTGCGCGACTGTGTTGTGTGTACTCGTATAAGAGGTAAGACTTTGTGTCCTATTATGGATAATTTGCCATCAGAACGTTTAGAACCTGGGTTCCCATTCATAAGAACAGGCGTTGATTATGTCGGACCAGTTTTCATATTAAATCGTAAGGGCCGGGGATCTAGACCTATTAAAGCGTATATTTGTTTGTTTATATGTTTTACTACACGCGCTATGCACTTGGAACTTGTCACTGGTCTCTCAACTAATGATTATATTTTAGCTTCAAAACGTTTTATGAGTCGAAGAGGTAAACCAGAAATTATATTTTCCGATAACGGGAAAAATTTTGTAGGTGCCGAAAAGGAAATTTCTTCATTTTTAACTAGTAATTCAAAACAAATTATCGAATTTGCTGCTAATGATAGCATTAATTTTAAATTTATTCCCCCATACTCACCACACTTTGGAGGCCTATGGGAAAGTGGGGTACGATCGTGTAAGTACCACCTTAGACGTATAGTAGGTAATGCTAGATTGACTTATGAAGAGTTCAGCACGGCTTTAACACAAATTGAAGCAGTTCTGAATTCCCGTCCTATGTCACCTTTGTCCGCAGACCCTACAGACCTTACACCTCTCACGCCTGCACATTTCCTGATCGGAAGGCCGTTAACTGCTACTGCATGCGAGGATTTTACAACGAAACCAATACCCGCGTTGACACGCTATAATAGAGTTGAACAATTACGTCAACATTTCTAGCAACGTTGGTCAAAGGAATATGTTGCAGAACTCCAACTGAGAAGGAAATGGAAAAAGCAAAAGGATGACATCCCATTACATTCTTTGGTACTGATCAAAGATGATAATTTACCATCGCTCAAGTGGAAATTGGGACGAGTCATACAAATCTTCCATGGTAAAGATGGCGTGTCTCGAGTCGCTGATATTCGCACCTCCAGCGGAATCGTTCGTCGTGCCTTCTCGAAAATCTGCCCCCTGCCGCAGCAACCATCGAATCAAGAAGCGGAACATCAAGTTGGAAGCTGAAGCTTCCAAGGCTGGGAGCAAGCTACGACTACTAACGCCACCTACGAGAGTGAACGCCCTCTGATGTCGTATCGTATAAAACGCGAGTTAGAAGCTCTTGAAAGAAGCCTCAGGAGAAGCGTTCATTAATATTCTAAACGTCCAGCAAGCAACACAAATTTTGTCAACCACATATTATGTTATTTCAAATTGTAATTTTAAATAAATATTTTTATTTAAAGACAAAATAAACGATTCATTTGAACCGGGAACCTGAAACTCGCACCAACAACCTACTTTGTAAAAAAAGAAACATTTAAAACGATTCAGCTTTTCTGAGTAATCGTTAAATAAAAAAAAAAAAACAAACAAAACAAACGCATCGCATATAGCTCCGTTTTTTGAATTCGGTTAGTAAAATTAAAAATAAAGTATATCAGTGTTCTCTGTACTACAATTCATAACATTTTAAAATTTTATTTTTTGAAAATACTTTTATAATACACAGTAATTAATTATGTGGTTGTTCTGGGCAGGTCCTTCTGTGTAGCTATGACCCTCTTAACTATTTCCACCGAAGAAGAGCAGTGCCGTGTTCAGACCGGAGGGTATAGAGGGTCAGTATATTTACAGCCTGTGAGACATTCCATGTCATTGCTCAGAGGTGACAACCCGTCGGTCGGTTGAGGTTTGCTTGAGGTTGACTTCAGGTATTTGTAGACTTAGTGGCCGGATGGTAAGTGGCCATCAGGTGGACTGCAAGTTCGTTTGTGACTTCAGTTTTATAAATAAAAATAATGCAGTTGCCATATTGTACTGCACTTAGCCTTTATCTTTTCTTTTTTTCTGTATTTTTTGGAAACGTTAGGTTTTTTCCTGTTTCGTAAAGCTCATGCTGATTGTGATCGTAGTTTGCATACATAAGTTTCACAAGAACAAACATCCAGACCCGTAATAAATATTTGTAGGCCATACAAATAATTGATCCGTGCGGGATTCGAACCCGCGGCCCTCAGTGCTGCAACTCAAGCTATAAAACTGCGCCGCTAAGACGTCGTCGTTTACAAATCCTCTGTTCGTCTCTCTAGGATTCTTGTGGAGTGTAATATTATGACGACTCCGTGGCGTAGTGGCTTAGCAATGAGTGGCTGCGCTGGGAGTTGCGGGTTCGAATCCCGCACGGAACAAGTATTTGTATAGCCTACAAATAATTGTTCCGGATCTGGATGTTTGTCCTTGTGCAATTTATGTTTGTAAACTGCCCCCGCGATACAGGAGAAAATCCTAGTGTAGGGGTAACGTTTTTATAAAAACAAAAAAAAATATTGAACTGTTAAGTTATTCCAAGGTAAGTAAGCAGATCGAATGCAATTTTCAAAAGAAGCTTTTCTTAAAAGAAAGCTCATTGAAATTCCTTAGTTTGGTAAAGTACTTCAATGCTTTCATCTCAACTAATTTTACTTCTTTATAATTCCTGCTCCGTCTGATAAGCTTTTTAATATAATTAGATTTTATAAATACGTTGGCAGATAACTTATAAATAAATGCAATTAAAACATAATTTATTTCAATTAAGATATTAAAGTTAAGGGAAAAAAACTATTTTACAAGTTATACAGTATGTAAAGCTTAATTTAAGTAAAAAATACTTGTGAAATCGCCGCCGTCTGTAATTAGTGCTGTGTTTCCTCACTGTACTGCAAGGCTGATCCACTCACCAAAATATATGCATTTGGATCATCAGAGACAATGACGAGGCGTGATGAGATATCCATGTACAAACGCCTTGCTTCAGGATCCGAGCAAGCTTCTAAGCTTTCGTTATATTTCTGTATAGATCGGACCAAAATTATTAATGAAAAATCTGAAGGTTCTCCGGTTAAAACATGACGTCAGAAAGTCGAACACCTGAATCCCATCGTGACCATGCACAGAGTAAGAAGAGTGCTGCTAAGCACCCGAAACGTCGGAGATTAAAAATAAGTAAAATTAAAAAAGATAAAGCTTCTTCGATAGAATGTCTTGCTTGGAATACTCACGATATTCCTGCACACACGCAAAATTCGAGCCTAGACGTGGAGTTGCGGAAAGTAGACCAGAGTAAACCAAATTAAACTTATCGCGATAAATTCCACAAAAATAGTTTTATTCAATGTGTATTGTTCGCGTAAATATAAGTACAAATATCTATAGTATACAAACTGTTTTAATCAAGCATTACCACATTTACGTTTTTAACCGACTTCAAAAAAAGGACGATGTTAACATTAACGTCTTTATGTTCGTTTTTCGTATGTTACGCAATATCTTCATCGGTTGTGGACCGATTTTGATAATCCTTTTTTAATCAAATAGGTTATACTTTAGGAGTGATCTATAATAGGTACATTTGGAGAAAAAACTCCTCCCCTTAAGTTGGCAAAATAGGAAATGAAATTTTTAATGGAACTGTTTAGACAACATTGAGATTGTGATAATACTTAATCCACTCAAAAGGGTAAAAAAATTAACCCTTACTTAAAACTAAAAGCCGGTTTATAAAAATTAAAAAGAATAATTTCACATTCTACAGTTGTTGTTTAACTATTCCGTACATTTAGAGTTATTGTAGTATAAATGAATACACGGTTGATTATAACCCCTGAGAATAAGGTGGTCGCTTTCAAGCTGTTTCTAAAATAAATTTTGTGAGTAGTTTGTACAACTTTTCGTATTGTATAATTTAATTTAAAAAGGGAAGTCCCGCTGGGTTTCTTGCTGGTTCTGCTTATGACGGAGGATTTTTTTCGAACCCGTGGTGAAATAGATAACGAGTTTCCATAAGTGTTACGGCTACCGTTACAGTCTATTAAAGTCCACAGCTGAAATAGACCTCACCAATAGATTACCTCATAGGGGGGGACATAGTTGCCACGCTTGGCAAGTGGTTTGGCAACCGCAGTTCCTTATTTTTTATTATTATTAGGTAGACGCTGCTGCCCGCCTCTTACGAAACCCACGGGATGATAAAATAATAACTAAAGTTACATCTAATCTATATTGTATATAAAATTATTCTATTCTTTTCATTATCTCTTGGCACCGACTTCTGAATGTGAAATTACTTTATATTCTCTTTAGTAATTTAAAGTCAGTTGTAACTTCGTAGCGGTGCGTAAATTACATGTGACGCCGAAACCATGGCCAACTTCTTGACACGCACTTACACGCACATATTTCCTCTTTCTTTCTTTCTTTTTCAGCCCGTATAAATTCACTGCTGGATGCACACATGTGCACGTAATCATGTCCTTGGTTGTAAATTATTTTAGGTGCACACATGTGTAAGTGAGTGCGTGTTCTTATAGTTCTAGTTGTGCATAGTCTTGGCTTGGTTTTTTTGCATCAGTTTAAATGAACGCAACGCTCCGTCCGTCCTATTTTCTTAAATCGTTTGAGTAAATACGTTCGAGGTTTGGCATAATAATGATTTTCTCACAAAATAAATACTAGTAGATCTAATTCAAAACTGCACGCTTCCCTTGTTGTATTACTAAATTTTATCACTTTTGTCATGTCAAATTTTGTCAAAATGCTTAAGTTTACTAAAACACAATAGAAAAGGCGCGCTAATTTGGATTTTATGGTCAATGTTTTTTTGAATTATAGAATAATAGTAACAATTGAGCACACAGTCCACCTGAAGGTAAGACGATGCTGTGGCCAAAAAAAATCAATATCAATCCTTGATTGTGGATTAAAATGCGGATGCATTTTAAACCCTGAGAACTAAGATGGAATGCCTCGTTTCCAGTAAAAAAGTTCACCGGTCTACACTCACCATATGAAACACAGCAGCATTAAGCTGTTATTTTTCGCTGGTATTCTGTAAGAGCGTGGTCCGTCTCCGGTCGAGCTAACCTGTTCGTGCTTCAACTATAAGTATATATTATAGCTACATGACCAGCATACCACGTCTTTTTTATTTTTTTTTATAGAAGAGGGGGCAAACGAGCATGCGGCTCACCTGATGTTAAGTGACTACCGCCGCCCATGATCAACCGCAACACCAGGAGAATTGCGGGTGCGTTGCCGGCCCTTTAGAAAGGAGTAAGCTCTTTTCTTGAAGGTCCCCAGGTCGTATCGGTCCGGAAAAATCGCCGGTGATAAACTATTCCACAGAGAGGTTGTACGTGGAAGAAAACTCCTTGTGAAACGTACAGTGGTGGACCGCCAAGCATCCAGATATTGTGGATGGTATCGGGACGTTTGCCGTGTCGTGCGTTCACGAAATTTGGCGGCTGGGTTTAATCCGAACAATTCCTCAGAGCACTCCCCGTGATAGATGCGATAAAATACGCAAAGAGATGCAACATCTCTTCGCAACGCCAGTGAATCGAGCCGATCGGAAAGCACTCGGTCGTCGACGATTCGAGCCGCTCTGCGCTGGAAGTCAAGTGGAAGGAGCTGGTACTGGGGAGCCCCAGCCCAGAGATGGGAACAGTATTCCATGTGCGGCCGAACCTGCGCCTTGTAAAGTTGCAGGCGGTGTGCCGGCATGAAATACTGTCCCGCTCTGCTGAGCACGCCAAGCTTTTTAGAGGCCAATTTGGCCTTCCCTTCCAAGTGACCACGAAACTGCACGTCACTCGATATGTCGACGCCGAGGATTCCGATACTGGCTGAGGCAACAAGGGGAGTGCCTTGAAACTGAGGGGATACGACAAAGGGGTTCTTTTTAGCGGTTAACGCGCAAACTTGTGTCTTCTGGGGGTTAAACTGGACTAGATTTAGTCGTCCCCAATCCGAGACTCTGTTCAGCAAAGACTCGACTTCAGACACAAGTTTGTCCCGGCACTCGGAGACGTTTTCCCGAGAAATATATAGGAAGGGAGCTTCGAAAGAAGCGCTTTGTGCCAAACCCGATCGAAGGCCTTCGCAATGTCCAAACTAACGGCCAATGCCTCCCCCTTGAACTCTACTGCCTCCGCCCATCTGTGAGTGAGGAGGTAGACCAGAAGATCACCAGCTGACCGACCACGGCGAAAACCGTATTGGCGGTCACTAATCAGCTGGTGATCCTCAAGGTACCTCATGAGCTGGCAGTTTACAATGGACTCCATTGTTTTGGAGAACAAGGAGGTGATGGCGACTGGCCGGTAGTTGGACGGGTCTGAGCGGTCGCCTTTTTTAGGGATCGGGTGGACGAAAGCCGTCTTCCATGATTTTGGGACTACGCCTAGGGAGTAGGAGTACCGGAAAAGACGCGTTAAAACCGGTGCCAACTCTGGAGCACACGTCCTCAGCACAATTGGGGGGATTCCGTCAGGCCCACTCGACTTGTGGATGTCCAGGGAGAGGAGTGCTTTGCGAACCGAGCGCTGTGTGAACTGCACTTCCGGCATGGAGCACTCACACCGCGGGATGGTCGGCGGCGTACTCCCCTCGTCATCGAGAGTCGAGTTAGACGCAAAGAAGGAGCCTAGAAGATCGGCTTTCTCCTTTGCAGTATGGGCCAGTGAGTCGTCCTCCCTGTGCAGAGATGGAAGAGATGGCTGACAGAAATTCCCCTGGACAGCCTTGGCGAGAGACCAGAATGCACGGGTTCCAGAAGGAAGGCGAACTAGTTTCTCGCCAATTCTGCCTATGTGCTCTGACTCTGCCTTGGCAATGACTCTTTTGAAGGACCTAGAGGCGGAATTATATTTCTTTTTTTAGAGCGCTGGTGTTTACATCCCGGGACGCTGATGCATCAACCCAGGCTTGATAGCACTCCTGCTTATAGCATGATGCTATTTTACAGGAGCGACCAAACCATGGCTGAGATTTGCCTCCAATGGCAACGTCTAAAAAAATGTTACAAAATATACCAAAAATACAAAGGCTCTCGTTATTGAGGGGGTTTGTCTTAATCTCCCCGAGGGACTCGTACCATTTGTGGACTGTTACGAGCTGTTGATGAAGAAGAAGAACATATAATTCAAGATGTAGCCAATCTTGTCAGTGACTTCTCTGACATATGGTAGTACAGCAGGTACACGCTCCACTGTGGCCGGCTTCACTCGTTCACTTATTAAAAGTCGTTCATTATAAAAAGTTACGGATACTGAGGGTAGATATCCGGATACCCTTTTAACTGGAAACAAGGCATTCCATCTTAGTCCTGACAACGCATCTGCATTTTGATTCGTAATCGATGTAATTCGTGTGTGCCGAGTGAGTGTCGAGAGAATTTAAATATATGTTTAGAGTAATAATTTTGGGAAATGAAATTTAGTGATCTGAATTAGATCGCTTGCTATCTATTAGCATAATGGATGGCAGTTATGAAATATATTTTAACGCCGATTTACTGTTGTTGGCTTGGGGGAAAAATATATTAAGTCATTTTAATAAAGGACACAGTAATTTATTACAAAATAAAATAACAAGTCCGATAATTTTTTTTAAAGTTATCCATTTTACTAAAAGAAATATATTTAAAGATATTTTCTTTGAGATTAATATTTTGTTGTTAATAAATAAATAAAAACTTTCCTTCGGAATAAGTGTTTATGTTACACAAAAAATCATTAATAGTAGCTGAAAACTTCTGATATTTTTTATACACAACAACTCAACACACAGACACACATACGGCAAATAGGGTATCTTTCTTTTCAACAAATAAAATTGCACTTAATTTTAATTTAAATTAAAATTATTTTTTAAATTATTCTATTAGTATCATTAGTGCTTTTGTTCGTGAAGACTAATGAAAAATGCCCTTTAAATGACTTTATTCTACAATGGACTCCCATCGCAAGTTCACTGCGCATAAATATCCTGCAAGGAAAGCCACCAAAAACTTCCATGAAGGTAATTAAACCAACAGCGACTTTAAAATACGAAGAGCGAATTAAATTTGTTGAGTGAACTCTCTTAAAACGGAGGCGGCAGGTTACGGTGACTCGAATAAAACTTAATCATATCATCACACTAAGCAAGAGCGCGGTTATACGCGTTGGTTCAATTAGTAGAGATAATTTGATCAGTAAGTTTACTTTATTAGATCGTTCTTGGTTCTTGAATCATCGTGTCTAGCACTGCGAATGTGCTCCGATAGCAAGACCTGCCTAGGGGTATGTCCCTCTTTTTTTTAATATAACGCAACTGCGCTACTTGTACACTAAGACTTTCTTCTATATCGTAGAGGCAGTTTAAATACATAAATTGCTCAAGAACGGACATCCAGACTTGCTGCAATTATTTGTAGACCATACAAACACTTGTTCAGTGCGGGATTCGAACCTGCAGCCCCGGGCGCTGCAACCCAATGCTAAGCTATTGCGCCACGGAGCCGTCACGGTGCCTCTGGTTGTATTGGGTTAAATGTAAAAATATTGATTATAAGAATAAAATAAAAGAAAGACTATACCAGTCCCTGAGGCCTCGTATTTGTAGTTGCCAAGTATATCTTACAAAATCTAATTAAATTAAAAAAAGTTACAGCCTATATACGTTCCACTACTGGGCGCAAGTTTCCTCTCTATCCTGAGAGGGTTAAGGGCAAAGACGTGTCCGCTGCCTTGACCCAATACGTGTTCACGAAGTTCACATCATGTCTTCGAATTTTTTTCTTGTTTCTCGGACATGCAAGTTTCCTCATGATATTTTCCTTCACTGCCAAGCACGTGGTAAATCAACACTTAAAATTGCAATTGACCGTAGTTATACAGAAAACGATCAAAGTCCAATTTTGCCAAAATGAGTTACATAAGTCATTGTGAGCTAGATGTTTTACACTGTACTCTGCAAAAGACGACAAATTTTTCGCACTTCAACTTTTAGAAATTATATAATTATGTCAAAAACGACTACTAAGCTCTTTGAAAGTGTCCTCTTTGAAAGCTCCCATTAAAATCACATTTATTTATTCAGCAGAAAAAGACCAAGATTCGATCAAGATTAAGTCGAGTTCTGCAAAAAAAGTATACTTTTTATTATTCACTGAAAACGACTAGAAAGTTGGTTGCATTTGGCAATTTAATTTATTCTAAATACTCGTTTATCGGTCGCTTAAACAGAATTCTTAAACCGAGCGTGTGGTAGTTTTATTATTTTGCAGGAGGCAGTAGAAGTGTGACGTGAAATAATAATTTACTTGACTAAAATTATTTAATACAATCATACTGAGTATTAGTAACTCGCTTTTTGTGTTCAGATAGATTTTTGTTTATTCTTTTTTCGTTTTGTAATAAAATACCTGTTATTCTAATTAGGTATTTTACTAAAAACAGCTGACTTATATAGCTGCTTCGATATGAATACAAAGATTCAATATAGCAATTTAGCAGAAGACGACTATACATTATTACAAATGTAGGTCGTTATAATATTTTTGAATTTCAAAAACTACATTCTGGACAATACGACCAACTATTTTGTGTTTAGGTTTTTTAATAAGACAACAATAAACTTATATAAAATTGCTTTGATATCCTAACCAATACCATTTTCTATAAATTAGCTTTATTACACACCTGTAAAACACAACAAGTGGGTAATTCATAAGAAATTACTAAAACTTAAGACCTATATATTTCAAAACTGCTTGTACAGGAGGTACAAGCAGTATTTTGACGTGGTTTACACAGATAAAAATGAATATTGGTCAATGATGTACACCATTGTCCAGGAATTAGCTCTATAACATAGTATAAATATTTTTAATTTATTATTATTCCTTTCATTATTCTATTATATACTATTGCCAACATAGTTAAAAGTAATATATTTATCTATTTATTTTTCATTATTTATCGTTTTTCAGAATTTTATCTTTATATTATATTACATAAACATATACATTTAAAATATCTTTAGTTTTTTTTTTTTTTGCATTAAATCTGTCTGACAGCTGCTCGCATGTTTTAGATTAGTGGTCCCGACAGAATAACAGCGCTGCGGCTCTTTGCTGTAGCATAATGCTGAGTCGGGTCCTTTTCGTTGCTGCAATCCAACATAAATTTAAATACTTTTTATAAATACTTTTTACTATTAATTGTTTATTTTTATGTTGAGTAAATTGTTTGTTTTTTATGTGTTTGTATTAGCGTAGCTACGAATAAAGTTATTTTCTTTCTTTCTTTCTTTCTTTCTTTCTTTCAAATCTGAAATCAAATTATTGGTCGCTTTCTGTATAACTACAGTCAATTAACGGTGGGGACCGACCCCACCGATCCCCACCCGATCGACCCGGGGTGCTCACGTACTCTGAAATTTACAGCGAGGGCTTAACACCTGAGCTACCACGGCTCTCTACAAAAGGTAATTATACCTATTAAAACATAACACTAACGTGATAAAAACTGACGAACTGTGGTGATCTTTCAAGTCCTGTGACTACAAATATTAACATTTGGTCAGTTTTTTTCTGTGATTTAACCATGAATAACCCTTCTGTAATTTACACTCCATTTCGATATTGGTATGACATATTTTTAAAGCATGAGGAATACAAACGAGCACACGGCCCAACTCATAATACGTGGATGCCGTGGTCCGTAGACATCTAATTCCACCTTCGATTATGAATCAAAATTCAAAACGCTTTTTAACCCCCGGGGAATAAGACAGAATGTCTCGTTTTTATTGATAAGTGTCTACTAAGTAATTAATAGTCTCCAAATACTTATTTTTTTATTTTAGACATTTTGGATTACTATATTGTCGGACTTGTGTTAGCTATGTTTACAACGTTCTCTGCAAACTAGCTTTTTTTAATCGTATAAGTATTGTACGATTAAAAAAATTGTATAGACAGAGTTTAAAATCAATCAAGAGTTTCAAAATGTATTACAATAAAACGTATCCTGTTATGATACAGTACAGTACAATTCCATACTGTACGTACCCGAAACATTGGGAATTAAAAAGTTAAAATTAAATGCGACAAAACCCGTAAAACTGGTTTCATTTAATATCACTAATTTGGTCAAAGATATTAAATAATTTTTTACATAAATAATATACAAAATGCATGTGTAATAAATGGTGTAATATTGTAAATAGGACGTGCAATATCACGGGTTGCACCAAAATCGGTTATTGGGATTTTTCTGTCAAAAAATTCTCAGTAGCGGCACGAAGTTGTAGGTGTTATACCCCATGCCACAGAAAGCACGTTAAGTCGTTGGTCCTGCGGCTGATTTCGGTAGTGACGGATAACCGTCACTTCGATAAAAGTGAGGATATAGGGAGTGCACCTGTGGTTACGTACACACCTGGTTACTATAATCCAGTCTTCAGCAGATGGCTAGTCTCTGTTGAGACTGGCCGCCGCGACCGAAATTTGGCTGGGAGGACATTATTAGGACGTATAGCTGAAGTGGCAAGGGGTTGGTATTATAGCTCGAAGAATCGACAACCTATGGCGAGGAAAGTTTTACGAGGGTCAGCCTCATACCGTTAGGTGAAATGAGAAGTGTGAAGTGAAGGCCAGCTTCCCACCAGATGGAGTGACGACCTGGTAAGACATGCAGGAAGTCCATAGATGCAAGTGACTCGGGACCGTGCTTTGTGACATATTCAGAAGTGGACTTGTGAAGGGCTGTAATGATGGTAATGATGAATTAAGTCGTAGCCATTTAGTTACATTACAAAGGCCGTGTAGTAGCGGCGTAAGAGAATCCCCTACCCCAAAGCATATCGTTTCGTAAAAAGAGTTTCGTGGGAAGAGTCGACAGAGAGAAATGAAAGAGGAGATGGGCAGCTGAAACTTTCTGATTTTACCGCAGTTTTTTACTATTTTGTGTTGTTGGCAACGTTTGTATGGCAACTATGGCAAATATCTCCCCTATGAAGCGGTAAATGGGATTATCAGGCTTAATTTCAGCAGTTGACTGTTGGTAGGCTGAAATGTAGGATGGATGTTTGTTCGACTTGTCCTCACTTTTCAATAGATAAAAGTGTTTTCTTTATAGTAAAAATAAGAATATAAAAACTTCCTTTAGACCCTCAATTTTATGGTTCGATAGTTCGAAGCGATTCGTTAACCGCAACGGAAATAAAAACACGCACAGATACGCAGTCAAAGCTGATTGCGACTTCCAATTAGAATTCAATTTCTAGCTGCAGTTCTTAAAATTCATATTTTAATAAAAACTTTTGTGAAGGAATCAAATCCCTTTATTTGCAAGAGAACGAAGTGATAAATGTCTTTAATAGATTTCCGAAACGCTCATTTCTCCAAAGCCATTATGTTGACTTTTCTTTTTTTGGTTTTTTTATTTATATTCACTTACCATCCATTTATATCCACACAAAAGAATACAAAAGCATAATGATTTCTTATATTTACGCGAACACTACCCAATTGATAAAAACTATTTTTATGGATTTTATCGCGTTTAACCTATATGATTTTTAATTGCCAACGTTTCGGGTGCTTTCCAGCAACTATAGTCATGGGGGACTGAGGCGGCTGACGTCCCGATGTCAGTTTTAACCCGGAGTACCTTCAGCTTTTTAATTATTATTTATGGTTCAATCTAAGCTGAATGCACTTACGCAATCTCCATACAATACCCTTTGGGACCATTGAAATATTTATACCGTAATTTAATAGAAGGCTCCCTGAGGCAGAGAGTTAGCATTTGGGTGTATCACTGAGGGCCGGGGGGTCTGTTTGTGTCATGAAGTCTTGCAGTGGTATGTTTGGGCTTAGTTTTATACATATACATATACATACATAAACACTCACTCCTGTCACCCAGAGGGGTAGGCAGAGACTACAGACTTCCATTTGGCACGATCCTGACACACCTCTCTCGCCTCCTTCACATCCATATACCTACTTCGCCTACGCATACATGCTCGTCGGCTAAGGGCACTCCTAATTTGGCCCGTTTTCAATAAATTGCCAATTTGGTCGATAAATTTTCGCCCAGGTCGTCCCTTTCCGACTTCACCATTCACTTCTGCAACATAAATTTTCTTTGTCATTCTTTCCTCATTCATTCTTTCCACATGACCAAACCACCGAAGCATTCCTTTCTTAATCCTGGTCACAACATCATCTTGTAAACCACACTCTTCTCTTATCACAAAATTTCTCACCCTGTCATTCAGATTCAGCCCTAACAAACTCCTTAACGACCGCATTTCTACTGCGTTCATTCTACTCTCGTGCTTCTTCTGCCACACCCAACTTTCACTACCATACGTTAAAGTAGGGACTAACACAGCATTGTGAATTGCCATACGTGTCTTTTTCGACACATTTTGACTCTTCACAATAGAGTATAGGGCCCCATTTACTCTATTGCCTGCATTCACTCGTCGTTCTATATCCTTATCACTTCTCCCATCCCTGCTAAATACGCTACCCAAATATACAAACTCATCTACTTGCTCGATCAACTCCCCTTCTATTCTTATTTCACATATCGTTTTACTTTCTTCTCTTTCAAAAACCATATCTTTCGACTTTCATACCCCTTTCTTTTAGTGATCTGTTCATTAATGAAATCATTTGCAAATCGGCCGCCGAGGACGCAAGAATAACTTGATCATCGGCGTACAAAAGTCATTTGACGGTTAACTCACCCATTCTTAATCCGCACTCTTCAACTTTCAAATTTTTGCAAACAACTGTCCATAAATAGGTTAAACAGCCACGGGGAAGCCACACAGTGTTTGCTATAACACATCCCTATCCACTCTGTCATAGGCTTTTTCCAAGTCCACGAACGCACAAAAAACCTTTTGGTTTCTGGCTAAAAACTTCTCCGCAATCATGCGCATGGAAAAGATTTGATCTGTACACCCCATTCCCTTTCTAAAACCCGCTTGCACATCCCAAATTTTTCCATCAGTTTCTTTCATAACTCTTTCAATTAACAGCTTAGCATACAGTTTACCCACAATACTAAGAAAGCTGATACCACGGTAGTTTTTGCAGTCCTGCTGTGACCCTTTTCCTTTATATATTGGTACTATAACTGCTTTACACCAGTCATCCGGTACCTGTTTTAATTCCCAACATAAATTAAACAAGGTGTACAGCAGGCCTGCCACCACTCCCTCTCCAGCCCTTAGCATCTCGAGTGATACTCGATAGAGTATCACTCGAGATCATATCCAGCTGCCCTACCTGCTTTCGTGCTTTTCATTGCTTTCATTATTTCATCTTCACTCATCTCCATACCCCTTTCCACTTCGTTCGGAATTTCTAGTTCATTTAATTCAGACGACTCTTCACACATAAACACACTTTCAAAGTATTCCTTCCATCTGTTTAAATTCGAAACTTCATCATTCAGAATACATCCATTCTCGTCTCTTATAGCATTAATTATAGGCTGTATTGTATTTACCCTGGCAGTTCTTACGAGTTTCCAGAACATTTTTATGCTAGCTTGGAAATTATCAGATATCCTTTTATAATTCTTATCCGTTCTTACTGTCTTTTTACTTTCAACAACTTCTTTTACTCTCTTATTTAGACGTCTAAAATCTGCCTTTTTTCTTTCAATCTCATCATTCATACCAGAAGAATTACCAGCTTTGGTTGCTAATAAATCTAACCATGCTTTCTTCTTTGATTCAACTTCCACCCGTACCTCATCATCCCACCACAACGTATTACTTTTGCTTTCATTTGTTCTCTTACTTACACCACATACTTCGGTGGCTGCATCCACTAAACCTTTCTTAATATTATCCCACACAGTATTCAAGTCTAAATCATTCATACGCAACTCATTCAAACATCTAATATTTTCTCTCAGTCTACATTTATACTTCTCTTTCACATCTTCATCTTGTAACTTCTCTATTCTTATACGCTGTAACGCAGTGGTAGACACAGATGTCTGATGCCGCCAATGCTTGAAAAGACCATTAATTCGACATAAGACCAAGTAATGATCCGTCCCTACGTTGGACTCCCGGCAAACCCCTGTATCTACGACTGCGCTCCTCATCCCTTTTATCCACAATTACGAAATCAATCATGCTTCTATCATCACATCTTTCCCATGCATACATGTGAATCTTCTTATGACGAAAAAAAGTATTCGTCACAAAAAGATTCTTTTCCACACATACGGTGAGGAAGTTTTCACCATTCTCATTTATACTTTCATCACCAAACGTTCCCAATATCCTTTCATAACCAGACCTCTTCACCCCAACCCTTCCATTAAAGTCTCCTAACATAATATTATTTTCATTTTCCTTACATTTTGTCAACACCATCCTTACCATGTCCCAAAACTGCTCTCGGATGTAAGTGGACTTAGTCATGTCTGGGGCGTACACCTCTAGCAGGAACAGCTTCTTTAAGCCCACTTTCATTCGTATGTATAGCAGCCTCGGGCTTACACATTCATACTCTTTCACACATGGACCCATTCTTTCTGAAAGGATGAAACCAACTCCCTGGCATGCCCGTTCGGTCTCGTCTACACCAGACTAATACGCGCTATACGTGCCTTGTGCAGTGGCATCCTTTCCCTTTCATTTCGTCTCATTCACACATAACACATCTATTCCTCTGTCATTCATCATTTCGCATACTTCATCCATCTTATCATTCATTTCTCCACATACATTCAGCGTAGCCAGACGGGTTACCGCAATCCACTTTTCGCCCCTCCGGGAGACAGAACGTGACGGGTGGCGAACCTCGTCGCCGGTTTTTCTCCCGGAGATTCTTCGCACCCCTGCCCCATTAAAAGGGCGCCGGGAACTCGGGGCCATTTCTTTTATTTCCTGTGTCATGGTGCGAACAAGGGGTGGTGGTAGATTTTACGCCGCTACCATACGGCGAGGAGCCGAGTCTATTTTTTCGGCTTTGTCGCTCGTTTAGCACCACCCGGGAGACACGTGTAGGGTGGGCCTAAGGTTAGGTGGTCGAAGCCTACGGACGCGAGCGACTCATCCCCCTTGTGGCCGTGGAAGGAAAAGGGGAGATCTCCTGCCGGGCAAGGTGTTCTACCCGGGGAGCGGCCGACACTCCTAGTGATAGTTCAGAGAAGTTCTATATATACTGTCTATGATTCGGAATGTTAATAGCGCGATTTAGGCTTCGGTGTGTTTCGGTGTGCTAGTGGCGCGACGACAGCGCCGGTACATCACCCCCTGCTCAGACCAGAGGTCGATAGTGCAGCCTCGTTGCCGACGAATGTGCAAGTGCCAGGAGATCGCCTTGTAGTCTGCGGTGAGTCGAGTAATCTGCGAGAGTGCCGTGAAGCAGAGGCGAGCAGTAAGGCTCAAAGCCATGCCGAACACTGTATAGCGCAGAGAGTAGCTTGAAGGAACAGGAAGCATTATTATTCCAGTGCTGCGATGAACCTTGTGAAGCTATATGGCTTGCAGTATATGGAGACTGCTGACGATATCTGCTCGGGAGCGAATGAGAGGGGTATTCTATGACGATGATGAAGCTTGAAGTTTCTGAAGGTCGTTGGTTGCGTGTTCAGATCACGTCGGGGTCACCACTGTGGACGTGGAAGAAAAGGGGAGATCTCCCGCCGGGCAAGGTGTTCTACCCGGGGAGCGGCCGACACTCCTAGTGATAGTTTTTTTTTTTGCACCCGAAGCAATTAAAGGGCTACCCTATACGTAGGGAGCCGGAAAATGCATTACGCATACCACGATAGCCGGCCTATCGTGGTTATGAGGGACTCACTGTCCTACCGGGGACCCTAAGTGATACCCTCTAAAAACCACCTTTGGGGACAGGCAACCGGCTGATTAAGCTGTATTGTGCCTTATCGTGAGCGACCCTCTTTTGGGAAAAGAGGGCGCAGGCGGCTACGAGCCGCTGAGGGAGTGCCTATGAAGGCAAATTAATATTAGTAATGTAATAATTTAATTTAATTAGAGTTAGCCTGAGTCGCCAGGAGGCAGTTCAGGTCGTTTGTTAGTTTATATATAGCTGCCTCACGAATTAAATGATTTGAGTGCGACTCTGAGGCTTTGAAGAAGTTCTCAGAGAGTTTTTGGAGAAATTGTTGGAGAAAGGTCAGCATTACGGACGTACCAAGGTGCGTTCGTAGCTCGAAGACAGAAAAGGTTTTGAACTATTTGGAGTTCATTAATAATTTTAGGGTTGGCGTGGGCAAAAACGGGGCCCGCGTATGACATGACTGGTCGTATACAGACCTTATAAAGGGTACGCTTGTTTTTAAGGGACATTTTACTGTGTCGGCCCAACATACTGTTGAGCCTACTCAGATAGAACCGTGCGTGACGGATTACTCTTTTGACGTGGGGCCTGAAAGTGAGCCCTGTGTCTAGAGTGACACCTAAATATTTGGCGGTCGTATGCCAGGGGACAGGGGTCCCTAGCATACGTATTGGTGGAGTGTTTTTGAGACGGCGTCGTTTATAATCGAAGTGAACGGCGGAGCTCTTCTCCGGGTTCACATCGATGCGCCATTTTTTGAACCAAGCTCCTAGGTCATCGACTTACTTTTGGATCTTGTTCCGTATGAAGGGTAGTGAGATACCTTTGCAGTAGATAGCAGTGTCGTCTGCGAAGAGGGAGAGCTGAACACCTTTCGACGGGATGGGAATGTCGTTGGTAAACAGGATGTACAGCAGAGGAGCAAGTACTGAGCCCTGAGGGACACCAGCCTTGATAGTTCGCTGTGAAGATAGCGTGCCTTCGTGTCTAAAACGAAAGGTACGATGCTTTAAGTAGGAGGCCACGAGACGTACTAGACGATCGGGGAGACCTATTTTGTAGAGTTTGTAGATAAGGTATGTAGATCTGTATGCCAGACTCTATCGAAAGCTTTAGCTATGTCGAAAAAGACAAGTAGAAGCCGCTGAGGATATATTCCACAATGCGGTGAACTTGTTGGGGACATGAGTGTTGGGCTCGGAAACCGAATTGATGGGGAATGATAAGAGGGTCACCGTCTGTGGGAAACAGATAGCGCCTCATACGTGTTTAGATGACTCTTTCGAAGAGCTTGCCCATTGCCTTGAGGAGGCTAATGGGGCGATAACTGGAGGGAAGTTGAGAGGCTTGCCTGGCTTGGGAATTCCAATCACAGTTGCCTCTTTCCACGTAGTGGGAAAGTAACTAAGGTTCAAGCAGGCGTTGAAGATAATAGGTAAAAAGGTTAACACCTGCTCAGGAAAGTGTTTTAGGGCTTGGTTGGAGATGCCATCCGCGCCCGGAGCCTTTTTAGGCTTAAGTCCTTTAATGAGGAATGAAATCTCATCATTGGACACAGAGATAGGTTCGGAGGCCGTAGGGGGTGAGTTTCGGCGGCGGACCTCATCCTCCACTGCCTGGACGTGTGATGGGTCGACGGTTTGAGAGCTAGGAGAGCATTGTGCGGCAATGCTATCTTTTTTTTTTTTACACATGGGGAAATGCCTACGCATACCCGCCTCGCGGGGGCAAGGACGGGTTATGTCGGACTCGCACCGACTAAAACCCCATGGTGTTCCACCTTTGTCGCTTATTGGCAGGGCCACGGGAACGCTTTCGCACACATCCGCAGCCCCACCAGCGCCTGCCGCCCCACGGCAGCACCTCCTCGGGAGAGGAATATTCCTCCCCGTTCTCCTTCACAGGTAAGGCGCACCAGAACACATGGCGCGCCTTCCTCCACGGCCTCCAATTAAACATGCGCATCAGACGCCCCCGCGTTCGATGCGCGAAGGCCATGGGGCCAGGAAAAACGAGCACTTAGAAGTACTAGCCTTCCCGACCCCAGCGGCGGATCTGGTCTATGGCTCCGCCGCCAACCAAGATTCGGCTGCGGAGGGTAGGGAGAGCGGCGCCTCGCAATACCGACAATCCTCTCCCCCCGCAGCCCCACCACCACCGCATCAACGGTGCGGCCCCGTTTGAGTCGCGGAGGATAGGGCGAGTGGCGCATCGCCATACCAACACTCCTCTTCCTCCGCGACTCCACCTCGGCTGCAGCGGTAGGTGGGGAGGACACACCTCTCACCGCAGTCCACCAACACACATACGAAGCGGGCTTCCCAAGCCCACTCGGAGTGGCCACCTCGGGCCGGCCCTCCACCTCGGACCAGCCATTTGGGTTCCTCTTTGTTCACCGCGGGAGACCAAGCCACGGCTACTAAGCCCCCCCGCCACGACAAGGCGGGAACCCGATCGGGGGGGCGGCAATGCTATCTGCAAAGCACTCAGCCTTTTCCTCGTCCTCGAAGGCAACCGTGCCGTCGGGACGGGAGAGAGGGGCAGTATGGGTGATAGCGTCTATGCGGAGGGCTCTGGCCATCTGATAGTACGCTGTATGAGATGGAGAGATATTCTCCATGAATTCACTCTTTTCGAGGTCTCGAAATTCAGAGAGGCGGAAACGGAGTTCTCGTTGAAGACGATTGGCCGCGCGCCTATATTCGGGGGTGGGATATTTTGTTGCTCTCCGGAAAGCAGCTTTTTTGGCTTTTAATAGGTTGCTAATATGTAGGGGAAGCCCACTATTGTTAGCAACCGGGACGACCCTTTCGTTCTCCTTAAGGGAGGATTTAATAAGGGTGGAGAGTGAATCGACCGCGGTGTCGATTTTTTCCGGACTGTCTATGTCCGACGGTAGGGAGATGGTAGAGTCCTGTGAGTCCAGAGCTTTAGCTAGGGATTCCTTGAATCCCTTCCAGTTAGTGAAGGTTTTCGTGTGTGTTGGGGGAGGTGGCTGATGGCCAAGAATGAGGGAGACCGGTCGGTGATCGGATCCTAGATCGTCTAGTGTCTCGATTGCTCTGAAGTTGAGAGAAACTCCTTGGAGTAACGCAAAATCTAGTACATCGGGGGCGTGATCGGTGTTATCGGGAAAGTGAGTAACACCGATGGGACTATGGACGGTAATATCAGGAGACTGCGTGATATCGAGTAGTATCTTGCCACTAGGGGACGTAGTACGGCATGTCCATTCAGTATGCTTGGAGTTAAAATCTCCAAACATAATGACTGAATTGCCTAAAGATAAAATGGCCTCAAAATCTTTTTTGAGGGGATGGGTTCCTGAAGGGATGTAACAGGAGGCTATGAGGATGGACTGATGTCCAGTCATAGTTAGCCTGCATACCGTGGCTTCCATGTTGGTAAGCTGCGGAGTAGAAATGGGCGAGCAATGAAGTGTCTTCTTGTAATAGATGGCCGTTCCGCCGCCTCGGCGGTCGGGTCTGTCGTTACGAAGAAGAGAGAAGTTTTTAATAGAAAGGCCTTTAGTGTCCTTCGTTTTGAGATTAGTTTCCTGTAGGAGGAGGAAATCGGCTTCACGATTCCGAAGAAAGAGCTTAAGCTCTGGGAGGTTATTTCGCAAACCGCGAATATTAAATGATACAAGTGATAAACCCTATGGTGAGTGTAGAGAACCGGAGACCCTTTTTGCTGGAAACGAGGCATTCCATCTTAGTCCTCACGGGTGACAACGCATCTGCATTTTGATTCGTAATCAAGGATAGATGTAGATGTCTATGAGCCACAGCAACCACTTACCATCAGGTGGACTGTGTGCTCGTTTGTCACCCTATCCTATAAAAAAAAAGGTTTCATACGACCGTGAGATTTTGGTAGAGTAATTTGCTCTGACATTAAAGTTAAGTTAATTAAGTTAACTTAACTTACAACGCTAACAGGAGATTATTATGCTCTGCAAGAGCGAGGAGACGTTCTTGGGGGGACTTCGCAGCGCGCAGTTTGCGTGCTTCTACCGTGGTTTCCCTAATGTCAATATTCCTAATAGCGGAATATAGTGTATTGTAGTCATCAGGTGTGGGCTCTGACTCATGGGAGTAGGAGGTTGTCCGCGGTGGGTCTGCGTTTTTGGGGCCCCAGGGAAAGACTGGAGGCTGTATAGGCTTCGAGAAGCCCGGAGGGGGCCGAATTATGCCCTGAGGGGGCCTAGGGGGACCCTGAGAGGGTCGAGAGAAGCCCTGGATGGGCCGAGAAAGGCCCTGACGGGGCCGTTGGTGGAGGGCCGGGCATGAGCGTTCATTGACCGGCGCTGGAGCTTGCCTACTGGGGCGAGGTTGAGGTGCGCGGGGGCAACCCCTATAGTTAGCCGGGTGTCCTGTCTGTTTGCACAGGACACATGCGGGCGAGGATTCGGCGTCTTTGGGCCGGGGACACTCTTTAGTGTTGTGGGGTTCGAGGCACTTAACGCACCTGGGTGGGGCGGAGCAGTTGGCCGCCGCATGACCATATAGTTGGCAGCGGTGGCACGCGCCGGGAAACCGCGCCTATGTGGGGGCTCAACCTTCACTCTCGACAGGCCACACACTGGTACGTACCTGCCGGAAGATGGTTTTAGCCTCCGGCACGTTGGATAGGATGACTTAGGCAAGGTTGAATCTCTTGCCCGTTCTACTGTGCATTTTGTGCACGGCTTCCACGGGGAATCCTTGGGACTTAAGGTCCTCAAGGATTTCCTCGTTGGAGAATTCGAAAGGGACGCCTCGGATGACGCCCTGACTTTACGCTCTTCCGGGAGAGCGTAAGTGTGATAAGAAACTCGTGCGGCTGTGAATAGCCTGGTGAGTTTGCAGAAATCCTCGATCGAGCTGGGGATGATTTTGATAGCCTCCCCGAGGTTGACGGCAAGGTCGTACTTGATTCCTGCGTCGTAGCAGGTTTTCGACAGCTGGGTAAATTTTGCCTTGTCTCTTAGGAAGACAGGGGGCGGGACTTGCTTCTTAGCAAGGACTGGAGCTCATCGAGAGGATGGTTTTGTCGGAGTTGGGATGTCTAGTGACATAAGTGGGACGGCGGCAGCGGCGGGGCTGCGGAGGTTGTAGGAGCGGCAGGGGCCGCTGAGATAGGGGGGGTACGTTTTAACGTGGCGCGCTTACCATTGCGCTTGGAGTTAACGGTGGTAAATGTAGACTCCCCGGTTCCGTCGGAGTCATAGGACTCCGATGAACCGGAGCCTGAAGTGGTGGCGGGCCTCTACCGGGAGGCTGGCGCCGAGGACTCGGAGCATGCGTACTCCATTTCTAAGGGGGCAGAAGACTCTAGGGGGGCAAAGGAGTTCCTCGTTTCGAGGTATGTCGCGATTACTGGCGGCGGGTGGTGTGCTTGAGGGGCAGGGAGGGGAGCCTGGGCGGAGATGGTGGCGATGGCGGCGAGGACCGTCTCATTGATATTTAAACCATATTGGTTTATGATGGCGGCGAGGGACTCAGATAGGCTATGTGTGGCCATTTTGGGGCAGTAAGCTAAGCTCGGTAACGATGAGGACGGGTCCCTGTTCTCGGTAGAACAGGGACTTGAAGGCGAGACGTACTACGAGACAATATACACGTAATAATAATGCAAGAACAACAAGAAAATAAAAGAGACAGTACACGAAAAAAAAATGAAAAAGCGGAAGTCAGTCAAACCTCCCTGCCCGAAGACAGGGGGGCAAGAACTGTAGCGTGAAAGTGACTCACCAGCCTCGAAGCTGTTCAGCATGAGCAGGACAGCGGAGGCGCGAGAGCGAGACAGCACTACCGTACTGTACGAGAGCGCGGACCACCTGGAGGCGACCGTCCGAGAACGATGCCACCGGCGGAGTGAGCACTGCGTCGGCGCTGTACAGCGCGAGCGGGACAGCGGAGGCGCGAGAGCGGGAGAGCACTACCAAACAGGAACGAAAGCGTGGACTACCTGGATGCGACCGCTCGGAAGCGATGCCACAGGCGGAATGTGCCTGAGCTGCCTAGTGATAGTTCGGAGAAGTTCTATATATACTGTCTATGATTCGAAATGTTAATAGCGCGATTTAGGCTTCGGTGTGTTTCGGTGTGCTAGTGGCGCGACGACAGCGCCGCTACACCCTTAAATAATATAATTCTTCCAAATTTAAAAAGACATTTCCACAATTATATGTTCTGCGGCTCCAACGCGCCGGGTACCAGCTAGTATTTAATAAAATTCTAATCTGTTCTATTAATAAGGAATGAAAATTGTAATGATTTCAGGTAAGCTCTCAAAGTATCTGAGTGTGCTTAATTATTAAATATAACTTTTCATTAAGCAACCGACCAGAGGCTTTGAAGATACGACTAGATACCACATAATATATTTCGTATCGCAGTAATGAGCGGCTAAGACACCTTTGAAATTTAATTACAGTTGATTCAATTTTATTATTTGTTGACAGAATTCATGTTTTTTATAGATCTTTAGTGATAAGCTTACAATCCAGCTCATAGCAAGATGTTAATGCAGTCTATATATGTCTAGAGCCAACTTCAAGCATAGAAGGCTGCAGGTGCGTTATCACTTTGAGGAATAAGATAGAATACTTCACAGCTTGTAATTATACTGGCTCTGTACGCTTCAGAACAGAACTCAGCTCTGTTGTGTCGTGCTGCTGGTTGGCGACAGAAGTAGGTAAGAGTGTGGTACCTGCACAGGCGGACTTCTAGACGGAAAAGAAGTTCTATTGATTCCACCGCGAGATCATTCTGTATATATATATGTCATTATATGGATTAAGGAGTAATTAAACGTCAAGTAGCCGGTTCGATCCATGTGATAAAATATTTAAATCCCTCAATGAAACGTTTCCAGCTAATAGCGGAAGTTCTCACGTCACTAGTTCATTTCCGCTATCACTAATGCTGAAAAGGATTTATTCAAGGACGGCTCTGTAGCGCATAGCAATATGTTACGGCGTTGCACAATTATTTGTATGACCTATAAGTATTTGTTCCGGGTCTAGATGTTTGTCCTAGTGCAATTTATGAGTTTAAACTGTCCCCATGTTACAGAAGAAAATCCTAGTGTGGAGGTAACTTTTAAAAAACGTTAGCCATCTTTATTATACGTATAATTCGCCTATGCTATCTTGTGTGTTTAATTACTTCCTATTTCATGTATAATTCGCCATGTAATCGCAGTGTAAGAGACTCCACTACCCTGTATCATCCTGTGTGTGTCGTGACTGGTGACAGAGGAAAATGAAACGAGATGAGCAGCAGCATCCTACTGACAACAACTCAAATTAATCAAACATTGCGGTTACTATGCCCGCATGCAAGGTGTGGCTACTATGGCAAATATTCCGTCTATGACGCAATCTATTGGACAATGTATTTTTTTTATAGAAGAGGGGGTAAACGAGCATTCGGCTCTCCTGATGGTAAGTGACTACCGCCATCCATGAACAACCGCAACACTAGGGGAATAGAGCAATTGACTTTAATTAACAAATCATTAATAAATAAATCTGATGATAATTCGGGACTCAATCACAACTTATTATCATTTTTTTAATTAAAACCAAAATTCCTGTGACAAAGGAACTTACAGTTTGTATGATGGTACGAGTAAGTTAGTATTGCAGCTCAACGAGATCTACAACCAACTTCAAACAAAGAAGGCTAGAGATGGAGTTCTCACCACTGAGGACTGAGATGGAATGCCTCACAGACTACAAGTGTGACTACGCAATTGGTAAGAGGAAAAAACCTATTCAAACGGACCTAGAGCCCTATGAAAACCTATTAGTTTATATAATTTATTGCCACGTTGGTCTGGGAATTATAGGTCCCATGTTTATGTGCGCCTTATAACAATAAATAATAAATTACTGCATACGTGTTAGAGCCACGCTTCAGCTATATTATTATTGTAGCACGAATGGGTAGGCTCGACCGGAGCAGGACCAAGCTCTCACAGAATACCAGCGTAAAATATCAGCGTTATGTTTGCTGTGTTTTGTATGGCGAGTGTAGAAATCCGGAGACCTTTTTTACTGGAAACTAGGCATTTAATCTTAGTATCAGGAGTAACAACGCATATGCGTTTTGATTCTTAATCGAGGATAAATGTAGACGTATATGAACCACGGAATTCACTTTCTGTTATCACCCTTATTCTATAAAAAAATGTGGTAACTGTGTTACTTGCCTAACATGTCGTGCAAGGCGACTGTTGGGACTTGTGATTGTATAGGTGATGAGCTAGACACCACTTCTTACACAATTTTCCATCTATAACCATTTTTAGCTTAACTTGGTCCGAGTGGCTTACTGATCTTTGGATTCTGCCTACCTCAAGTATCACAGGCGCCTCATATATTTTTTATTTTTTTATAGCATAATGGTAATAAACGAGCACACAGTAAACCTAATGCTACGTGAATGCCACAGGTATCTAAATCTATTTTTGTTTAAGAAATTGCATTTGTCACCCTTGAGGGCTAAGATGGAATAACTGGTATACAGTAAAACGGTCACCGGTTCTCTACACTCTGCATTCGAAACACAGCAAACATAACTCTGCTATTTTAGGCCGACATTCTATGGCAGCGTGATCCTTCCCCAGTTGAGCCAACGCATCCGTGCTACAACTATAATATGTTACCTCGTTTGTACCTCTATATGCATATATATATACATAAACAATGCGACACGTAGTTTTTATATTTTATATAAAAACTACGTGTCGCATTGTTTGTTCGCGATGAACTCCGAAACCACTCAACCGATTATAATGAAATTTGTAAATGTGAAATGCTTGCTACATGGGAGATAGGACAGTTTTTATCAACTTTTTTATTGTGAATTTAAAGATTTTTTCAAAGTACAAAGGGTCTTCGGAAAGAGCAAAGTCTGATTGGTCATCTAGTGTATTTGATTCATTCATTTCAAATACCTCCACCTCTCAAAGGGAATTTTTCTTTCAGTTGCGAAATATATTTAATTAAAAGTAAATAGCCACACGATATCAAAGAAAACTTGAGTGTTATTTATAAACTTCAAAGAACAAGTTTTCATGGCATGTTTTTATCTCAATTTTATTTTTTACGCTCAGATATTTTTACAGAAAAATGATTGAAGAAAAGCAAGACCTAGTAAGAGACATTCTCACATTTTCATAAAATTTAAGTGGCGAACGAACTCACAGCACACCTGGATATACTAAACCCGAACGACGAATCATACTCAAGCAGCAATAAATATGTACCTCAGAACTTTAAATCAAGTGTACGACAAGTGTGTGTTGCCAGTGATGATATACGGAACTTTCAAAACACGAGATCACTTCTTTTCATGAGGCCGGCAACACACCGGAGTTCATACGCGGTTGTCGAGACTTATCACTTTTTACGTGGAAGAGCCATACTGCAGCCATATTATAGTTGTAGAACAAGTTGGTTGGCTCAAACAGGTAAGGACCACGACCCATGCACTCACAAAATAGCAGCATAATACTGCTGTGTTTTGTATAGTGAATGTAGGGAATCGGAGACCGTTTTTACTGAATACGAGGTATTCTATCCTAGTCGTCAGGGGTGACGCATCTATATTTTGATTCGTAATTGAAGATAGATGTAGATGTCTATGGGCCACAGCTCCACTTAACAGCAGGTGAACTGGGTGTTCGTTTGTCACCGTTATTCTATTACAAAAATCCATCAGGTTAGCCAAATGCACATTTGCCCTCTCGATGTTTCCAGCCATGGAGAGAGCTATGCTCGGAGTTTCTCTGCGTTATATGTAAATTAAAGTTTCATCAACAATTACATCGCAACGATAATTATAACGCCTATTTTGACTACTACTATCTAACTTACCCTACACAGAGTTGTATTTGACACAAAGTTACTTGGAGCTTCCGCCCTTGCGACGTAAGAGGTAATGTGGTACTTTATTGGGTTAGTACTTTCTTATTAATTAACTTTAGGTATTTTGCATCAATTTCGTGAAGCTATAACTAAATATATACTTTTTATATAATCATAACTAAATAAAATACAATCATTTGTTATCTGTATATTTGTTTGTGGTGAACAATAAAAGTATATTCAACTTTGTATGGAAAATAAACTTTTTAATGGGCCACACAATACTTCCTGCTCTTCCATAATACTTTAATAAGTATCCATTAGTAGTATAACCGGCTAGGTATAACCCTCCTGCTTCAGCCATAAAACAGCAGTTGACGCATTGTTGTATGTGTATCTAATTAAAGGGTATGTGGGGCCAATACAATAATTACATGTAGTTAAAGTATTTGAATCCTTCAAACTGAAAACACATTTATCAACTTCTTTAGTTGAAGAGCGGGTGCAAGTGTCTTTATTGTTCAGTAGTAGCTAATTACCATCAGGTGAAATATTAGCTCGCATTATAATGTTTAATTGGTATTTATTAAAATACGACAGAAAAGAAGAAATAAGAATATTCACTACCCCAAATCATTGCATAACTTACTTAATTTTGGCCGTAACGACTTAACTTACTTAACTTTGACATAATACTACAATTTCCTACATTTCTACGAATTGTGGCAACTATGGGAAAATCCCAGATGAGCCAATCTATGGAGAAGGCCTGTGTTCAGCAGTGGACTTTCCGTTGGATATAATGGATGAATGAAGGAATGGATCTGGGGTGAGGTCGTACTTTGTTTGAATTTGGCTGTAGATGTCCATGGGCAGGAGGAGTCTGCTAGGAACTGCACTGTAAGTTTCATTGTCACTGCAATTTTATAAAAATAATATTTTTACACAAAGAAGTATGCCCACTTTCCACACATTGATTGACCTATCATTTGATTCTTTTTCAGGTCGCGTCTACCTACAACTACTGTTGCATAAAATCAATTATTGTTTATAATAACGTAATAACTTATCACCTTTTTATTTAGAGGCCAGGGAAAAATGCTATAAACTAAATAAGTTTTACGGATTATAACCTGTCAACTGTACACTTTGGTATACTATGGCGTGGAAAGAAAAATAACTTCCACACCATAGTATAAAACCACAAATAAGCATATCTGATCATAAAATAATAAGATAAGAAACAAAAAACAATTGGTTAATTTGAACATTCATAAACCACATGACAAATTAATAAATTTTTCGTAGTCTGTAAAACGAAATGTGTAAAACACTTTTTTTTTAAACATATATTGTCATGGCTTCTGGGCTTTTACGTCTTTGTTAAACGCGTTGCTTCTCCAAAAGTCTATTGAGAAAAATAAACATATTAATATTGCTTTTTTTCCTGGCTTTATTGAAAAATTTTATTATGCGATACGAAATAAGCAAAATAAAGGCAATTTTATAAGATATTTTACATCACTAGACGCGTTAGAAAATTTTCAGGTAAAATTGGACATGATTCTTTGAGTCAAATACATTCTCTTTCACAATACGCTTTTCAAAATGTAGACTTAATGACATAATTCGTTGCCGGGATACGTTAAAGCAAACTCACGGTGATTGTTACACAAGGACGTATACATATCCTTTCGATATATATATTTTATTTTCAATTCGATCACCACATAATATATATATATATATATATATATATACAGAATGGGTCCCACATATATGCAATAAATGAAACCACAAGTAATACTAGTCCGTAGAAGTGTAGAAAAATTAAATATTAAATTAAAACCCGTAAGATAAAAAAGTGAAATTTTCAAACAAAATAAATATTAAAATAAATTCAGTAAAAGTGAACACTCTGGTTAGACAACGTACCTTGAACCCTTGGAAGAGTGACAACGTTGCACGCGGGTGGCACGCCGACAAAGGACACCGCTGTCGATATGTCGCAATACCAATAGTTTGCACTGCGTGGCAACGTCGCTTTTTAATGTTCAAGGATTCATTCAAGTTCATTGAATCATTGACTTAGTGACCCAATTCTATAGAGTGTTCAAATTTGCTTAAAATTAAAACTCTACTTTTTGACTTAATTACTGGACCGATTACGTTCATTTTTTGTATATCGTCAGCAAAGGCGATAACAAGTATATGGTTTCATTTATTGCATATATGTGGGACCCATTCTGTATATATATACTTACCTTGATTTCGTATCAATCTAATGAGTGGGTAAGACGTACTTTTGCAATTAAATTGAAACAGTTAATCCAATTTAATTGCATGTTGGTAGAATTCGTATGTTTTTTTGCAAACCTGAAATGATAAACATACAATCTATCTCATAGCACGAAGCTAATGCAGTTTATAGACGCACGCAGTCAACTTCCAGCATGGAAGGCTGCAGGTGCTTTGTGACCTTGAGGAGCAAGATGGAATGCTTCACAAGTTATAATTATACTAACTCTGTACTCTTCAGACCAGAACGGAACACAGCTCTGCAAGTACTGCTGGTTGGTGACAGAAGTAGGTAAGAATGTGGTACCTTCACAGGCGGACTTCTAGACAGAGAAGAAGTTCTATTAATTCCTGCGCGAGATCATTCTGATCCTATAGCTATCATTAAAGGGTTGTAGAAGTAAGTAAACGTTAAGTATCTCGTACGATTTAAGCGATGAAATGTTTAAATCACTTAATGAAATGTTTCCAGCTAATAGCGGAAGTTCTCGCGTCAGTGGTTCATTTCCGCTATCACTAATGCTGAAAAAGAATTTATTAAAGGACGGCTCTGTAGCGCAGTGACAGCAATGAGTTACGGCGCTGAGGGCCGCGACTTCGAATCCCGCGCGGAACAAGTATTTGTAAAAATACTAATAGGCCATATTAGTATTATTCCCGTCTGTATGTTTGTGCTTTTCCAATTTATGAATGTAAACTATCCCCACGATACAAAAGAAAATCCTAGTGTTGAGGAAACATATAAAAAAATGTATGCCAACTTTATTATATGTAAAATTCACCTATGCTTTCTTATACGCATAATTTCTTCTTATTCATATTCGTAATTAGCAGTGTAGTGGCGGCGTAAGAATATCCACTATGTTATATCATCCTGTAGGTATCCTAAGTGGCGACAGAGGAGAATGAAATAGAAGATGAGCAGCAGCATCTTACTGACAACAACTCAAATTAATAAAAAATGGCGGTCACTATACCCGCATGCCAAGCGTGGCAACTGTGGCAAATATCGCATCTATGAAGCAATCTATTATTTTATATAGATTTTAATTATCAAATGTTCATAAATAAATCTAAAGACTATATGGGAGTCTATCACAACTTATCATTTTTTTAATTTCAAATACAAATTTGCTGTGACAATGGAACCTACAGTTCATTTGACGGTACGCGTAAGTGAGTATTGCAGCTCATCGACATCTAAAATCAACTTCAAACAAAGAAAGCTAGAGATGGAGTTGTCACCACTGTGTCCTGAGATGGAATGCCTCACAGGCTGCAAGTATGACTACGCAATAGGTAAGAGGGAAAAACCTATTCAAACGGACATGGAGCCCGAAGGAAACGTATCAGTTTATATAATTTATTTTCACGTTCGTCTGGGATTTATAGCTTCCATGTTTACGTGGGACCAATTTTGTAACTTGCCCAACATGTCGCAAAAGGAAACTGATGAGATATTGAGTTTGTAATTGTGTAGGCTATCACTTCCTTCATAATTTTCCATATATACCCATTTTTTTAGTTAATCGTGTTCCGAGTGCCTAAGTGATCTTTGGATTCTGCCTACCTCAAGGATTAGAGGCCGTCATATATTTTTATTTTGTTTATAGAATAAGTGTGGTAAAAGAGCACACAGTCCACGTAATGGTAAATGGATGCCACGGACATTTAGATCCAACCTCGTTTAAGAAAATGCAGATGAGTTGGCACTCGTAAATTCCAAGATGTAATGACTCGTATCCAGTAAGAAGGGCCTCAGGTTCTCTAAACTTACCATACGAAAAACAGCAGTGTTAAGCTGCTATTTCACCGGTCGAACCGACCGATTTTTGCCACAACTATAAAATAGCCGAAATCTGGCTCTACCATGTTTCTATATGAAAGTACATGTACCTACTTATCTTTATATATGAAAATTACGTATTACATTGTGTGTCCGCGATGAACTCCATACATACACATAAACACTCACGCCTGTCACCCAGAGGGGTAGGCAGAGACTACGGACTTCCATTTGGCAGGATCCTGACATACCTCTTTCGCTTCCTTTACATCCATATATCTAAGCATACATGTTCGTCAGTAAAGGGTACTTCTAACGTGGCCCATTTTCAAAATATCGCCAATTTGGTCGATAAACTTTTTTCTAGGGCGTCCCTTCCCTACTCTGCCATTCACATCTAAATTTAGATTTAAATTATATGCCATGTAAATTTGCTTTGTCACTCTTTCCTCATTCATTCTTTCTACATGACCAAACGACCGAAGCATTCCTTTCTTAATCCTGGTCACAACATCATCTTGCATACCACATTTATCTCTTATCACGCGATTTCTCACCTTGTCATTCAGATTCAACCCTAGCATACTCCTTAAAGACCGTATTTCTACAGCATTTATTCTACTTCTGCCACACCCAGCTTTCACTACCATACATTAAAGTAGGGACTAACGCAGCATTATGAATTACCATACGTGCCTTTTTTGACACATTCTGATTTTTCATAATAGAGTGTATTATGCTCCATTCACTCTATTCCCGATGAACTCCGTAACCACTAAACCTTTTTAAATGAAATTGGTTAATATGAATTTCTAGGGGGTCATTGTAGAAGCGTGCTCGTCGCGACCCCTGCCAGCCCTTTTCAGGGCTGCAATTCTACACAGCTGCGCACCCATGCGAACGAGGGTTAGGGCGTCCCCCCAAGGCGACGCACACCAGCTCGTCCCCGTTGGTGTGGAATGCAGCGCGCAAAGCGGCGATGGGGACCGCCACCCGTCACGCACAGCCCGACACGGCGGAAGGTGGAGGACGGAGTGCAGAGTTGGCACGTGGAATGTTAGAGGAGGCATGTGAGATAAGACGAATGAGTTGATCGAAATAATGAAAGAAAGAGAATTAGATGTCGTGTGTATGTCGGAGACCAAACGGAAAGGCAGTGGTATTGAAGAGCTCCCTGGCGGGACGTTAGCTATATGGTCCGGAGTCCCGGAAAGCGAGAACGCCTGCCAAGGAGTGGGAGTGCTGTTGTCGTCCCGGTTGGTCGATCTTATGACTGAATACAAGGTTGTGAACTCAAGACTTCTCTGGGTTCGCTTCAAAATGGGACTGACGAAGTTATTCCTTTTGGCTGTTTATGCGCCGGTAGCTTCGTCGTCCAGGGCTGAGCTGGAGGAGTTTTGGGAGAATGTAAGAGAAGTTCTAGATTTGGTTAAGGGAAACGAAAGAACTGTTGTATGTGGTGATTTGAATGGATGGGTAGGCATCGCTCGACCAGGATACGAGTCGGTGCTTGGAAAGTTTGGAGATAAAAGGGTTAATGATGCTGGCAAGCTTATACTGGCTGTATGCAAGGAAAAGGGTC
The DNA here is from genome assembly GCA_036936625.1 of Parnassius smintheus behrii. Lineage (NCBI taxonomy): Eukaryota > Metazoa > Arthropoda > Insecta > Lepidoptera > Papilionidae > Parnassius > Parnassius smintheus. The sequence continues at coordinate 2,007,057 of JAUPFT010000021.1, forward strand.
TTCTTGTGACAAACACTATGTTTAATCACAGGAAGATCCATATGTACACTAGAGAAAGAAAGAATGAGAGAAGTATGATTGATTTGTTCCTGGTGGATGACCGACTGCGAAAACAGGTGATGGATACACGAGTGTTCAGGGGTGCTGACCTGGGAACGGATCATTATCTAGTAATTACTAGATTCAGGGGTTTGTTCGCGGGTTGGCGCCACCGGACGGCAGTAACAGAACCACAGTCGGTCTGTCGCATCCGAAGCTGGAAGCTTCAGGAAGCGGATACTAGGGACAAATATCACACGAGGGTAGCCGAAAAGCTTGACACCATCGATGGCAGGAAAGAATGTGTGGAGAGAATATGGCAGAACCTTAGGGATGGAATGGTAAGTGCAGCGGAAGAAGTATGTGGTACGACAAAAAGAGGTAGTAGTAAAAGAAGAGATGCATGGTGGAATGACGAAGTGAAAGAAGCTGTAAAAAAGAAGAAAAAAGCATGGTTAGACTACTTAGCCTCTACTAACGATGAGCATATGAGAGAGAAGATGAAAGAAAGATATAAGCTGCAGAAAGTTCATGCGAAAACATTGATTGAGGAAGTACGTGAAAGGTGTAGAATAGAAGCGGACGAGAGGTTGTCGCACAACTTTAGGGAAAACTCCAAACTCTTCTGGAAAGAGGTTGGAAGGTCCCGGAGTGGTGCGACAGCTTTAAGAATGAACAAAGTGCTTTCGAGAACCAATGACGTCCTCTCAGAAAAATCGGACGTCATGCAGCGATGGAGTGAATTTTATAGAGAATTGTATACGTGTCATGATCTTAGTGAAGGATCCGGGGGTGACGCCGTTACTGGCACGCCAGACACGGACCTCGATGACACTGAGGTCATCAGCATGAAAGAGATTGAACGTGCGATTCGAAGTTTGAAATGTGGTAAGGCTGCGGGACTAGACAGAGTTACTGCTGAAATGGTCAAGTACGGTGGGCCTCGCGTCTGGGACAGCTTTCATCTGCTGTGCAATTTGTGCTGGCGGACGGGAGATGTCCCGGATGATTGGCGATCCGCGGTCATTGTGCCTTTATATAAAGGTAAAGGTTCACATTTTGACTACGGGAGCTATCGGGCGATCAGCTTGACCAGTTTAGCAAGTAAAGTTTATTCGAAGGTTTTGACACGCAGGATGCAAGAGAAATCGGAAAGATTCTTATGGGAGGCACAATGCGGATTTAGACCTGGAAGAGGATGCACGGATCAAATGTTTTCTCTCCGCATGATCACGGAGAAGCTTCTGAGTGTTAACCAGAGGATTTTCTGTGCTTTTGTGGATCTGGAGAAAGCATTTGATAAGGTTATAAGGAAGAAAATGTGGGAACTGTTGCCGGGATATGGTGTGGATGGTCGATTGTTAAGGGCTGTGCAGTCACTCTACTATGACTGTAAAGCCTGTGTGCGGGTAGGGCATGACCTGTCACCCATGTTTAGCGTCCAAGCGGGCGTAAAACAGGGTTGTGTCATGTCTTCCTGGCTGTTCATACTGTATCTCGACAGCTGTTTACAGAAGCTGAAAGATAGCTGTTTGGGTGTGAAATTGGGTGACATAAAAGTTAATTGTCTGCTGTATGCTGATGATGCAGTGCGTATTGCACCATCAGAAGCAGAACTGCAGGCATTAGTCACGTGTATGAAAGAGGAATGTGAAATTAAAGGTCTCCGTTTGAATGCTAATAAAACTAAGGTTCTGGTATTTGAAAAGGACGAAGAGAGAACGAAATGTGAAATATGGGTAAATCAGGAATGTCTAGAACAGGTAAATGAAATTGTATACTTGGGGAGTGCTTTCAGCCGGGATGGTAGATGTGATTTAGATGTGGATAGGCATGTCGCTGCCGGAAACAAAGTCAATGGTGCCCTGAATGCATTAATAAAAAGGCAAGGCGTGGTGAAGAGTGCACGCCTTGCAATACATAACGCAGTGTTGGTACCGACTTTGTTATATGGCAGCGAAACCTGGGTATGCCAGAAGAAGCATAAAAGCAAGTTGAATGCAGTGGAGATGCGATCTCTTCGTAAAATGTGTGGCGTTACCATAGCCGACCGAAAGCGAAACGAAGAGATTCACAATATGGCAGGATTGAAAGATGACCTTATCACAAAAATTGATAGGGGCGTACTCCAATGGTTTGGACACGTAGAACGAATGAGTGAAGACCGAATGGTGAAGAAAATATATAGAGCGAAAGTAAATATTAAAAGGTGTCGAGGTAGACCGAGACTAACTTTCGAAGACCATGTGAGCAAATTGCTCGAAGAGGGGAGGGTCAAGAGTACTCGGATACCTAGACGTGCATGTATGAAGAAGTTAATGAACCTGAAAGAAGCGAAAGAGGTATGTAAGGATCGTGACACTTGGCGATCTGTTCTCTCTGGCTACCCCGTTAGGGATTGTGCGTGACGATAAGTAAGTAAGTAAGTAAGTATGAATTTCTAGCTATCTTTTCTTGATTAAAAATCAAAATATGCTTTCACTCCTGAGTTTTATAAGATGAAATGCCTCGTTTCCAGTGAAAAGTGTTACCTGTTTTCTCATACATCATACCAATTACACCATATTAAGCTGCTACTTTACGCTGATATTCTGTAAGAGCGTGATCCTTTTCCGGTCGAGCAAACCCGTTCGTGCTGCAACTATTATAGCTGTAGCGTAACTCTACCATGTATAAAGAGTGGTCGCGTTTGAAGAGAAACCATCAGTCTGTTTCTTTCTACGGATCGAAGCATCTTTATAAAACCCCAAAATGGTTTTTGGGCCACAGGAGGTGGGAAACCATCACGTATATGCCAGATGTGAAATTCTTAGATAGACAAGTTAAGCTTTGAATATATGCATAAAATATAACAAGTATCCTATAATTTACTCTAAGAAAGATTTTTTATAGAACTAAAGTAGCAAACGAGTATACATTCCACCTGATGGTAAGTGAATGCTGTAGCCTATAGACATCTACATCTACCTTCGATTAGGTATTAAAATGAAGATGCGTTGTCACTCTTGAGCACTAAAATAGAATAAGAACCTCATTTCAATATTCTATTCAAGATCAATATTTATAAGCCTAGTCATAATAACTTGCCGCTTTCGTCGGCGTCGGTAATACCTTGAACGGCTTAAAGTGACAAAGACCATTAATCTTAACCAAAACGTATAAATCTTACAAATAAATGGATGACTGCTTGGACAAATCTAATAGCTTTTATATCAAATTTTATACCTTATTTTAATTCATCCATACATTACAGAACATTTAAAGTCCACTACTGAATTTAGGCCTCCCCTATAGATCGTCTCGTAACGAATTTCACTACAACTCCTGACCTGAGCCACCTGCATCCACCGACCTCTTGCGTGTCTTTAACGTGGTAAAGTTCATAGAATATCACCGTGAAATAACCAAATGAGGTGGCTAGTGAGGTCAGGCCGAATCACTTCCACAAATACTTACTCTCATTCATACATAACAGCCTACGCAAGTCCACTGTTGACATTTACTATAGTTGCCAAGCATAGCAGGTGGGTTAGCAACCACGGTTTTTTTGGTTTTTGTTATTAGGGCGACGCTGCTGCCCATCTCCGTGTTTGTATCCCTCTGTCGCTGCTTACGGCACCCGCGGGATGGTGTGGGGCAGTGGATATTCTTACACCGACACTACATGATTACACTACTTTACATAAAATGAATATAATATTTTTAATATTTAATACCTTAGAGAAACACGTTCAAAAACCAAATAACAAAATGGAGAAGCTGCAATGGCAATAAATTGCATTCAGACGCGGCCACTGAAAACTAAACAAGTTAGCAACGTTCACAAATGATACTGGCATTAATATTTTTTAGCTTTTCTTAGCATTTTTTAAGTTTTACATATTGGGTTCAGGGCACGATGAAGGTCAAGCTCAGGGACAGCCACAATTCAGCAACGACCTTCAAACAACAGAGACAGCAAATAGTTGGATAAGAAAAATCTGTGGTCTATGTTCGTATACCAAAAGGCGCATGACAAAGTTACCATGCGCTAAATGTAATTCAGTAATATGTGGGGAACATAAGATTGATTTTTGTTTAAAATGCGCTCTAAAAATTAGTTTTTTTTTTTCTAAATAGTTTATAATATTATAATTTAGGTACGCCAAAGAAGAAAAGGCTAATTTTTGTTTTTTATTTATTTTAATTTTTATAAATATTTGTCTTCAGTGATCGTGCTCGTGCCTTTCTATAGGAGTGATAAAATAAATATAATTAGTAATAATACAAAAATTTATTGTTTCATTTTGTAGAATAATAGTTGGACCAAGTATATGTGCAATATATGTAACAAAAAGTTATATTATAACTTGAAATTAAAACACCCTAAAAAGTATACTTCGAATCAACGAATGGTTAGGGTATTATAGGGGGCAGTGAACGTTAGGTGTCTAGGGTTAAAGTAGTAGCTGTGTTTCATACGGTGAGCGTAAAGAACCGGAGATCCTTTTTCTCTGTCTCTGTCTCAGGGGTGACAGCTCGTCTCCATTTTGATTCTTAATCGAGGATAGATTTTTAAGGTCTACACCATCCACTTGCCATCAAGTGGACTGATCGAATGTTGGTCACCATTTATGTATCAAGAAAACCCTTGTCTGACATCTTTGTGGATACCAAATCAATCCAAGTAGGCCTTGCGGAATTTTGTGTCTGTATCAGCCCAGCTCTCAACCCAAACGAGTCCAATGTTTTTCTTAAAGCGACACTATCCAATAAGTCGTAAGCCTAAGTTGCTAAATGCACAGAAAACTTTCTGGCTTTCCAAGTCCAATCAAGTATCGGCGTCTGTGCTATACAAAATACATATTACTTAAATGGTTTTAATAATTATTTTAGTTATACTTGACAAATATTAAAATATATTTAAAATATTTTTCTTCATTATCCAGCTGTTGCTATAAAAAGTCATTTCATTTTCTTCTTAGATTCCGTATTTTTTGATCTTACAATAAAACAACACGAAGGTATTTTTTACAAAATGAAGTAAATATTACGAAGTATATAGGAGAGTATAATGTTTTTCAAGTCAACAAATTTGGTTTAGTTTGCACATTTATTAAGTTTACAAATTTATAATTGGAAAAGTACTGAAAATGTACGAGTATCTTCGAAAATGTCAAATAATTTTCACGGATCGTATTTCATTTCATTCAGAGTCCGTGGCGGACGTCACATAATCTGCAGTCCGTGAATAAGAATCATATCTACTGTTATTGTTTTTTTTTCTTTTTCAATAATACAAAAATGACAAACATACAGCTCATGTACACCTGCGGCTCGCTACAAACAAAGAAGGCTACAGATACGTTTTCACCTCTGAGAATTGACATGAATGTCTCACAGCGTGCTACTAGACGGGCTCTCTACACCCTACAGACTGGAACATTGCAGTGCTTTCATTGCTGCTAGCTGTTGGAAATGAGTAAGAGGATGGTGTCTACACAGATGGGTACAAATAAAGGAGTCCCTTAACCCAGTAGAGCCGAAGATAGATGTTGCTCTCATCTACTAATAGTAAATAAAAACAGTGTGATGGGAACCTTCTTCTTTATCAGCCTTTACAGTTGTATTAAGGAGTAGCATTACCCGCCACAGATTGGCGATCACGGTATCAGGTTTCCCGCACCTTTGACGCTACTCCCCGTGGCTGGTCTGGGTAGTTCACATCCTTTTTATATGGGATGGTATGTCACCACCAATTTAAGGGGTTGAAATCTATCTGACCCTTCATTCTTACAATACAGGAAAATAGCAGTGCTGCACCTCTTTGTTCAGGTCTGCAGCGTATAAGATCCAGTATAATTATAGGATGTGAGGCATTTCACCTTATTCCTCAGAGGTAACAACGCAATTGTAGCGTATTTTGTTTGAAGTTGGCTTCAAGTAAGAAAGAAACTGCAGTCCATGGGACTTGTTGAGGAATTAAAAATAAGACAAGTTTATCGCGAAAATATCCTTGAAATTAGTTTTATATAATTTGTAGTTTGTGGAGTAATAATAATAATGTAATTTATTTAGGTTAAAACATAAACACAAACTAACATTACACAATAGTTTAATGGAATGGAACTAGAAAGGCGTTTACTCAGCAGAAGCGTTGTAGAAACAACATATTGGTAACTAGAACTACTGATTTCCCGTAAACGCCAGAGACATAGGTGGAATAAAATAAACTTAACTAATCACACTTATCACAGGTTTCAGCACTTATAAAATACACACTATACTTATATTAAAAACACACCCACACTACTTAGTAGAAATCATAACTTGTTTTATTTAGTAATACAAACCATGTTATACATACAAGCATCATACAGATGAGGATTATTTAAATCCAGTATGTTTTCCACAGAGCACAGCGATAAAGTCCAGTGTTGAATAATGGAACAGTTCTCGTACTCGATAAGTGCTTTGTCGCCCACCTCCATCACGGAGAATAAATTATATGATTTAAAAACGAATGTAAAAGGTTTATTGTTGATTTTTATCGAATGTTTTGGGCTTAATACTCTTTAACCGTGTATGGCGGTGTAAAAATATCCCCTATCTAATATCGCACCGTGGGTGTCGTAAGACACGACCGAGGGATGAAACTGGAGGTGGGCAGCATCTCCCTGATAACAACCCAAAATAATAAAAGAAAGCTGTTTTTCTTTTTACATAATAAGTGTGTCAGCACAGTACACATAGTCCTCCTGATGGGAAGTGGGTGCTTCGCATTTGTTTCGGTAAAAATACCGTCGCAGATAAAATTAATTCGCTATGTTAAAGCTTAATCACAGTTTGTAGATTTTCGTAAGTCTTCATTGGATTTTCTACTCGCGGAAATGTTTCTGAAACTATATTTTTGTATTTCTCCGTTGTTTTTCGTACATTGCGCTTTTTAGTTCCATTAATTAAACGTACGAAAATTAAAGAGACTTTTCTCATAAAAGTCAACGTTAAGAAGACATCTACGACTTTTTCTTACCACTTAGGTATGAAATAACCATTTTTTTTAGATTTTTGATTAAAGATCCTACATCTGGCAGACAATAGAACTGTGGTCAGTTTTGATGTGCACTCACTATTCAAATGATTTCCTATTCTATTATACTTATACTCTAACACTGCATCTCATTTGTAACTAACTAGAAGGAAGCATAACCGACGGTTTGAGTAATACTGCATATTCTACGGGCAACACATTCGTATTTGCAGTATTACTTAACACTGCCGTATATCTGGCTACCTATAGCAGAAGCAGGAGTTCTACAAGCAAATAGATGGTGTGGCGATGGGCTCGCCTGTATCTCCCAATGTCGCTGACATATTCATGGAAAACTTTGAGGAGAAAACCCTGATTACTTTTACCGTAAATCCAAGATTCTAAAAACGGTATGTAGACGACACTTTCACAATTCTACCTTTACTAACTGAATTTTTAAACCATCTCAGCTTCATAAATTCTAAAATTCAGGTCACAGAGTTAGAGTTAGAGGCAAACAATTGTTTAACATTTCTGGATGTGCTAGTAATTCGGAATACTGATAACACCTAGAGCCACACTGTGTACAAAAAAGACCCCTACAGATTTTTCCGAACCAGAGGTATTTAAACGGTGATTCTCACCACCATCCTTCACAGTTACCTATCGTAACTAAATAGAAGATGAACGGTTAACAACTCGCCCGCCAAGCGTGGATATAGGCCAAGTATATTCACGCTTGGGAATGAGAAAAGATCCACTTACCTACAAGTGGACTGTGCCCGCATGTTACGTAGTACAATTTTTATTGAATAAAAATTACTTTTTATTCAATAATAATTGTACTATATAAATGAAATGAAGAAAATGTAAATTTTTTTTTGCTATTTCCTTTAACAGAATATTTTCTCTTATATATTTATAAACATGTCAACAAAAAGAACGTCATTCGGTCGCAAAAAAGAAAAGTCCTTACATTGGCAAGAGATCTCGTTATCGTATTTCTCCTTACATTTTGTAAATTAAACGCATAAATAAAGTAAACATGACTAAAATGAGGAAAACTCTGGTAATTTATTTGTAATAATGTTTTGTTTTATTGTGAATTATGTTCCGCGGTAAGATAGTATCCAAAAAAAAAAATTCTTTACTAAATATACTTATATATTACAATATGTGACAACTGTACGATGTTTGTTATATTTGGATTGAGGTACAGCGTATGATGCCGCCATTTCGCGTCACCACATGTGGTCGTGGGAACTTGGAAACATCGTTAAGGGTCGATGACGTATTGCTGACATACTTATATCTGCTATAGATGTTCTTATACTTAACATGTGTAGTGGAATACCCACCAAACTGAAACAGGAGATGGGAGATCAACTTTCCGATAACGCAAATTTGACTGTGGTTGCCAATGTTTAGACAATCCATGTGGGAGGGTTATTTTCAGACCACCATTTTTTTTTTTTTTTTTTTTATAGAATAGGGTGACAAACGAGCACACAGTCCACCTGATGGTAAGTGGTTGCTGTGGCCCATAGACATCTACATCTATCTTCCATTGCAAATCAAAATGCAGATGCGTTGTCACCCATGAGGACTGAGATGGAATGCCTCATTTCCAGTAAAAAGGGTCTCCGGTTCTCTACACTCACCATACGAAACACAGCAGCATTAAGCTACTATTTCACGCTGGTATTCTGTGAGAGCGTGGTCCTTCCCCGGTCGAGCCGACCCATTCGTGCTACAACTATACTACTAATATAACTGCAGCATGGCTCTACCACGTAAAAATATAGCGGATTAGTAAGCTGAAATGGCAATGGAACGGCTATACGGCGCCAAGAACAGATAGCCGATGGGAAAGAAAGCGTCTCGAGTGGCAGGATCATACCGGCAGGTGAAGTGTAGGGCGTTCCCCACAAAATGGAGTGACGAATTGCTAAGATATGCAGGTAGTCGATGAATGCAGATGGCTCAGGACCGTGCTTTGTAGTATTCTTTGGGAGAGGGCTATGTTCTGCAGTGGACTTGTAAAGGGCTGTAATGACTATGAAAATAATGAAAAGTTGATCAGGTGACTTTAATGCATTTATTATTCAAAAAAAAGTCCCGCTGGCTTTCTTGCTGATTTTTTCCGAACCAGAGGTAAATTAAAAAAATGTCTTTTAATTAGTATTATTTATAATCTATTATAATCTATTTTGAATAAATTATTTCTGCTTCAGTATTATATATTCTGTTGTTTTTTTAGCGTGAGGATAATATTATAATAGATGAATAAAGTAGAAACCTATGGCATAGATATTTTTCAAATTAATGTTTAGAATAGACATTTTATTTATGAAAAATGTACAATCATCAATGAATATGTAATGTTCTTGGCCTTAAACCGACAACCAGGTAAAAGCTTACTACAAATGAGTATTATTTATTAATAAATCAATTTAATAAAATGTTAATAAAAACGCAATAAATCCGAAAATATCTAAACTATATGTTTCTGATTTATACACCTATTACACCCTTTTTTATTTCTAATTAAAAAGTCAACCAATTCAAGTTTGGCTTCCAAAAATCTTCACCGTTACAATCTAATTGTTGTCGTGGAGTGGCGATGTAAGAACATCCACTACTGCATATCATTCTGCGGGTGTCGTGTGAGGCGACTGAGGGAAACAAGTTCAGCAGCGTCTTCCTCATAACGACTAAACACAAAACCTTGCGGTTGCCAACCTGTTTGTCCAGCCAGCGTGGCACCCATCTCAAATATTCCCCTTATAAGGAAATCTCAGGGGAGGCCTATGTTCAGCAGCGGACTGCAATATACTGTAGCGGTCGCAATTTATTTAAACACAGTCGATTTGAAACAATACGTAGTGAACAAAAATATTATAATATCTGGTAAACGCGAGCCGCAACTTACCACGGCTGCAACAAGAATGGGTCGGGGCGGGTACAAATACAGTAAAGGCATAATTTGATAAAACTTTCTCAATAGAAAAAGCAACACAAAGTCACCCTTTGTTTTTCAAACATTCTTCACAGTTAAATTTGAATTTTAGTCACAAAAAATAAAACTAAATAAAAAAATATAAATATTTTTAGTATAGGTACTATAGTCATACATTAATTTTATTCCGCGAAAGACACGGTCATCCATCTCACTTAGAGTTGAGCTACATCCATGCATTAGTTGAACCCTGTTTCACCGAACCTGAAGATATATGTAAACATAGATCCCAATCCAGCTTGAAAACGTTTTTATCATGATTAAGATGCGGTTACACAAAATGAATCAAGAGGAAAAAATATATCCAAGACGTATAAAGTCCTCAAACATGCATTGGACGAGCGCGGTGAAAACTTCCTATTAAAAACCTTCTCAGAATGTCAGTTCCAAATTCGAAATACCCCAAAGTCTGTTCACCATCCGCGGTGATAGTTATGTGGTTACGTTGGGAAAATCTTTTATATTTTAGTAATATAGTTAAGTTTTTTTTTTTTATAGGATAGGGTGACAAACGTTAGAATATTCTTGAAAAAGCCTAAACCTAACAGAGGATTAACAGGTGGTTAAATTAAGCTTAGGGATTAAATCCGATTCAGTTAATAGTTTATACCGAAATGTTTGTCAACACTAAATTTTAACTAACAATAACATAGTTTGGAAAGTCAACCTCTCTAACTAATTCTATTACTCTGACTTATTTCCATAGTATAGCTGTTCTTGACAAGAGTAATTGCCTAAAAGATGAATTTCACGTTCCCATAAATTATAGAGAAGCAATCTTCCGAAATTTTCATTATAGTAGACGAATTAAAGTACATACTCTTTATAAGAAAAACACTTAAGTTTTCTCCCATATTTAAGAGAAGTAAAAAGAGCCAACCTCGCAATTCCTCTAATCTTTATTCCTTGAAATTCCTATAATCTTTATAACCTTGAAATTCCTATAATCTTTATTCACTAATTAATTATTACTATAAATTTACCTCTATGGCTGAGACACAGTATAAGTTTTAAGTTATAGGTTTAATAATAATAATAAAAATAATCCAGACGGCCAGTCTAAACGGAGACTAGCCGTCTGCGCAAGAAAGGCTATCTATATTACGTGATTTCTTCGGCACGGGATGAAACACCGCCAAGTTCTATTCTCCTGGCTGCTACTGATAATTTCTTGACATAAAACCCCATTAACTGATTTTGGCCCCACCACTGGGACTCGAAACCCGGACCTCGTGATCAGAATTCACGTTCACGTTCACTAGAACAACGAGGCAGTCAGTTTAAATTAAATAATATATATAATATAAAAGAGGATCCAAAATCTTTTTGGGATTTCGTTAGGAATAAACAGTCAAAACTTAATAGAACTCAAATTATTAAAGACGGGCAAGTGATTAGGGATGCGGACTGTGCAGAGTATTTCGCTTCATTTTTTCATTCAGTGTATAGTAAGGAGAGGCCCACTTTAGATCCGAGGGAAGTGGAGCGCACAGCCGTGCAAGCGTTATGCTACGCGACGAGTTCAACTACTGTTCATATCGGGCGGATAAACGTGGGAGATGTTCGAGGCGCCCTCACACGTCTTAATCCCAAGAAGTCCATGGGTCCAGATGGTATACCACCGTTCATTTTAAAAGACTGCCGTATGGTGTTTGAATTGCCTCTTTTACATATTTTTAACCTGTTTCTAAAAGAAGGTTACTACCCGGACGAATGGAAAGTGTCCCGAGTGATTCCTGTGTTGAAAGGAGGATCGGGTTCAAAGGTGGATGAATATAGACCGGTGGCCGTATTGTGTGCAATCGCTAAGGTATTTGAGTCGATTATTTATAAATATGTTTATAATCAAGTGAACTCGCAGCTTACTGAAGCTCAGCGTGGTTTTCGGCCAGGTCGAAGTACTGGGAGTAATTTATTGTCCTTTATTAATTATGTGGTGCCAGTAGTGGATGCTGGTAGCCAGGTGGACACTGCATATTTTCGATTTCGATTTCCGAAAAGCCTTCGATACCGTTGATAATGATGTCTTGTTGGTAAAGCTTGTGGAGTTAGGTTTTACACCTAGTGTACTAGATTTCTTTGCGAATTATCTGAGCGGACGTCAACAAAACGTAGATTTCGCAGGTTTTGAATCGCAGCCGTATTGTACTTATTCTGGTGTGAGTCAAGGGAGTAATCTTTCCCTTTATTATTTATGTTAATGGTTAATGATCTTCCTACGGTCGTTAAAGAGGCGCAGTGTTTGCTATTTGCCGATGATCTAAAATTTTTTTTGAAAGTATACAATGCTTCTGACCGCCAAAGTCTGCAAACGGACATTGACCGATCGGCACAGTGGGGAATGGAAAGCAAATTGAATTTCAATGTTAATAAATGTTGTATCATGAGTTATGGTCGTGCAAAAGACTCTTAGAAGTATACTTATGAAATGAACGGCCTCGTAATCCCGCGCGTTACATATATTAGAGACTACGCCCGATATTAATAATGTATTTCGAATCCAAGATTAACCACAATCTTGGATTGGGGCATGTCGTTCGATTGATCTTCAATCCGCATGCCAATAACTCAACTCGGCTATCCCAAATTTTTTTCGACGACATATTGCAAGCAATCCGATCCCTCTTGACCGTTCCTTTTGATGAAAAATATCGATTGCATAAAAATATATTAAGTGTGTTTTAAAAATAAATCATTCACGTAACTACTTAAAGAATAGTTCAAAAGAATCTTTGTAAGTTAGATCGAGCAATATTATGTCTAAAAATTTACAGAAATTATAATTTCACAGTCTATTCTTGATATTAAAACTATGACATTATTTAGCTAAAACGGAACGTATGATGTTAGGCGCCTTATGTTTGACATATTTTGATTTTGACAGATCATTTTGATTGCATTTGCATGCGTAGTATCCTCTTAGTAGTCTGTGGTATTTGCGAATTGCGGCGTAGCAAACTTAAGACAATATTATCTCTTGTTATGTATTAGTAATAACAGTAAAATGGATTCAGAAATCGTAAGTACTTATTGTTTTATATAATATGTTTCTAAGTTGCGCGCGCTTACTTTGTGAAGCTTACTATTCCCGCCTTATTTGTAACATTGATGTTAATCGTTATAATTTTCTTTTACTAGGTAAAAGGCAAACCTCTTACAAAAGAAGAGACAAAGTCTTTGCTTGGACTAATAGAAGGTAGCAAAATAATAACCACCAAAACAACCAACGCCACAAACAACAAGCTCAAAACGGAAGAGTGGATTCGTTTGGCAGAGCGGTACAATGCCACAGCTACAACACGTACGAATTAACTTGAGACTTCGCTAGAATGCGACCCCCTTCCCGACTCCCCGCACCGCGTCCCGCGCTGGCCGTGCGCGCTCAGTACCGATAGCTTTTTTGTTACGGATACGCGTCTCGACTCTAGTTCGATATTTTTGATAATTGTTTGTTGTTTGGTTTGGATTTTTGTTTGTTTTTGTTATACTTGAACGTTATTTTATCTGTTTGTTGTTAATTGCGTTGTTTTATTGTTAAGATTGGACGTTGTGTTGTGCCGTTTTCTTGTGACGCTTAGGAGTTACTCCGCCTTTTTTATTTGAGCTTGTCCCTGAATGGTGAGATGCAGAGTTGGCTTCGGAAAAACTACGTTCCTTTTGATGAAAAAATGACGAAACCGGAACTGTACCATATAATACTGCTCAATAAACCACCGAAAAAATGTATAGTGGACGAACTCATGAGGGAGCATGGACACGAGGTATTACGGCTGCCACCCTACCATTGTGATTTGAACCCTATCGAATATATATGGAACTTAATAAAACAAAGGGTGGCAGCTAAAAATGTTAACCAGTTTGAAAGGGAAATAGAGGGTTTGACAAGAGACGCAATACAGTCTATAACGGCTTCCGATTGGAAGAAAGAAATTAACCATATAGAAAGATTAGAAAATGAATACTGGGAGAGTGATAGACTTGGAGAAATCCAACAGAGAGAATTAATTATATACCTCGGAGGGGAAGAATCCAGCTCAGAGAGTGAAAGTGAGGACGATCTAATGGACGGAATAGAACCGATCGTATACAGTGAAAATGAATAATAAATATTATAATAAATCCTTATTAATATTCCTTACTTCTATTCCTTGATTTTACATAGTTTGTGCTGTTCCGCTCATCCAAGATTGATTCACTTTCACCCTAAGGTTGCCTGGGAGAGAATGCTTTCTAGCAATAAGGTCGCCTGTTATGCTTTGTATTTTTATTGTGTACGAATCTGTAACACTTTTTATAGTGCAATAAAGTGTATAATAAATAAATTAATAATATTATAAATGAGAAAGTGTGTATGTTTATTTCTTTGTCCTACCTTGACGCGTTAACTAAAAATAATATTATATATATTATAAAAAATAAATATTTAAAATATATAAAAATGGCAACAGTATATCACTTATTACTTCACGCCTTGCTAGAACATTTTATTTTGTTTTTATTAATAATCTCATGCAAATATCAAAAAATTCCAATAAAAAAATATTACGACGCCTTATTTTCCACACCGTACATTGACAATTACGTCATCGGCCCAGGTCTCAAGTTAATTCGTACGAGTTATACGAATTGTCCGAGAACACCACAGCAGTTGAGTTTGAAGTGGGAAAATTTAAAAAAGAACTCGCGCAAGCGCAGCACCCAAATAAGGATGAACCAAATTAAGGTTATCTACTTCTAACACATGTATATCTTTATTCATAGTCTAAGACTAGTACTTTTAATGGCATGTTGTAATAATAATGTTAAATCTAATATTCTTATTGCAGACTGGTGGTGGTCCTGCCGATTATATACCTCCAGATGACATATTAGACCGGGTGACTAGTCTATTAGGAAGTACAGTCAGTGGGTTTACTGTGCCTTTTGGGGGTGATAAGGAAATGGCTTGGTTTGATGTTTGTGGTGGTGCTGATGGTATAGTTGGAATAAGTGGTGATCTTGAAAAAATTGGAAATGTGACGGTGCAGACAGAACAAATAGTTGATACAAGTGAAACCACAATCTCAACACCATTATCTAATAAAAAAGGTATTGAGACTGTGGCCGCCGACTACCAAGTAATGGATCTAGTTGAATAAAATTTAATAACTTCTAATAAAACCAAGAGGCTTACATTTGGTACACCTAGAGCAGGTAATTGTTGTTTTGTCGATTTTTGCTTTATTACTGATTAATTTTTCTTGTTTTTTTACCTTCCATACTTTCTATAGATTTATTAAATACAATATTTATTAATTTAACCTTGTGGAGGATTATTTATGTAAGGCTTATTTAATTGCGTCGATGCAAGCTATCACATCATTTATATCACAGGGAAATCAGACTGTCGATCATAATCATTTGTCAAAGATCTTTTCTTTATGAGATTGACTCTTTGATGTTAATAGTCATAATCTCATTAAAGTATCTTAACCTCCTTACTGAGATGGATATACTTACTTTTCCTTCACACTGTGATCTTATAGATGAGATGACAGAATTTATGAATACTGATGTCTGAAACGGCTAAATACAAACAATATCCCATTATTGCATTCACAGTATTATTATATGTTAGGTTTTATGAAAAAAAAGTAAGTGCACTTGTATTGATCTCACATTTGCTTTGTTTTCCAGAGAAAAAGAAATTTAAGCCAGATGAGAACAGGACAGCCAGGAACACTGCTGTAGCTGAATATTATTCAGCGAAAAAACAATGCTTGGATGCCAAGTTAAATAATATTAACTTAGAAAATGATTATTTAAAACTAAAAAATGTGGAACTTAAACTGAATAATGAAAAGCTTACGTTAACTTTAAAGTTATTATACTATAGTATTAAAGTATTATACTATAGTATAATAACTTTAATAGTTAGTCTGTAGCTTAATAGTAGTAAATTTGAATATATAAATGATTGTGTAATTGTATAAAATTTAGGAAACTTTAGCATGTAAGTAGGTATTGTTTTCAGCTTATATATGGTCTTGTTGATCCAGTTGACGAAGCATTGTCTAAATGAAATAGTGATGAATAAAATTATTACCTATGAAATTAAATGGTTGTTTTCAACACCATTATATTATTGTTTATTTTTATAATTATTTTGAATAAACCAATTTGACCCATTTTATAGTCTTTAATTTTTTTAACTTACAAATGACTGTTTGCGATAAATACCTCAACTGAGATATTTTTAACAAATAATTGTTTTTTCAGTATTATTTGTTGACACCTAAATTTTAATAATGCATATAATTATAAGGTCTAACTTATTTTGGACCAGTTAACAATATTTAAAAATATTTGTATGAATTCAATAATCATTAAAATAAGTTGAATTTTAATTTATTCATTTATTGCATTCCCAATAATAATAATAATAATAATAATAATAATAAGTTAACGCTGTTAGGCTTTCTGTACTAGTCAACCCATCGTTCTATTTTAGTGAAGTAATTGTATTAATATAAATCCTTTATAACTTTTCAAGTAAATTATTGAAAAAAAAAATGAAATTGGGCAGTAATTGGATTAAGGTAGGCTTGTTCTTTTTGTAGCATGGGGTTTTCTTAGGATTAAAATTTAAACATATAAACTTTTGACATCTTTGATTCATTATTTCAAATTTAACAGGTTAAAATTTCATATATAATAAAACAAACATTGATTTGATAAGTATTTAATTTATCTAAAATAATTATTTATAAGGGCTGTTCTTTCACTAACATTCTGAACTTCCGTATAGTACACTTCTTCATTTATTTCCGCTGTTGGCAGCTCCACTTCTGAAGGAACTTCCTCTAAATTGTGGTTCCTACAAATATTGTGCAACACTGCGGTAGCAATTATTATTGCCTGAACTTTAGGCAATGATAAACACAGTGTTAATGCCACAACAGGGAAGCGACGCTTCCAGACACCGAATGTTCTGAGAAAAAGATGAATGTATATATTAGAAAAAGCTAGTTATAAGATTTTTTATTTTTATTAATATTAAATAATATGGTAGAATATAGAACCTCCTTTTCTGCTAAAAATAAAATACATAATACTTGTTAGACATAAACAAAGTAGTTACCTTTCAATAACATTTCTAGTTTTTATGTGTGCTTCATTATAGCCCTTTTCAGCCTCAGTAACAGGATTTATAATATGTGTTAACAAATATGGCCTGTTTGGGTAAGCACTGTCACCAAGCATCCAGCGGTTACCAAACAGACCAGCATCATATTGTGCTGTAAATAAAGACATTTTATTAAATTATTGTAGCACTGAAATATAAGAAAAGCTTACAAAATTATTAAACCAGTCAGAAACGTAACCTTTACGATTCCTAAATTCTTCACCAATTACAAGACCTAGAAGAAAACATAGTTAGTGTATCTTTTTTAATATAATAAGAGTGACAAACTAGTATGTAGTTCACACGGTGGTAAGAAGATGCTGTTATAGACCTACATTTGCTCTACATTTAAGATTAAAATGTAGATGCATTGTCACGCCTGAGGACTATGATAAAATACCTCATTATCATATTTTACACAGCATATTTAACACTTGTATTCTGTGGGAGTGTAGTTCTTCCCCTTTCGAGCCAACCCATTTGTGGTACATACTAAAGCATAGCCATACCACATACCTAATATAGTAAAATAGTGTTTTATAAATGATATTTATGATAAGAAAACAATTTTACTCCATAAATATTAGGAAATCACATGGCGATTGGATTCGTATATGAGTGCAATCAATTGCGGCAAGAACTCTAGGAAATCCTTCAATATGATAGAATTTTTCAGCACTATGTTGGTGTACAAAAATGTATTCATCATTAAAGTTGGCAATTGCTGATAATATATCACGAACTATTCTGCCAGCTGTCGATATAGAGACTCCTACAAAGTCAGCTACAGAAATTAGCATCGTGCCTAATGCATAAAATCGTAGTGTTCGTAAAAGTTGATGGAGTGGTGAAACTCCATTGTTCCTGAAAATTTAAAACTATTACTGAACACCCACACAATACAATGTTTTGAAATAAAATTGTTTTGTGTTTAATTTATTGTTTTACATCATTTCCAAAACTATTTACCTTGTTGAGGTTACACGAATAAACAGCATCAATTCCATTGAAAGCGATGTGAAAGCAGGTTTTGATATCCTAAATCTAAACGTGAACTCGGCATCATCCAGGCTCTGCATGTAGTTAACTCTTCTAATTTTTCGTGAAGAAGCGCGGTGTCTATCCTCAGCATCGCTATCAGTATCCCAATCGGATAACTGAGCCAGCACATCCAAATCACTGTCATCACTATCACTAGAAAATATCGATATTTCCATTTTCTTTCTTTAGTAAAATCAACGCTGTGACGAAATCCCCGGTATTTCTTGGATTGCAATCTGCGATCGTTTACACCGGTCAAAACAAATGTCAAAATGGACAGATAAGTTATTAACATGCACAAACTGTCATTTTCGAACAGAGGCCAATCGTTATTCCGTGATCCGCCCTCTATAGGATAGATTGATTTTAAAGATAGCAAATTCAATGCACAGATCGTTTATCGGCACGCTTTACCCATAAAATGGATTAAAATACCAATCTAAGATAGAAAAATTGGATCGGGATTGATTATTAATTTCGGGCGTTAGGCGTTGAGATGGTCCCGGAACTTAATTTTCGTAAGCACATTTTAAATATTTGTAAAAAAGCTTTCAGGAGTCTCGGCTTTATATTAAGGCAGTGCAGGGATTTTCACAATTTGTTAACTATTAAAATTTTATATAATGCTCTCGTGAGAAGTCAACTTGAAACGAACGCAAGTATTTGGAATTCACATGAAAGCAAGTATAGTGTCATGGTTGAAAAAATTCAAAATAAATTCACGCGATTTTTATACTTTAGGCAGTACGGAATCTATCCTTGTTTTCCACTGATGTATCCGAGTCTGTTTGTACTGGGGATGGTAAGTTACAGCCGCTGAAGTGTGAGAAGAGATATCACGCTTATTAAATACGTATGGAAGGTATTACGTGGATGGATATATCACCCAGATGTGCTCGCTGCGTTAAAGATGCGGGTGCCTAATAATTACGTGTGTTCTCGTCGTCGTCCCCCATTACTCCTCGTGCCCGCTGCTAGGACGAAGTTGCTTCAGAATGCACCATTGTCACGGGCTATACACTATGTTAATATCATCTCACAGGATATTGATATATTTGCATGTAGTGAGACGAAATTCATAATTGCAGCATACAAATGCGTCGAAAATTGTAATGTTTTTAATTAGTATTTTATTTTACCATCAATTTGATAGATTTCATACTAGATACCATTATTTATTAGTCAGTAGTTTTCTTATATTTAGGTTAGTTATAGCATCGCATTGGTTTAATAACTGTAATGATGTTATAATTGTGTAATAAATAAATAAAATAAAATAAATTAAAAGCTTATAAGTGGTAGAGCCATGCTGAAGCTATATTATAGCTGAAGTAGGAATCGGCTCGACCTACATTGATCTTTTTTATATAGAAGAGAGGGCAAACGAACATACGGCGCACCTGGTGGTAAATGACTATAGCTTAGCGGTCAGCCGCTGTAGAGTCTACATCACCTGAGGATGCCTCGTGTAGAGGTGAAACACGTGTCGTATTATCGTCGATGGTATGTCTTACCTGAAATAGTGGTGTTGGAAGTAGTCGTGCCGGGAGTAGTGGTATTGGGAGTAGTGGTGCTGGGACTAGTGGTGACGGGGTTAGTGCTTGGAATTGAGGGAGGGCGGCGGGTGCTCTTCAATCCAGGTAAGACACATAATTGTATTTAGTTAGCGGAAGGTTGCAAAGTAATTTATATTTTTATTATAATGGATTTACGCAAAGTAACGCCTGATTCTATCAATTACATTAAATACTAGTTCCCGGCACCGGAATAATTGTAACCCGCGGCACTAAGCACTACAACTCCTAAGCCATTTCACCATGGATGTCACCATTCATGCTGTAGATATATATATATATATATATATATATATATATATATATATATATATATATATATATATATATAGTTGTAAGATATATCTGGTTATCAGAGCTATCAGATCATTCCCAGGGTTATTATCTATAATGTACTATTTAGTAGTTTGATAACTTTAAAATTTGGATACTTAGGTTTAAAGAGTTTATTATCTCAAAAAATAACAAATATTCACTTATATGAGACTTAAAAATAACATAATTGGTAAAAATTATACATTTAAATACTGTGACTTATATGAATAAAGTTGCATAAATATACCAAAATTAGGATTAAAAAGCACTGTCTTTAAATTAATGTTAGTGCTTTTTTACTGTATATTAATTTTGAATATTTATGTATTATATACCAATACATCTAAATGATAAAATAATCTATAAATTTAATAAATGTTAAGTTAAATTGTGCCCCAAGGCGAAAACTTAAAATAATTTTAAAATACTCGTAAGTATCAACGGTACCTAAGGACCTCTCGCTAGAGTATTAGAGTTCTGTGCTTAAGACAGTCGTTTTAATTGCCACGGATTACTTACAAGAGCGTGTGCTTATAGTTTACTTTATACATCTACACATAAAAATAAAATTGAAGTGGCTGTCTTTAATATCGAAATTGCTGCCATTTATTGAGCTGAGGTGTTATTGCAATGTTATCTTGACGTTAATAATCACTTTTAATGTTTCTGTCTCTCCGTCTGTCTGTATGTCAGCTTAATATTTGCGATGGCCGAGCAGACTTATAACACTTGACAAACAGATAGAGAGCTATGCCTGGAGTGATCTAGACTAGATGTTTGTTCTTAAATAAAATGCAATATGAATTTCAGAAAATAAATCTTTTCTTTATACAAGTTAGAGACTACTAATGTAAGGGTGTATATATTTATTGAATCAAATTTAATGGAACAAAGTTATTCGAAGAAGAAAAAAATTCTTCTGTCAAACCTTATTGCGTTTGATCAACTACGAAAAATTGTAATGTTTTTAATAAGTATTTTATTTTACCATCAATGTGATAGATTTCATACTAGATACCATTATTTATTAGTCAGTAGTTTTCTTATATTTAGGTTAGTTATAGCATCGCATTGGTTTAATAACTGTAATGATGTTATAATTGTGTAATAAATAAATAAAATAAAATAAATTAAAAGCTTATAAGTGGTAGAGCCATGTTGAAGCTATATTATAGCTGAAGTAGGAATCGGCTCGACCTACATTGATCTTTTTTATATAGAAGAGAGGGCAAACGAACATACGGCGCACCTGGTGGTAAATGACTATAGCTTAGCGGTCAGCCGCTGTAGAGTCTACATCACCTGAGGATGCCTCGTGTAGAGGTGAAACACGTGTCGTATTATCGTCGATGGTATGTCTTACCTGAAATAGTGGTGTTGGAAGTAGTCGTGCCGGGAGTAGTGGTATTGGGAGTAGTGGTGCTGGGACTAGTGGTGACGGGGTTAGTGCTTGGAATTGAGGGAGGGCGGCGGGTGCTCTTCAATCCAGGTAAGACACATAATTGTATTTAGTTAGCGGAAGGTTGCAAAGTAAGTTACATTTTTATTATAATGGATTTACGCAAAGTAACGCCTGATTCTATCAATTACATTAAATACTAGTTCCCGGCACCGGAATAATTGTAACCCGCGGCACTAAGCACTACAACTCCTAAGCCATTTCACCATGGATGTCACCATTCATGCTGTAGATATATATATATATATATATATATATATATATATATATATATATATATATATATATATATATATATATATATATATATATATATATATATATATATATATATATATATATAGTTGTAAGATATATCTGGTTATCAGAGCTATCAGATCATTCCCAGGGTTATTATCTATAATGTATTATTTAGTAGTTTGATAACTTTAAAATTTAGATACTTAGGTTTAAAGAGTTTATCATCTCAAAAAATAACAAATATTCACTTATACGAGACTTAAAAATAACATAACTGGTAAAAATTATACATTTAAATACTGTGACTTATATGAATAAAGTTGCATAAATATACCAAAATTAGGATTAAAAAGCACTGTCTTTAAATTAATGTTAGTGCTTTTTTACTGTATATTAATTTTGAATATTTATGTATTATATACCAATACATCTAAATGATAAAAGAATCTATAAATTTAATAAATGTTAAGTTAAATTGTGCCCCAAGGCGAAAACTTAAAATAATTTTAAAATACTCGTAAGTATCAACGGTACCTAAGGACCTCTCGCTAGAGTATTAGAGTTCTGTGCTTAAGACAGTCGTTTTAATTGCCACGGATTACTTACAAGAGCGTGTGCTTATAGTTTACTTTATACATCTACACATAAAAATAAAATTGAAGTGGCTGTCTTTAATATCGAAATTGCTGCCATTTATTGAGCTGAGGTGTTATTGCAATGTTATCTTGACGTTAATAATCACTTTTAATGTTTCTGTCTCTCCGTCTGTCTGTATGTCAGCTTAATATTTGCGATGGCCGAGCAGACTTATAACACTTGACAAACAGATAGAGAGCTATGCCTGGAGTGATCTAGACTAGATGTTTGTTCTTAAATAAAATGCAATATGAATTTCAGAAAATAAATCTTTTCTTTATACAAGTTAGAGACTACTAATGTAAGGGTGTATATAGTTATTGAATCAAATTTAATGGAACAAAGTTATTCGAAGAAGAAAAAAATTCTTCTGTCAAACCTTATTGCGTTTGATCAACTACGAAAACGATGTGAAAACACTATTAGCTAAGTAATATAGTGTAGTGTACATGATTTTGGAGAGCACCTCTCTATTTCCCATTCCCTTTCACCTCTACCTCTCATTTCGCGCTAAACTTACACTAACCCCTAAACTCTACACTACTCCATTACTATACCATTACTCTCGCTATTTTATGGTTGCAGTACGAACGAGTCGGCCAGACCAGGGATGGACCACGTTCTCACAGATTACTAGAGTAAAATGGAAGCTTAATACTGTTGTGTTTCGTATGGTGAGCGTAGAATATCGGAGACCCTTTTTAATGGAAACAAGGCTATCCGTCAAAATTTGCAGGGACGGTACGCTGATATTCTGAGAGAGCGCGGTCCTTCCCCGGTCGAGCCGACTCTTTTACCTATAACCATAATATAGCTGCAGCGTGGCTCTACCACACTGTGAAAAAAATTTCATGAAAAATAATCATTTTAAACGATTCAGCCTTTCCGAGTAATCGTTAAACATAAAAATTACAAACGCGTCGCACATAGTATCCCCACGTTTTTTAACTCGCTTAGTAAATCTAAAATTAAAAGTAAGTCAGTTAACTGTATTACGATTCAAAACTAATACTTTAATAATACACAGTATTTTTTTTATGGGATAGGGTGACAAACGAGCACATAGTCCACCTGATGGTAAGTGGTTGCTGTGGCCCATAGACATCTACATCTATCCTCGATTACGAATCAAAATGCAGATACGTTGTCACCCGTGAGGAGTAAGATGGAATGCCTCGTTTCCAGTAAAAAGGGTCTCCGGTTCTCTACACTCACCATACGAAATACAGCAGCATTAAGCTACTATTTCACGCTGGTATTCTGTGAGAGCGTGGTCCTTCCCCGGTCGAGCCGACCCATTCGTGCTACAACTATACTACTAATATAACTGTAGCATGGCTCTACCACGTATAAATATTAGGTACATATTAGGTACGTATTAATTATTAGGTAGTTCTGAGCAGGTTCTTCTGTGCAGGTACGACCCTCTTTACAATTTGTACCGCCGAAGAGCAGTGCTGTGTTCCGACCGAAAGGTATAGAGGACCGAAGGATATATATTTACAGGCTGTGATGCATTCCATGTTAGTGCTCAGAGGTGACAACCTGTCTGTAGCTTTCTTGGTTGAGGTTTGCTTGTGGTTGACTTCAGGTATTTGTAGACTTAGTGGCCGGATGGTAAGTGGCCGTCAAGTGGACTGCAAGTTTGTTTGTGACTTCAGTTTTATAAATAAAAATATTGAAGTTGCCATATTGTGCTGCACTTAGCCTCTATCTTTTCTTTTTTATTTATTTTTATAAACGTTAGTATTTTCCTGTTTCTGGAATCTCATCCTGGTAGTGATCGTATTACATATACATAAATTTCACAAGAACAAACATCCAGACCCGTAACCAATGTTTGTAGGCCATACAAATACTTGATACGTGCGGGATTCGAACCCGTTGTCTTCAGCGCTGCAACTCAAACTGCGCCGCGAAGCCGTCGGTCGTTTATAAATCCTCTGTTCGTTTCTCTAGGATTCTTGTGGAGTGTAATTTTGAACTGTATAGTTATTCCAAAGTAAGTAAGCAAATTGAACTCTTGATATTTTTTATAGAAGATGGGGAAAACGAGCATGCGGCTCACCTGATGGTAAGTGACTACCGCCGCCCAAGATCAACCGCAACACCAGGGGAATTGCAGATGCGTTTCCGGCGCTTTAGAAAGAAGTTAGCTCTTCTCTTCAAGGTACCCAGGTCGTATCGGTCCGGAAAAAAACTCCTTCTTAAACGTATACAGTGGTGGACCGCCAAGCATCCAGATGGAGTGGATGGTATCGGCACATTTGCAACGTAGTGCGTTCACGACATTTGGCGGTTGGGGTTAATCCGAACAATTTCTCCGAGCAATCCCGTGAAAGATGCAATAAAATACGCAAAGAGATGCAACATCTCTTCGCAACGCCAGTGAATCGAGCCGATCGGAAATCACTCGGTTGTCGAAGATTCGAGCCACTCTGCGCTGGATGCGGTCAAGTGGAAGGAGCTGGTACTGGGGAGCTCCAGCCACGAGATGGGAACAGTATTCCATGTGCGGCCGAACCTGCGCCTTGTAAAGTTGCAGGCGGTGCGCCGGCATGAAATACTGTCCCAATTTGCTGAGCACGCCAAGCTTTTTAGAAGCCAATTTGGCCTTCTCTTCCAAGTGACCACGAAACCGCACGTCACTCGATATGTCGACGCCGAGGATTCTGATACTGGTTGAGGCAACAAGGGGAGTGCCTTGAATTTGAGGAGATACGACAAAGGTGTTCTTTTTAGTGGTTGACACGCAAACTTTTGTCTTCTGAGGGATAAACTGGACTAGATTTAGTCGCCCCCAATCCGAGACTCTGTTCAGCAAAGATTCGACTCCAGAAAAAAATTGTCCCGGTACTCGGAGACGTTTTTCCGAGAAATATTGGCACGGCCGGTGTACAGAGCATCACCAGTGCTGTCATCTGCATAGCAATGAATGTTGCGGGTTTGCAACATATCATTGATATGCAGAAGAAACAGCGTTGGCGATAGCACGCAGCCTTGTGGAATACCAGCATTAATAGGCTTGCCATCGGAGCTTGCACCGTCTACAACGATCTTTATGCTCCGATCTTCAAGAAAGCTGGTGATCCAATTGTATAATTTCTGGGGAAGCCCATAGGAAGGGAGCTTCGAAAGAAGCGCTTTGTGCCAAACCCGATCGAAGGCCTTCGCAATGTCTAAACTAACGGCCAATGCCTCCCCCTTGGACTCTACTGCTTCCGACCATATGTGAGTTAGGTAGGCCAGAAGATCACCAGCCGATCGACCACGGCGAAAACCGTATTGGCGATCACTAATCAGCTGGTGATCCTCAAAGTACCTCATGAGCTGGCAGTTTACAATGGACTCCATTGTTTTGGAGAACAAGGAGGTGATGGCGATAGGCCTGTAGTTAGATGGGTCTGAACAGTTGCCTTTTTTAGGTATCGGGTAGACGAAAGCCGTCTTCTATGATTTTGGGACTACGCCTAGGGAGTAGGAGTACCGGAAAAGACGCGTTAAAACTGGTGCCAACTCTGGAGCACACGTCCTCAGTACAATTGAGGGGATTCCGTCAGGCTCACTTGACTTGTGGACGTCCAGGGAGAGGAGTGGTTTGCGAACCGAGTGCTGTGTGAACTGCACTTCCAGCATGGAGCACTCACACCGCGGGATGGTCGGTGGCATACTCCCCCCGTCATCGAGAGTCGAGTTAGACGCAAAGAAAGAGCCTAGAAGATCGGCTTTCTCCTTTGCAGTATGGGCCAGTGAGTCGTCCTCCCTGTGCAGAGATGGAAGAGATGGCTGACAGAAATTCCCCTGGACAGCCTTGGCGAGAGACCAGAATGCACGGGTTCCAGAAGGAAGGCGAACTAGTTTCTCGCCAATTCTGCCTATGTGCTCTGACTTTGCCCTGGCAATGACTCTTTTGAAGGACCTAGAGGCGGAATTACACTTCTTTTTTAGAGCGCTAGTGTTTACATCCCGGGACGCTGATGCATCAACCCAGGCTTGGTAGCACTCCTGCTTATAGCAGCAAACCATGGCTGGCATTTGTCTCCGATGGGCACCACAGAGTAAGGAATAAAAAGTTCCATACCCTGAAATACCACATCAGCGACATAATAAATAGTATTGGTAAAGTACTTCAATGCTTGTATCTCAATTAATTTTATTTCTTTATAATTCCTTCTCCGTTGGATAAGCTTTTTAATATAATTAGATTTTATAAATACATTGGAACACAATTTATAAATAAATGAAATTAAAACATAATTTCTTTTAATTAAGATATTAAAGTTAAGCGAAAAAATATTTTACAAGTTATACCGTATGTAAAGCTTAATTTAAGTAAAAAACTTTTGTGAAATCGTTGCCGTCTGTAAGTAGTGTGCTTAAGACTGGCTGTGTTGGCTCGCTGTACCGCAAAGCTGATCCACTCACCAAAATATATACTTTTTGATCATCAGAAACAATGACGAGGCGTGATGAGATATCCACGTACAAATGCCTTGCTTCAGGATCCGAGCAAGCTTCTAAGTTTTCGTTATATTTCTGTATAGATCGAACCAAAATTATTAATGAAAAACCTGTAGGTCCTCCGTTTTAAATATGATGTCAGAAAGTTGAACACTTGAATCCCTTCGTGACCATGCACAGAGTAGGAAGAGTACTTGCGTATGGCTATAGGTACTGCAAAGCACCCGAAACGTCGGGAATTTAAAAAAAGTAGAATTGAAAAGGATAAAGCTTCTTCGATGGGATGTCTTGGCTGGAATACTTACGATATGCACATACGAAAAATTCGAGCTTAGACGTGGAGTTGAGGAACGAAGCTCAAACTAAATTAAACTTAACGCGATAAATTCCGTAAAAATGGTTTTATTCAATGTGTATTGTTCGCGTAAATATAACTACACATCTTTATAGTATACAGTTTTAATGAAGCATTACTACATTTACGTTCTTAACCGACTTCCAAAAAATGATTTTGACAATCCTATTTTAATCAAATAGGTTATACTTTAGGAGTGATCTCATATAGGTACATTTGGAGAAAAAACTCCTCCCCTAAAGGTGGCAAGATAGGAAATTAAATTTTTAATGGAACTGTTAAGACAACATTGAGATTGTGGTAATCCTTAAACCAAAAGCTGACTTACAAAAACTAAAAAGAATGAAATAATTTCACATTCTACAGTTGTTATTTAACTATTCTATACATTTAGAGTTACTGTGGTAAAAATGAATGCATGGTTGATAATTACCCCTGAGAATAAGATGGTCGCTTCCAAGCTGTTTCTAAAACACAACAAAAAAAAGTTTCTACAACTTTTCGTTTTGTATGATTTAATTTAAAAAGGGAAGTCCCGCTGGGTTTCTTGCTGGTTCTGCTTATGACAGAGGATTATATTCGAACCCCTGGTGAAATAAATTATGACTTTCAATAAGTAAGAACATAGACCTCACCCATAGAGTACCTCATAGGGCGGATATTTGCCATAGTTGCCACGCTTGGCAAGTGGGTTGGCAACCGCAGTTTTTTATTTTTTATTGTCATTAGGTAGACGCTGCTGCCCATCTCCTGCACCCTCTGTCGCCTCTTACGACACCCACGGGATGATAAAATAATAATTAAAGTTAACATGTAATCTGTATTGAATATAAAATTATTCTATCCTATTCTTAGCACCGACTGCTGAATGTGAAATTACTTTATATTGTCTTTAGTAGTTTAAAGTCAGTTGTAAGTTTTTATTCAAAACTAACTTTTCTTAATAAGTTAGTTTGAATAA
Source organism: Parnassius smintheus behrii (assembly GCA_036936625.1). Classification (NCBI taxonomy): domain Eukaryota; kingdom Metazoa; phylum Arthropoda; class Insecta; order Lepidoptera; family Papilionidae; genus Parnassius; species Parnassius smintheus. The sequence goes on from JAUPFT010000021.1 coordinate 2,035,331, forward strand.
AAACTTACAACACACACACACACACACACACACACACACCACAAAAGTAAATTACATGTGATGTCGAAACCATGCTTAACTTCTTGACATGAACTTACAGGCTCACCTTATCTCTTTCTTACTTTATCAGCCCGTATAACTTTATTGCTGGACGCACACCTATGCAACTAAAATCATGTTGTTGGTTGCAAGTTATTTGAGATTCACACGTGTGTGAGTGCGTGTTCTTATAATAAGTTAAGCATGGTTTTTGCAATGCTATTTTAGCTGGTATTCTGTAAGAGCGTGGTCCTTCTTATAAGCATATAATGTAGCTACAACATGGCCAGCATACCACGTCTAAATAAATGTTACAAAATATTCCAAAAATACAAGGAAGGCTCTCGTAATTGAGGGAGGTTGTCTTAAACTCCCCGATGGGCCCGTGCCATTTGTGGACGTTGCGAACTGGTAATGAAGAAGAAGAATCATATAGATTAGTAATTAAACAAAAAATCTAATATTTCAAGAGGAAGTATTGTAAAATAGAAGTAAGAATTTAGAGCTATTCATACATAAAATGCTCTGTGTTACGAATGCTGAGTGTAGAGATCCGGATATCCTTTTAACTGAAAACAAGGCATTCCATCTTAGTTCTCAGGGGTAACAACGCATCTGCATTTAGATTGGAGGCGGAACGTATGCTCACTTGTCACCTTGTACTATAGCATGAATGGGTCGGCTGTAGTTGTAACTATACCAGTAATATAGCTGCAGCATGGCTCTACAACGTAAGTATAAATAAATATGATCATCCGGTTAGTATAATCACTTTCTTATAAGTCAAAAATCACAGCCTTGTTTATAAAAGCCAAATAATAAAAGGTCAAAAGTTCGCATCACATTAATTGCTATTGTATAGTGTAGTTAGTTTTTGACACTCTGTTAATAATTCATTTTCTTGTTTGTTTGTTTGTCTGTCGTTTCGGGTACAGGTTTTTTGTAATTGATTTTAAGCTAACTTCCCGGTGAGCTGGAAATTTGAAATTTGGAATACAGCTCAAATTCGGAAAACAATGCAAGAATTTGATAAAAATTAAAAAAAAATAGCTGTTTTTAAGTTGATTTTTAGAAATGTTCCTTATTATTGCCAAAGCTTGTTTGGTTTTGTTCTTAATATATTAGTTATAGTATTCGACTTGGTGTTTTTGTATTTGTACGTCTCCAAGTTTTGAGTTTTATATGGCGCCACAGCGTAAAGTGACCATATTACCCTTACGTACTTTAAACTTTTTTACGTTCTCGGTGGTGAAGGAAAATATCGTGTGGGAATCTATTTTCTTAAAATTAAAGCAAATCAAATAAAATTTGTCAAAATACAGTAGGGCAAACGCGATGTACTTTTACCTGCTACAAAAATCCTTCTCAAAAATATGTATATCCATTAGTGGGACACATACGGATTTAATTAGTAGAATCAGGCGTTACTCAGTGGAAATCCATTTACTGAAGTTGTTAGAACTTAACTTACCTACTTATTTTCGCGTAATGAAATAAAATGATGTGTCCGGCCCAGTTTGCGTCACCACCAATCCCAGCACCACCCCTTCCAGCACCACCACTCCCCCTATCTTAGCGACCAGCCACCACACAATCTGCTTAACCTGAGGATGCCTGGTGTAGAGGCGAGACACGTGTCGTATTGTCGAGGCTGGTGTATAGAACTTAATTTAAAATGATGACACTAGGATGCCATCATTTTAAATTAAGTTCTAACAACTACTTCTTAATTGAAGAAGAACATCTCGTTTCAAGTAATATTTTAAGAAAAAAAGTTCTTTTTAAATCTCCAGCTAGTTCTACTTCACAAAGTATTTACTGTTAAATATTGTGCGAAGACCGGGCGAGTATCTAGTACAATTTAAATAAATGGTTTAGAGTAATCAGTTTGGGAAATGAAATTTAGTGGTCTGCATTAGATCGCTTGCTATCAATTAACACAATAGATAGCATTAATAAAATATATTTAACGTTAACTTACTATTGTCTGGTTTGGGGGAAAGTATATTAAGTAATTTGAATAAAGGACACAGTAACTCCGTTTAATTTTGTGGAAGTTATCCATTTTACTAGAAGAATTATATTTAAATTTATTTATTTTATTTTATATTAATATTATGTTGTTGATAAATAAATGAATAAATACTTGTCTTTGGAATTAATGTTTATGTCACACAAAAAAGCGTAGCTAAAATTGTATTTATTATTTTTATGGCGGCGTGGACCAGCCCCAAGTTGCTCGAGCTAAAGCTACTTTTGTTTCTTTTCAACAAAATTGTGATTGCAGTTTATATTATTTACTTTAAGGGCATTTTTGAAATTCGTCTATTTGGTATATAAGTGCTTTTGCTCGTTAATATACAAATGCGCTTTAAAAGACTTTATTCTATCAATTCAAAGGACTCCCATCACAAGTTTAATGCACACAAACATCCCGAAAGGAAAGCCACAAAACACTTTCATGAAGGTAATTAAATCAATAGCGATTTTATAGTACGAAGAGCGAATTAGATTTGTTGTGTGAACTCTCGTAACACCAGAAGCGGAAGGTTACGGTGATTCGATTTAAATTTGATCATATCATCACACAAAGCACCCCTTCAAACGCTATAAAAATCCCATACAGTCGCATGCGCCAGACAAATTCCGAGCGGTCACATGCGACCGCACCCACCCACAGCACTTAAAACCATTAAAACTTATATTTAGAGACAATTTTTCTATGAAGATGTTGAGCATTATAAAATCTATATAAAATCTTGTGGTCTAAACAAAAGTCAGGTTTTACTTCATTACAAAAAGATTTTATTGTATTTTGATAACAAAAAAAAAATATACCAAGCGAATGTCGGCAGCGTGAAAATCACAATTATTTTAATATATATTACTCGAAATTATTTAAGTAAAAAGGTAAATAATATTCACACAAAAAATTCCCTTATAATTTTATAATAAGACACTATACTAAAACACTAATAAAATACTAGAAAAATCCAATAATCAACACAATCATATTCACGCGAAAATGGCATATGAAATGAACGTAGATTATAAATAAATTTTCTTAGGGTAACAGCTATTTTATTACACTAGAGGATAGAAAATTTCATATTGATTATATAATGCCACACTTCTTCATAGAAAAATAGTCTCTATATATAAGTATTTATGGGTTAAAGTGTGTAAAGTGTGCGACCTCATGCGACCGCTAGGGATTTGACGGAATATGGCCGCTATCTCATGAGACCGCTCGGGGGTTGAGAGGTTAATGGTTTAAAGTGCTGTAGGTGGGTGCGGTTGCATGCGATCGCTAGGGATTTGACGGACGCATGCGACTTCTTGGGAACACAAGGTAGTTGTGCGAGAAGGAAACCTCTTTTAAATCGCACAGTGGTGAACCGCCAGACACTCAGATGGTATGGATGGTATCGTGAGTTTTGTCGCGATGTGCGATGGTGAAATTGTGTGGTTGTAATTAGTCCGAAAAATTCCTCAGAGCACTCCCGTGGTAGATGCGATAAAATACGCAAAGAGATGCAACATCTCTTCACAGTGCCAGTGAGTTACCGACGATTCGAACAGATCTACGCTGGATACGATCAAATGGAAGGAACTGGGCAGCCCCAGCCCAGAGATGGGAACAGTATTCCATGTGCGGCCGAACTTGCGCCTGCGCCGGGATAAAATACTGTCCCGCTCTGCTGAGCACGCCAAGCTTTTTAGAGGCCAATTTGGCCTTCTCTTCCACGAAACTGCACGTCACTCGATATGTCAATGCCGAGGGTTCCGATACCGGCTGAGACAACAAAAGGAGTGCCTTGAAACCGAGGTCATAGGACGAAGTGGATCTTTTTAGCGATAAATGCGCAAACTTGTGTCTTCTTGGGTTTGAACTGGACTAGATTTAGTCGCCCACAGTTTATTTAAACGTAGAGCCGACCAATTCGTGCTACAACTATAATATAGCTGCAACATGGCTCTACGTTTAAAATATAAATTTCACCAAATTGCCAATTGAAGAGTGTGGTGAACTGCTCCATAACCATTTCTATAATATAAGAGGAGGCACGTGCCAATCTGTGGGACGTATATTGCATTTACTTTACTAAGTATACTTTTTTGATTGCCTTCTTGGTCTAGTAGTTTTTGTTGTACGACTTCTGATCACGAGTTCCTGGGATCGAACCCCGGGTAGGGCCAAAAAAATTATTGTGTTTTCCGTTAAGCAATTCCCAGTAGATGCCCGGAGTCAGGAAGTTGGCGGTGTCTCACCCCCACTCCTCGAAAAGTACGTAAAGCCATTGGTGCTGCGCCTTTAGTCTCTCCGGTCGTGTTTGTTTTTCGTCCCATCAGATTATGAAAGTAAGGGAATAGAGAGTGTACTTGTTCTTGCGCATACACTTGGATACTACAATCCAACATTCGTTCTGAAGGACATTATACTTTTTGTTTTAAATAAAGATTCCGAAAAAACACACACATCCAACGCGTGTGTCCTTAAATGTCTCCTTGTAGACCGCGCCAAAGAGTATACTAATATTTAGAGGGACGCCTTAGAACCAAAGAGTATATGATCACTAAGTTTACTCGAAACCATAGATAAGAATGCTCAGGACGATTATTTTTTAAATGTTATTTATAAGAATATAATTATTAAAGGATATAATTTTTAAATTCTTAAATTCTTAAGGAATTATATTCTTAAAAATAATATTTAAAAATAATTATATTAAAAGAATTATATTATTATATAGTTCACATCATATAAACTTAAAAACTTGGTAATATTAAGTTGCTGAAAGACACGCTGTACTTAAAAAATTATACGCGTGTTATGATATTCAGTTGAATCTCTTATAACTCGAACCTCGTTAAGTCGAAATCCTCAGTAAGTCGAAAAAAATTGCCATTCCTTTTCGCTGAACTCCTAATTACGCGGTATCTCGAATTATTAGACTTTGTAACTTGAACAAAATTTTATTTCCCTACGAAATACTGATATATATATTTATACTCTATAACTCGAATTTCAAAAAGGAGACTCCGTAAGTCGTAGTTATTTCAAGAGTTATTGGCCGCGATAGAAAAACCCTATTCATTAAATGGGCCATAAATCGTGAACGGTAAGTTTTACAAAAAAGTTCACTGGAAACAAAAGATGCGAAATTTTATTTTCTATAATAAGGGTTTGTATGAAATTTGCCTTAAAGTTTTTTTTTTTTTTTTTTTTTATAGAAGAGGGGGCAAACGAGCATGCGGCTCACCTGATGTTAAGTGACTACCGCCGCCCATGATCAACCGCAACACCAGGAGAATTGCGGGTGCGTTGCCGGCCCTTTAGAAAGGAGTAAGCTCTTTTCTTGAAGGTCCCCAGGTCGTATCGGTCCGGAAAAATCGCCGGTGGTAAACCATTCTACAGAGAGGTTGTACGTGGAAGAAAACTCCTTGTGAAACGTACAGTGGTGGACCGCCAAGCATCCAGATGGTGTGGATGGTATCGAGACGTTTGGCGTGTAGTGCGTTCACGAAATTTGGCGGCTGGGATTAATCCGAACAATTCCTCAGAGCACTCCCCGTGATAGATGCGATAAAATACGCAAGGAGATGCAACATTTCTTCGCAGCGCCAGTGAATCGAGCCGATCGGAAAGCACTCGGTCGTCGACGATTCGAGCCGCTCTGCGCTGGATGCGGTCAAGTGGAAGGAGCTGGTACTGGGGAGCTCCAGCCCAGAGATGGGAACAGTATTCCATGTGTGGCCGAACCTGCGCCTTGTAAAGTTGCAGGCGGTGCGCCGGCATGAAATACTGTCCCAATTTGCTGAGCACGCCAAGCTTTTTAGAAGCCAATTTGGCCTTCTCTTCCAAGTGACCACGAAACCGCACGTCACTCGATATGTCGACGCCGAGGATTCTGATACTGGTTGAGGCAACAAGGGGAGTGCCTTGAATTTGAGGAGATACGACAAAGGTGTTCTTTTTAGCGGTTAACGCGCAAACTTGTGTCTTCTGAGGGATAAACTGGACTAGATTTAGTCGCCCCCAATCCGAGACTCTGTTCAGCAAAGATTCGACTCCAGAAAAAAATTGTCCCGGTACTCGGAGACGTTTTTCCGAGAAATATTGGCACGGCCGGTGTACAGAGCATCACCAGTGCTGTCATCTGCATAGCAATGAATGTTGCGGGTTTGCAACATATCATTGATATGCAGAAGAAACAGCGTTGGCGATAGCACGCAGCCTTGTGGAATACCAGCATTAATAGGCTTGCCATCGGAGCTTGCACCGTCTACAACGATCTTTATGCTCCGATCTTCAAGAAAGCTGGTGATCCAATTGTATAATTTCTGGGGAAGCCCATAGGAAGGGAGCTTCGAAAGAAGCGCTTTGTGCCAAACCCGATCGAAGGCCTTCGCAATGTCTAAACTAACGGCCAATGCCTCCCCCTTGGACTCTACTGCTTCCGACCATATGTGAGTTAGGTAGGCCAGAAGATCACCAGCCGATCGACCACGGCGAAAACCGTATTGGCGATCACTAATCAGCTGGTGATCCTCAAAGTACCTCATGAACTGGCAGTTTACAATGGACTCCATTGTTTTGGAGAACAAGGAGGTGATGGCGATAGGCCTGTAGTTAGATGGGTCTGAACAGTTGCCTTTTTTAGGTATCGGGTAGACGAAAGCCGTCTTCTATGATTTTGGGACTACGCCTAGGGAGTAGGAGTACCGGAAAAGACGCGTTAAAACTGGTGCCAACTCTGGAGCACACGTCCTCAGTACAATTGAGGGGATTCCGTCAGGCTCACTTGACTTGTGGACGTCCAGGGAGAGGAGTGGTTTGCGAACCGAGTGCTGTGTGAACTGCACTTTCAGCATGGAGCACTCACACCGCGGGATGGTCGGTGGCGTACTCCCCCCGTCATCGAGAGTCGAGTTAGACGCAAAGAAAGAGCCTAGAAGATCGGCTTTCTCCTTTGCAGTATGGGCCAGTGAGTCGTCCTCCCTGTGCAGAGATGGAAGAGATGGCTGACAGAAATTCCCCTGGACAGCCTTGGCGAGAGACCAGAATGCACGGGTTCCAGAAGGAAGGCGAACTAGTTTCTCGCCAATTCTGCCTATGTGCTCTGACTTTGCCCTGGCAATGACTCTTTTGAAGGACCTAGAGGCGGAATTACACTTCTTTTTTAGAGCGCTAGTGTTTACATCCCGGGACGCTGATGCATCAACCCAGGCTTGGTAGCACTCCTGCTTATAGCAGCAAACCATGGCTGGCATTTGTCTCCGATGGGCACCACAGAGTAAGGAATAAAAAGTTCCATACCCTGAAATACCACATCAGCGACATAATAAATAGTATTGGTAAAGTACTTCAATGCTTGTATCTCAATTAATTTTATTTCTTTATAATTCCTTCTCCGTTGGATAAGCTTTTTAATATAATTAGATTTTATAAATACATTGGAACACAATTTATAAATAAATGAAATTAAAACATAATTTCTTTTAATTAAGATATTAAAGTTAAGCGAAAAAATATTTTACAAGTTATACCGTATGTAAAGCTTAATTTAAGTAAAAAACTTTTGTGAAATCGTTGCCGTCTGTAAGTAGTGTGCTTAAGACTGGCTGTGTTGGCTCGCTGTACCGCAAAGCTGATCCACTCACCAAAATATATACTTTTTGATCATCAGAAACAATGACGAGGCGTGATGAGATATCCACGTACAAATGCCTTGCTTCAGGATCCGAGCAAGCTTCTAAGTTTTCGTTATATTTCTGTATAGATCGAACCAAAATTATTAATGAAAAACCTGTAGGTCCTCCGTTTTAAATATGATGTCAGAAAGTTGAACACTTGAATCCCTTCGTGACCATGCACAGAGTAGGAAGAGTACTTGCGTATGGCTATAGGTACTGCAAAGCACCCGAAACGTCGGGAATTTAAAAAAAAGTAGAATTGAAAAGGATAAAGCTTCTTCGATGGGATGTCTTGGCTGGAATACTTACGATATGCACATACGAAAAATTCGAGCTTAGACGTGGAGTTGAGGAACGAAGCTCAAACTAAATTAAACTTAACGCGATAAATTCCGTAAAAATGGTTTTATTCAATGTGTATTGTTCGCGTAAATATAACTACACATCTTTATAGTATACAGTTTTAATGAAGCATTACTACATTTACGTTCTTAACCGACTTCCAAAAAATGATTTTGACAATCCTATTTTAATCAAATAGGTTATACTTTAGGAGTGATCTCATATAGGTACATTTGGAGAAAAAACTCCTCCCCTAAAGGTGGCAAGATAGGAAATTAAATTTTTAATGGAACTGTTAAGACAACATTGAGATTGTGGTAATCCTTAAACCAAAAGCTGACTTACAAAAACTAAAAAGAATGAAATAATTTCACATTCTACAGTTGTTATTTAACTATTCTATACATTTAGAGTTACTGTGGTAAAAATGAATGCATGGTTGATAATTACCCCTGAGAATAAGATGGTCGCTTCCAAGCTGTTTCTAAAACACAACAAAAAAAAGTTTCTACAACTTTTCGTTTTGTATGATTTAATTTAAAAAGGGAAGTCCCGCTGGGTTTCTTGCTGGTTCTGCTTATGACAGAGGATTTTATTCGAACCCCTGGTGAAATAAATTATGACTTTCAATAAGAATTATCGTTACAGTCCACTAAAGTCCACCGCTGAACATAGACCTCACCCATAGAGTACCTCATAGGGCGGATATTTGCCATAGTTGCCACGCTTGGCAAGTGGGTTGGCAACCGCAGTTTTTTATTTTTTATTGTCATTAGGTAGACGCTGCTGCCCATCTCCTGCACCCTCTGTCGCCTCTTACGACACCCACGGGATGATAAAATAATAATTAAAGTTAACATGTAATCTGTATTGAATATAAAATTATTCTATCCTATTCTTAGCACCGACTGCTGAATGTGAAATTACTTTATATTGTCTTTAGTAGTTTAAAGTCAGTTGTAAGTTTTTATTCAAAACTAACTTTTCTTAATAAGTTAGTTTGAATAAAAACTTACAACACACACACACACACACACACACACACACCACAAAAGTAAATTACATGTGATGTCGAAACCATGCTTAACTTCTTGACATGAACTTACAGGCTCACCTTATCTCTTTCTTACTTTATCAGCCCGTATAACTTTATTGCTGGACGCACACCTATGCAACTAAAATCATGTTGTTGGTTGCAAGTTATTTGAGATTCACACGTGTGTGAGTGCGTGTTCTTATAATAAGTTAAGCATGGTTTTTGCAATGCTATTTTAGCTGGTATTCTGTAAGAGCGTGGTCCTTCTTATAAGCATATAATGTAGCTACAACATGGCCAGCATACCACGTCTAAATAAATGTTACAAAATATTCCAAAAATACAAGGAAGGCTCTCGTAATTGAGGGAGGTTGTCTTAAACTCCCCGATGGGCCCGTGCCATTTGTGGACGTTGCGAACTGGTAATGAAGAAGAAGAATCATATAGATTAGTAATTAAACAAAAAATCTAATATTTCAAGAGGAAGTATTGTAAAATAGAAGTAAGAATTTAGAGCTATTCATACATAAAATGCTCTGTGTTACGAATGCTGAGTGTAGAGATCCGGATATCCTTTTAACTGAAAACAAGGCATTCCATCTTAGTTCTCAGGGGTAACAACGCATCTGCATTTAGATTGGAGGCGGAACGTATGCTCACTTGTCACCTTGTACTATAGCATGAATGGGTCGGCTGTAGTTGTAACTATACCAGTAATATAGCTGCAGCATGGCTCTACAACGTAAGTATAAATAAATATGATCATCCGGTTAGTATAATCACTTTCTTATAAGTCAAAAATCACAGCCTTGTTTATAAAAGCCAAATAATAAAAGGTCAAAAGTTCGCATCACATTAATTGCTATTGTATAGTGTAGTTAGTTTTTGACACTCTGTTAATAATTCATTTTCTTGTTTGTTTGTTTGTCTGTCGTTTCGGGTACAGGTTTTTTGTAATTGATTTTAAGCTAACTTCCCGGTGAGCTGGAAATTTGAAATTTGGAATACAGCTCAAATTCGGAAAACAATGCAAGAATTTGATAAAAATTAAAAAAAAATAGCTGTTTTTAAGTTGATTTTTAGAAATGTTCCTTATTATTGCCAAAGCTTGTTTGGTTTTGTTCTTAATATATTAGTTATAGTATTCGACTTGGTGTTTTTGTATTTGTACGTCTCCAAGTTTTGAGTTTTATATGGCGCCACAGCGTAAAGTGACCATATTACCCTTACGTACTTTAAACTTTTTTACGTTCTCGGTGGTGAAGGAAAATATCGTGTGGGAATCTATTTTCTTAAAATTAAAGCAAATCAAATAAAATTTGTCAAAATACAGTAGGGCAAACGCGATGTACTTTTACCTGCTACAAAAATCCTTCTCAAAAATATGTATATCCATTAGTGGGACACATACGGATTTAATTAGTAGAATCAGGCGTTACTCAGTGGAAATCCATTTACTGAAGTTGTTAGAACTTAACTTACCTACTTATTTTCGCGTAATGAAATAAAATGATGTGTCCGGCCCAGTTTGCGTCACCACCAATCCCAGCACCACCCCTTCCAGCACCACCACTCCCCCTATCTTAGCGACCAGCCACCACACAATCTGCTTAACCTGAGGATGCCTGGTGTAGAGGCGAGACACGTGTCGTATTGTCGAGGCTGGTGTATAGAACTTAATTTAAAATGATGACACTAGGATGCCATCATTTTAAATTAAGTTCTAACAACTACTTCTTAATTGAAGAAGAACATCTCGTTTCAAGTAATATTTTAAGAAAAAAAGTTCTTTTTAAATCTCCAGCTAGTTCTACTTCACAAAGTATTTACTGTTAAATATTGTGCGAAGACCGGGCGAGTATCTAGTACAATTTAAATAAATGGTTTAGAGTAATCAGTTTGGGAAATGAAATTTAGTGGTCTGCATTAGATCGCTTGCTATCAATTAACACAATAGATAGCATTAATAAAATATATTTAACGTTAACTTACTATTGTCTGGTTTGGGGGAAAGTATATTAAGTAATTTGAATAAAGGACACAGTAACTCCGTTTAATTTTGTGGAAGTTATCCATTTTACTAGAAGAATTATATTTAAATTTATTTATTTTATTTTATATTAATATTATGTTGTTGATAAATAAATGAATAAATACTTGTCTTTGGAATTAATGTTTATGTCACACAAAAAAGCGTAGCTAAAATTGTATTTATTATTTTTATGGCGGCGTGGACCAGCCCCAAGTTGCTCGAGCTAAAGCTACTTTTGTTTCTTTTCAACAAAATTGTGATTGCAGTTTATATTATTTACTTTAAGGGCATTTTTGAAATTCGTCTATTTGGTATATAAGTGCTTTTGCTCGTTAATATACAAATGCGCTTTAAAAGACTTTATTCTATCAATTCAAAGGACTCCCATCACAAGTTTAATGCACACAAACATCCCGAAAGGAAAGCCACAAAACACTTTCATGAAGGTAATTAAATCAATAGCGATTTTATAGTACGAAGAGCGAATTAGATTTGTTGTGTGAACTCTCGTAACACCAGAAGCGGAAGGTTACGGTGATTCGATTTAAATTTGATCATATCATCACACAAAGCACCCCTTCAAACGCTATAAAAATCCCATACAGTCGCATGCGCCAGACAAATTCCGAGCGGTCACATGCGACCGCACCCACCCACAGCACTTAAAACCATTAAAACTTATATTTAGAGACAATTTTTCTATGAAGATGTTGAGCATTATAAAATCTATATAAAATCTTGTGGTCTAAACAAAAGTCAGGTTTTACTTCATTACAAAAAGATTTTATTGTATTTTGATAACAAAAAAAAAATATACCAAGCGAATGTCGGCAGCGTGAAAATCACAATTATTTTAATATATATTACTCGAAATTATTTAAGTAAAAAGGTAAATAATATTCACACAAAAAATTCCCTTATAATTTTATAATAAGACACTATACTAAAACACTAATAAAATACTAGAAAAATCCAATAATCAACACAATCATATTCACGCGAAAATGGCATATGAAATGAACGTAGATTATAAATAAATTTTCTTAGGGTAACAGCTATTTTATTACACTAGAGGATAGAAAATTTCATATTGATTATATAATGCCACACTTCTTCATAGAAAAATAGTCTCTATATATAAGTATTTATGGGTTAAAGTGTGTAAAGTGTGCGACCTCATGCGACCGCTAGGGATTTGACGGAATATGGCCGCTATCTCATGAGACCGCTCGGGGGTTGAGAGGTTAATGGTTTAAAGTGCTGTAGGTGGGTGCGGTTGCATGCGATCGCTAGGGATTTGACGGACGCATGCGACTTCTTGGGAACACAAGGTAGTTGTGCGAGAAGGAAACCTCTTTTAAATCGCACAGTGGTGAACCGCCAGACACTCAGATGGTATGGATGGTATCGTGAGTTTTGTCGCGATGTGCGATGGTGAAATTGTGTGGTTGTAATTAGTCCGAAAAATTCCTCAGAGCACTCCCGTGGTAGATGCGATAAAATACGCAAAGAGATGCAACATCTCTTCACAGTGCCAGTGAGTTACCGACGATTCGAACAGATCTACGCTGGATACGATCAAATGGAAGGAACTGGGCAGCCCCAGCCCAGAGATGGGAACAGTATTCCATGTGCGGCCGAACTTGCGCCTGCGCCGGGATAAAATACTGTCCCGCTCTGCTGAGCACGCCAAGCTTTTTAGAGGCCAATTTGGCCTTCTCTTCCACGAAACTGCACGTCACTCGATATGTCAATGCCGAGGGTTCCGATACCGGCTGAGACAACAAAAGGAGTGCCTTGAAACCGAGGTCATAGGACGAAGTGGATCTTTTTAGCGATAAATGCGCAAACTTGTGTCTTCTTGGGTTTGAACTGGACTAGATTTAGTCGCCCACAGTTTATTTAAACGTAGAGCCGACCAATTCGTGCTACAACTATAATATAGCTGCAACATGGCTCTACGTTTAAAATATAAATTTCACCAAATTGCCAATTGAAGAGTGTGGTGAACTGCTCCATAACCATTTCTATAATATAAGAGGAGGCACGTGCCAATCTGTGGGACGTATATTGCATTTACTTTACTAAGTATACTTTTTTGATTGCCTTCTTGGTCTAGTAGTTTTTGTTGTACGACTTCTGATCACGAGTTCCTGGGATCGAACCCCGGGTAGGGCCAAAAAAATTATTGTGTTTTCCGTTAAGCAATTCCCAGTAGATGCCCGGAGTCAGGAAGTTGGCGGTGTCTCACCCCCACTCCTCGAAAAGTACGTAAAGCCATTGGTGCTGCGCCTTTAGTCTCTCCGGTCGTGTTTGTTTTTCGTCCCATCAGATTATGAAAGTAAGGGAATAGAGAGTGTACTTGTTCTTGCGCATACACTTGGATACTACAATCCAACATTCGTTCTGAAGGACATTATACTTTTTGTTTTAAATAAAGATTCCGAAAAAACACACACATCCAACGCGTGTGTCCTTAAATGTCTCCTTGTAGACCGCGCCAAAGAGTATACTAATATTTAGAGGGACGCCTTAGAACCAAAGAGTATATGATCACTAAGTTTACTCGAAACCATAGATAAGAATGCTCAGGACGATTATTTTTTAAATGTTATTTATAAGAATATAATTATTAAAGGATATAATTTTTAAATTCTTAAATTCTTAAGGAATTATATTCTTAAAAATAATATTTAAAAATAATTATATTAAAAGAATTATATTATTATATAGTTCACATCATATAAACTTAAAAACTTGGTAATATTAAGTTGCTGAAAGACACGCTGTACTTAAAAAATTATACGCGTGTTATGATATTCAGTTGAATCTCTTATAACTCGAACCTCGTTAAGTCGAAATCCTCAGTAAGTCGAAAAAAATTGCCATTCCTTTTCGCTGAACTCCTAATTACGCGGTATCTCGAATTATTAGACTTTGTAACTTGAACAAAATTTTATTTCCCTACGAAATACTGATATATATATTTATACTCTATAACTCGAATTTCAAAAAGGAGACTCCGTAAGTCGTAGTTATTTCAAGAGTTATTGGCCGCGATAGAAAAACCCTATTCATTAAATGGGCCATAAATCGTGAACGGTAAGTTTTACAAAAAAGTTCACTGGAAACAAAAGATGCGAAATTTTATTTTCTATAATAAGGGTTTGTATGAAATTTGCCTTAAAGTTTTTTTTTTTTTTTTTTTTTATAGAAGAGGGGGCAAACGAGCATGCGGCTCACCTGATGTTAAGTGACTACCGCCGCCCATGATCAACCGCAACACCAGGAGAATTGCGGGTGCGTTGCCGGCCCTTTAGAAAGGAGTAAGCTCTTTTCTTGAAGGTCCCCAGGTCGTATCGGTCCGGAAAAATCGCCGGTGGTAAACCATTCTACAGAGAGGTTGTACGTGGAAGAAAACTCCTTGTGAAACGTACAGTGGTGGACCGCCAAGCATCCAGATGGTGTGGATGGTATCGAGACGTTTGCCGTGTAGTGCGTTCACGAAATTTGGCGGCTGGGATTAATCCGAACAATTCCTCAGAGCACTCCCCGTGATAGATGCGATAAAATACGCAAGGAGATGCAACATTTCTTCGCAGCGCCAGTGAATCGAGCCGATCGGAAAGCACTCGGTCGTCGACGATTCGAGCCGCTCTGCGCTGGATGCGGTCAAGTGGAAGGAGCTGGTACTGGGGAGCTCCAGCCCAGAGATGGGAACAGTATTCCATGTGTGGCCGAACCTGCGCCTTGTAAAGTTGCAGGCGGTGCGCCGGCATGAAATACTGTCCCAATTTGCTGAGCACGCCAAGCTTTTTAGAAGCCAATTTGGCCTTCTCTTCCAAGTGACCACGAAACCGCACGTCACTCGATATGTCGACGCCGAGGATTCTGATACTGGTTGAGGCAACAAGGGGAGTGCCTTGAATTTGAGGAGATACGACAAAGGTGTTCTTTTTAGCGGTTAACGCGCAAACTTGTGTCTTCTGAGGGATAAACTGGACTAGATTTAGTCGCCCCCAATCCGAGACTCTGTTCAGCAAAGATTCGACTCCAGAAAAAAATTGTCCCGGTACTCGGAGACGTTTTTCCGAGAAATATTGGCACGGCCGGTGTACAGAGCATCACCAGTGCTGTCATCTGCATAGCAATGAATGTTGCGGGTTTGCAACATATCATTGATATGCAGAAGAAACAGCGTTGGCGATAGCACGCAGCCTTGTGGAATACCAGCATTAATAGGCTTGCCATCGGAGCTTGCACCGTCTACAACGATCTTTATGCTCCGATCTTCAAGAAAGCTGGTGATCCAATTGTATAATTTCTGGGGAAGCCCATAGGAAGGGAGCTTCGAAAGAAGCGCTTTGTGCCAAACCCGATCGAAGGCCTTCGCAATGTCTAAACTAACGGCCAATGCCTCCCCCTTGGACTCTACTGCTTCCGACCATATGTGAGTTAGGTAGGCCAGAAGATCACCAGCCGATCGACCACGGCGAAAACCGTATTGGCGATCACTAATCAGCTGGTGATCCTCAAAGTACCTCATGAACTGGCAGTTTACAATGGACTCCATTGTTTTGGAGAACAAGGAGGTGATGGCGATAGGCCTGTAGTTAGATGGGTCTGAACAGTTGCCTTTTTTAGGTATCGGGTAGACGAAAGCCGTCTTCTATGATTTTGGGACTACGCCTAGGGAGTAGGAGTACCGGAAAAGACGCGTTAAAACTGGTGCCAACTCTGGAGCACACGTCCTCAGTACAATTGAGGGGATTCCGTCAGGCTCACTTGACTTGTGGACGTCCAGGGAGAGGAGTGGTTTGCGAACCGAGTGCTGTGTGAACTGCACTTTCAGCATGGAGCACTCACACCGCGGGATGGTCGGTGGCGTACTCCCCCCGTCATCGAGAGTCGAGTTAGACGCAAAGAAAGAGCCTAGAAGATCGGCTTTCTCCTTTGCAGTATGGGCCAGTGAGTCGTCCTCCCTGTGCAGAGATGGAAGAGATGGCTGACAGAAATTCCCCTGGACAGCCTTGGCGAGAGACCAGAATGCACGGGTTCCAGAAGGAAGGCGAACTAGTTTCTCGCCAATTCTGCCTATGTGCTCTGACTTTGCCCTGGCAATGACTCTTTTGAAGGACCTAGAGGCGGAATTACACTTCTTTTTTAGAGCGCTAGTGTTTACATCCCGGGACGCTGATGCATCAACCCAGGCTTGGTAGCACTCCTGCTTATAGCAGCAAACCATGGCTGGCATTTGTCTCCGATGGGCACCACAGAGTAAGGAATAAAAAGTTCCATACCCTGAAATACCACATCAGCGACATAATAAATAGTATTGGTAAAGTACTTCAATGCTTGTATCTCAATTAATTTTATTTCTTTATAATTCCTTCTCCGTTGGATAAGCTTTTTAATATAATTAGATTTTATAAATACATTGGAACACAATTTATAAATAAATGAAATTAAAACATAATTTCTTTTAATTAAGATATTAAAGTTAAGCGAAAAAATATTTTACAAGTTATACCGTATGTAAAGCTTAATTTAAGTAAAAAACTTTTGTGAAATCGTTGCCGTCTGTAAGTAGTGTGCTTAAGACTGGCTGTGTTGGCTCGCTGTACCGCAAAGCTGATCCACTCACCAAAATATATACTTTTTGATCATCAGAAACAATGACGAGGCGTGATGAGATATCCACGTA
The DNA here is from genome assembly GCA_036936625.1 of Parnassius smintheus behrii. Classification (NCBI taxonomy): domain Eukaryota; kingdom Metazoa; phylum Arthropoda; class Insecta; order Lepidoptera; family Papilionidae; genus Parnassius; species Parnassius smintheus. The sequence continues at coordinate 2,052,182 of JAUPFT010000021.1, forward strand.
CAAATGCCTTGCTTCAGGATCCGAGCAAGCTTCTAAGTTTTCGTTATATTTCTGTATAGATCGAACCAAAATTATTAATGAAAAACCTGTAGGTCCTCCGTTTTAAATATGATGTCAGAAAGTTGAACACTTGAATCCCTTCGTGACCATGCACAGAGTAGGAAGAGTACTTGCGTATGGCTATAGGTACTGCAAAGCACCCGAAACGTCGGGAATTTAAAAAAAGTAGAATTGAAAAGGATAAAGCTTCTTCGATGGGATGTCTTGGCTGGAATACTTACGATATGCACATACGAAAAATTCGAGCTTAGACGTGGAGTTGAGGAACGAAGCCCAAACTAAATTAAACTTAACGCGATAAATTCCGTAAAAATGGTTTTATTCAATATGTATTGTTCGCGTAAATATAACTACACATCTTTATAGTATACAGTTTTAATGAAGCATTACTACATTTACGTTCTTAACCGACTTCCAAAAAATGATTTTGACAATCCTATTTTAATCAAATAGGTTATACTTTAGGAGTGATCTCATATAGGTACATTTGGAGAAAAAACTCCTCCCCTAAAGGTGGCAAAATAGGAAATTAAATTTTTAATGGAACTGTTAAGACAACATTGAGATTGTGGTAATCCTTAAACCAAAAGCTGACTTACAAAAACTAAAAAGAATGAAATAATTTCACATTCTACAGTTGTTATTTAACTATTCTATACATTTAGAGTTACTGTGGTAAAAATGAATGCATGGTTGATAATTACCCCTGAGAATAAGATGGTCGCTTCCAAGCTGTTTCTAAAACACAACAAAAAAAAGTTTCTACAACTTTTCGTTTTGTATGATTTAATTTAAAAAGGGAAGTCCCGCTGGGTTTCTTGCTGGTTCTGCTTATGACAGAGGATTTTATTCGAACCCCTGGTGAAATAAATTATGACTTTCAATAAGAATTATCGTTACAGTCCACTAAAGTCCACCGCTGAACATAGACCTCACCCATAGAGTACCTCATAGGGCGGATATTTGCCATAGTTGCCACGCTTGGCAAGTGGGTTGGCAACCGCAGTTTTTTATTTTTTATTGTCATTAGGTAGACGCTGCTGCCCATCTCCTGCACCCTCTGTCGCCTCTTACGACACCCACGGGATGATAAAATAATAATTAAAGTTAACATGTAATCTGTATTGAATATAAAATTATTCTATCCTATTCTTAGCACCGACTGCTGAATGTGAAATTACTTTATATTGTCTTTAGTAGTTTAAAGTCAGTTGTAAGTTTTTATTCAAAACTAACTTTTCTTAATAAGTTAGTTTGAATAAAAACTTACAACACACACACACACACACACACACACACACACACCACAAAAGTAAATTACATGTGATGTCGAAACCATGCTTAACTTCTTGACATGAACTTACAGGCTCACCTTATCTCTTTCTTACTTTATCAGCCCGTATAACTTTATTGCTGGACGCACACCTATGCAACTAAAATCATGTTGTTGGTTGCAAGTTATTTGAGATTCACACGTGTGTGAGTGCGTGTTCTTATAATAAGTTAAGCATGGTTTTTGCAATGCTATTTTAGCTGGTATTCTGTAAGAGCGTGGTCCTTCTTATAAGTATATAATGTAGCTACAACATGGCCAGCATACCACGTCTAAATAAATGTTACAAAATATTCCAAAAATACAAGGAAGGCTCTCGTAATTGAGGGAGGTTGTCTTAAACTCCCCGATGGGCCCGTGCCATTTGTGGACGTTGCGAACTGGTAATGAAGAAGAAGAATCATATAGATTAGTAATTAAACAAAAAATCTAATATTTCAAGAGGAAGTATTGTAAAATAGAAGTAAGAATTTAGAGCTATTCATACATAAAATGCTCTGTGTTACGAATGCTGAGTGTAGAGATCCGGATATCCTTTTAACTGAAAACAAGGCATTCCATCTTAGTTCTCAGGGGTAACAACGCATCTGCATTTAGATTGGAGGCGGAACGTATGCTCACTTGTCACCTTGTACTATAGCATGAATGGGTCGGCTGTAGTTGTAACTATACCAGTAATATAGCTGCAGCATGGCTCTACAACGTAAGTATAAATAAATATGATCATCCGGTTAGTATAATCACTTTCTTATAAGTCAAAAATCACAGCCTTGTTTATAAAAGCCAAATAATAAAAGGTCAAAAGTTCGCATCACATTAATTGCTATTGTATAGTGTAGTTAGTTTTTGACACTCTGTTAATAATTCATTTTCTTGTTTGTTTGTTTGTCTGTCGTTTCGGGTACAGGTTTTTTGTAATTGATTTTAAGCTAACTTCCCGGTGAGCTGGAAATTTGAAATTTGGAATACAGCTCAAATTCGGAAAACAATGCAAGAATTTGATAAAAATTAAAAAAAAATAGCTGTTTTTAAGTTGATTTTTAGAAATGTTCCTTATTATTGCCAAAGCTTGTTTGGTTTTGTTCTTAATATATTAGTTATAGTATTCGACTTGGTGTTTTTGTATTTGTACGTCTCCAAGTTTTGAGTTTTATATGGCGCCACAGCGTAAAGTGACCATATTACCCTTACGTACTTTAAACTTTTTTACGTTCTCGGTGGTGAAGGAAAATATCGTGTGGGAATCTATTTTCTTAAAATTAAAGCAAATCAAATAAAATTTGTCAAAATACAGTAGGGCAAACGCGATGTACTTTTACCTGCTACAAAAATCCTTCTCAAAAATATGTATATCCATTAGTGGGACACATACGGATTTAATTAGTAGAATCAGGCGTTACTCAGTGGAAATCCATTTACTGAAGTTGTTAGAACTTAACTTACCTACTTATTTTCGCGTAATGAAATAAAATGATGTGTCCGGCCCAGTTTGCGTCACCACCAATCCCAGCACCACCCCTTCCAGCACCACCACTCCCCCTATCTTAGCGACCAGCCACCACACAATCTGCTTAACCTGAGGATGCCTGGTGTAGAGGCGAGACACGTGTCGTATTGTCGAGGCTGGTGTATAGAACTTAATTTAAAATGATGACACTAGGATGCCATCATTTTAAATTAAGTTCTAACAACTACTTCTTAATTGAAGAAGAACATCTCGTTTCAAGTAATATTTTAAGAAAAAAAGTTCTTTTTAAATCTCCAGCTAGTTCTACTTCACAAAGTATTTACTGTTAAATATTGTGCGAAGACCGGGCGAGTATCTAGTACAATTTAAATAAATGGTTTAGAGTAATCAGTTTGGGAAATGAAATTTAGTGGTCTGCATTAGATCGCTTGCTATCAATTAACACAATAGATAGCATTAATAAAATATATTTAACGTTAACTTACTATTGTCTGGTTTGGGGGAAAGTATATTAAGTAATTTGAATAAAGGACACAGTAACTCCGTTTAATTTTGTGGAAGTTATCCATTTTACTAGAAGAATTATATTTAAATTTATTTATTTTATTTTATATTAATATTATGTTGTTGATAAATAAATGAATAAATACTTGTCTTTGGAATTAATGTTTATGTCACACAAAAAAGCGTAGCTAAAATTGTATTTATTATTTTTATGGCGGCGTGGACCAGCCCCAAGTTGCTCGAGCTAAAGCTACTTTTGTTTCTTTTCAACAAAATTGTGATTGCAGTTTATATTATTTACTTTAAGGGCATTTTTGAAATTCGTCTATTTGGTATATAAGTGCTTTTGCTCGTTAATATACAAATGCGCTTTAAAAGACTTTATTCTATCAATTCAAAGGACTCCCATCACAAGTTTAATGCACACAAACATCCCGAAAGGAAAGCCACAAAACACTTTCATGAAGGTAATTAAATCAATAGCGATTTTATAGTACGAAGAGCGAATTAGATTTGTTGTGTGAACTCTCGTAACACCAGAAGCGGAAGGTTACGGTGATTCGATTTAAATTTGATCATATCATCACACAAAGCACCCCTTCAAACGCTATAAAAATCCCATACAGTCGCATGCGCCAGACAAATTCCGAGCGGTCACATGCGACCGCACCCACCCACAGCACTTAAAACCATTAAAACTTATATTTAGAGACAATTTTTCTATGAAGATGTTGAGCATTATAAAATCTATATAAAATCTTGTGGTCTAAACAAAAGTCAGGTTTTACTTCATTACAAAAAGATTTTATTGTATTTTGATAACAAAAAAAAAATATACCAAGCGAATGTCGGCAGCGTGAAAATCACAATTATTTTAATATATATTACTCGAAATTATTTAAGTAAAAAGGTAAATAATATTCACACAAAAAATTCCCTTATAATTTTATAATAAGACACTATACTAAAACACTAATAAAATACTAGAAAAATCCAATAATCAACACAATCATATTCACGCGAAAATGGCATATGAAATGAACGTAGATTATAAATAAATTTTCTTAGGGTAACAGCTATTTTATTACACTAGAGGATAGAAAATTTCATATTGATTATATAATGCCAAACTTCTTCATAGAAAAATAGTCTCTATATATAAGTATTTATGGGTTAAAGTGTGTAAAGTGTGCGACCTCATGCGACCGCTAGGGATTTGACGGAATATGGCCGCTATCTCATGAGACCGCTCGGGGGTTGAGAGGTTAATGGTTTAAAGTGCTGTAGGTGGGTGCGGTTGCATGCGATCGCTAGGGATTTGACGGACGCATGCGACTTCTTGGGAACACAAGGTAGTTGTGCGAGAAGGAAACCTCTTTTAAATCGCACAGTGGTGAACCGCCAGACACTCAGATGGTATGGATGGTATCGTGAGTTTTGTCGCGATGTGCGATGGTGAAATTGTGTGGTTGTAATTAGTCCGAAAAATTCCTCAGAGCACTCCCGTGGTAGATGCGATAAAATACGCAAAGAGATGCAACATCTCTTCACAGTGCCAGTGAGTTACCGACGATTCGAACAGATCTACGCTGGATACGATCAAATGGAAGGAACTGGGCAGCCCCAGCCCAGAGATGGGAACAGTATTCCATGTGCGGCCGAACTTGCGCCTGCGCCGGGATAAAATACTGTCCCGCTCTGCTGAGCACGCCAAGCTTTTTAGAGGCCAATTTGGCCTTCTCTTCCACGAAACTGCACGTCACTCGATATGTCAATGCCGAGGGTTCCGATACCGGCTGAGACAACAAAAGGAGTGCCTTGAAACCGAGGTCATAGGACGAAGTGGATCTTTTTAGCGATAAATGCGCAAACTTGTGTCTTCTTGGGTTTGAACTGGACTAGATTTAGTCGCCCACAGTTTATTTAAACGTAGAGCCGACCAATTCGTGCTACAACTATAATATAGCTGCAACATGGCTCTACGTTTAAAATATAAATTTCACCAAATTGCCAATTGAAGAGTGTGGTGAACTGCTCCATAACCATTTCTATAATATAAGAGGAGGCACGTGCCAATCTGTGGGACGTATATTGCATTTACTTTACTAAGTATACTTTTTTGATTGCCTTCTTGGTCTAGTAGTTTTTGTTGTACGACTTCTGATCACGAGTTCCTGGGATCGAACCCCGGGTAGGGCCAAAAAAATTATTGTGTTTTCCGTTAAGCAATTCCCAGTAGATGCCCGGAGTCAGGAAGTTGGCGGTGTCTCACCCCCACTCCTCGAAAAGTACGTAAAGCCATTGGTGCTGCGCCTTTAGTCTCTCCGGTCGTGTTTGTTTTTCGTCCCATCAGATTATGAAAGTAAGGGAATAGAGAGTGTACTTGTTCTTGCGCATACACTTGGATACTACAATCCAACATTCGTTCTGAAGGACATTATACTTTTTGTTTTAAATAAAGATTCCGAAAAAACACACACATCCAACGCGTGTGTCCTTAAATGTCTCCTTGTAGACCGCGCCAAAGAGTATACTAATATTTAGAGGGACGCCTTAGAACCAAAGAGTATATGATCACTAAGTTTACTCGAAACCATAGATAAGAATGCTCAGGACGATTATTTTTTAAATGTTATTTATAAGAATATAATTATTAAAGGATATAATTTTTAAATTCTTAAATTCTTAAGGAATTATATTCTTAAAAATAATATTTAAAAATAATTATATTAAAAGAATTATATTATTATATAGTTCACATCATATAAACTTAAAAACTTGGTAATATTAAGTTGCTGAAAGACACGCTGTACTTAAAAAATTATACGCGTGTTATGATATTCAGTTGAATCTCTTATAACTCGAACCTCGTTAAGTCGAAATCCTCAGTAAGTCGAAAAAAATTGCCATTCCTTTTCGCTGAACTCCTAATTACGCGGTATCTCGAATTATTAGACTTTGTAACTTGAACAAAATTTTATTTCCCTACGAAATACTGATATATATATTTATACTCTATAACTCGAATTTCAAAAAGGAGACTCCGTAAGTCGTTTTTTCATTCATTAAATGGGCCATAAATCGTGAACGGTAAGTTTTACAAAAAAGTTCACTGGAAACAAAAGATGCGAAATTTTATTTTCTATAATAAGGGTTTGTATGAAATTTGCCTTAAAGTTTTTTTTTTTTTTTTTTTTATAGAAGAGGGGGCAAACGAGCATGCGGCTCACCTGATGTTAAGTGACTACCGCCGCCCATGATCAACCGCAACACCAGGAGAATTGCGGGTGCGTTGCCGGCCCTTTAGAAAGGAGTAAGCTCTTTTCTTGAAGGTCCCCAGGTCGTATCGGTCCGGAAAAATCGCCGGTGTTAAACCATTCTACAGAGAGGTTGTACGTGGAAGAAAACTCCTTGTGAAACGTACAGTGGTGGACCGCCAAGCATCCAGATGGTGTGAATGGTATCGAGACGTTTGCCGTGTAGTGCGTTCACGAAATTTGGCGGCTGGGATTAATCCGAACAATTCCTCAGAGCACTCCCCGTGATAGATGCGATAAAATACGCAAGGAGATGCAACATTTCTTCGCAGCGCCAGTGAATCGAGCCGATCGGAAAGCACTCGGTCGTCGACGATTCGAGCCGCTCTGCGCTGGATGCGGTCAAGTGGAAGGAGCTGGTACTGGGGAGCCCCAGCCCAGAGATGGGAACAGTATTCCATGTGTGGCCGAACCTGCGCCTTGTAAAGTTGCAGTCGGTGTGCCGACATGAAATACTGTCCCGCTCTGCTGACCACGCCAGGCTTTTTAGAGGCCAATTTGGCCTTCCCTTCCAAGTGACCACGAAACTGCACGTCACTCGATATGTCGACGCCGAGGATTCCGATACTGGCTGAGGCAACAAGGTGAGTGCCTTGAAACTGAGGGGATACGACAAAGGGGTTCTTTTTAGCGGTTAACGCGCAAACTTGTGTCTTCTGGGGGTTAAACTGGACTAGATTTAGTCGTCCCCAATCCGAGACTCTGTTCAGCAAAGACTCGAATTCAGACACAAGTTTTTCCCGGCACTCGGAGACGTTTTCCCGAGAAATATTGGCTCGGCCGGTGTAAACAGCATCACCAGTGCTGTCATCTGCATAGCAATGAATGTTACGGGTATCCAACATATCATTGATATGCAGAAGAAACAGCGTTGGCGATAGCACGCAGCCTTGTGGAACACCAGCATTAATAGGCTTGCAATCGGAGCTTGCACCGTCTACAACGACCTTGATGCTCCGATCTGCAAGAAAGCTGGTGATCCAATCGCACAATTTCTCGGGAAGCCCATAGGAAGGGAGCTTCGAAAGAAGCGCTTTGTGCCAAACCCGATCGAAGGCTTTCGCAATGTCCAAACTAACGGCCAATGCCTCCCCCTTGAACTCTACTGCCTCCGCCCATCTGTGAGTGAGGTAGACCAGAAGATCACCAGCTGACCGACCACGGCGAAAACCGTATTGGCAGTCACTAATCAGCTGGTGATCCTCAAGGTACCTCATGAGCTGGCAGTTTACAATGGACTCCATTGTTTTGGAGAACAAGGAGGTGATGGCGATTGGCCGGTAGTTGGACGGGTCTGAGCGGTCGCCTTTTTTAGGAATCGGGTGGACGATAGCCGTCTTCCATGATTTTGGGACTACGCCTAGGGAGTAGGAGTACGGGAAAAGACGCGTTAAAACCGGTGCCAACTCTGGAGCACACGTCCTCAGCACAATTGGGGGGTTTCCGTCAGGCCCACTCGACTTATGGATGTCCAGGGAGAGGAGTGCTTTGCGAACCGAGCGCTGTGTGAACTGCACTTCCGGCATGGAGCACTCACACCGCGGGATGGTCCGCATAAAGTGCATAGTTTCCGAGATATCGGCTGAAAACCTTTTTTCAAGATGACCTCCTGAAGCGTCACCTGTTCATTAAATGGACCGTAGATCGTAAACGGTAAGTTTTACAAAAAAGTTTACTGGAAACAAAAGATGCGAAATTTTATTTTCTACAAAAATGGTATGCATAACTTTTGCCATTAAGTGCATAGTTTCCGAGATATCGGCTGAAAAGGTTTTTTCAAGATTGCGCTTGAAGCGCCACCTGGATCTATCGGCATTTTGTGATTTTATGCTGAATAAGTGATACTAAACCTCATAAAAAATAAAATTGAATCTGAAATTTCGTGCAATGTTAAATTCTATTTTTACTGTACTATTTCATTAAACATTTTATTTGTCAAGAACGTCTTACAATCGTCGTTTCTCCAGCACTCACGTGACCTTCATACAAATAATTCGGTATTTTAATTGTTAATAATTTTTATTTTTGGATAAGAACATGGTAATGACTGTAAGTAATATTTACCTTCATTTAAAAATTGTCTTTGGCCAAACCTACTAATACTATTTGCCTTGACCATAGGTCTGACTAATAGGTCCATAGACTGACGGATCACGAGTGGTAAATATACTTTAAATTACTTAATTTTCGGACTTGTATTTGAAAAATATATAAATTTTGTTACAAACCCACCTTCTAATATTATACGGCTTACAGCTATTTATATAGAAATAATTTAAAATCAACAAAGGGTTCCAAAATTCGTTAATGATTCCATTAAAGCATGATCTCCCTAGAAGCTAAATTTGAACACGTTGACGTTGAGTTTTCTGGATACTAACATGTTGATTATCATTTAAAAAGTTTACATTGGAGACATGAAACTGCTTTAACCTTTAAGTAATGACGTGGGTGTCTCACAGACGGCGAGCAAACAAATTTGTGTCTTATTTCGTCATGTTTAGAAAAACGCCCGCGCCCTTTCCGCTAGCTTCGGGATTTTACGCGATGATTGGTCAGTCGAGCGCTCGGAAGCGGCGCAGCAACACGTTCTGCAATAGAGCTTGGCAGTGTCTCTGAGACGTAAGGTCAGTATTATTGTTCGGGATCCGTGAAACGTCAGGTCATTATTAGTGTATATTTTTCTAAGTGTCTACGAGACGTCACCTCATTATTGATTTTATTTTTTTAGATGGATCAACCGAGTACATCTAAAAATAGTCGCAAAAGAAGACGGGCGGTGGCTTGTAACAGTGAAAACTTCGAAAATACCCTAGAAACTTGGTTAGACACAGAATTAAAGGGTGATTTTAGTGACGTTGACGATGAACAGGCAGAACCAGACTTTTTCTTGCAAAGCGATCACGAAACGGAATCAGAACAGTCTGAAGATGAATAAGTTTTTTATATAGTTTAGTATGGCCAAATTATAATGAATGTGTTTATACGAATGCCAAATATATATTACCTAATTTGTACGAAATAAATGTTGATTTTATATGAATATTTTGTTGTTTTCTCATACAATCTTAATAAATAAATAATAGATGGAACATATATTAAATAAATAATGTGGTTATAAGTACATAATCATACTATTTATTAATTATTTCTGTAGCCGTCTGAGATACGTTACGTCACCATCTATGACCTGGCTAAACCATGTCAGAACTTAAAGGTTATTTTTTAACTGAGATGTACAATATACATAATATAATAAACGCCTCAATTGCTTAACGGATTTTATAATAATATTTTCTTTCATATTTCCCGTCCGTTCGCCATTGCAGCACTTAGTATATATTACTTACTAGATGAGAAACCGAGACTTGGTTGTTTGCCTCCAATCGTATATTTAACACTTAAAAGTAACAAACTTAAAAGGTATTCTGTGACTCAGAACACGAGCCGACCACTGCTGTTTTAGCGTTTTGTTCACGGTGTCTGTTCTGGTACGTAGCACATATTAATTCAATGCCTTTTCCGTATTTTTTATTTTCAACTTTTATTTTATTTTTTAATTTAATGTTTAACTTAAATACACTTTCACTTTTCGCCATTCATTTGTTTCAACAGTTTTTGTCTATACAGGTACATCGCTTCCAGAGCGATAAGACCATGCATGGTATCTTCTTTATTTTACTTTGTTTTTATTTAATGTGTATTAGTATACAATAAATAATATATTGATTGATTGTACCTGGCGACAAAAGTCCACTGCTGAACATAGGCTTCCTGCCTCACAGACGGAATGTATGTTAGAGTTGCTATGCTTGGCAACCGCAGTTTCCTACTATTTGATTTGTCATCATGAAGATGCTACTGCCCGCCTCTTGCTTCATTTGCCTCCGTCGCTTCTCACGCTACCAACGGGATGATACGGGGTAATGGATTATCTTATGCCGCCGCTACAAGATGCAGCTAAACAATACTTTACAGGAATTCAATTCAGAACTTAGTTTAGTCAATTCATAAGTGATGTAGTTTCCACGTTTTATGATCTGACATTGGGTTTGGTCGATGTTCGTTTGCTACCATTACTTAAATTAGTTGTATATTATCATCATCATCATCATCAGCCTGCGGTTGTTCACTACAGGGCATAGGCTTCCCCCAAGGCTCGCCACTTAACTCTGTCTTCGGTTACACGTATCCAGTTTCTAGCCACCTTTCGCAGATCGTCGCTCCATCTAGTTAGGAAGCGTTCCACATCTTGTACATAAGAGTATAAATTATAGATAAAATTGTATTCTTCATAAAAAGTAAGAATATAAAAACTTCATGTAGGCACTCAATTTTATGGCCCGATAGTTTTGAACGATTCGTTAACCGCAACAAAAATGAAACTCGCTCCGAAACGCAATCAAAGCTGATTATGACTTTCAATTAGAATCTAATTTCTAGCTTCAGTTCTTAAAATTCATATTTCAGTAAAACTTTTGTAAAGGCTTAATTAAGTACTTTTATTTTCAAAAGAATGTAGCGATAATTGTCTTTATTAAATATCTATTCATGTTGTGAGTTCGTATAAAGGCAGTACCTATTCTATATTATATTAAAATACAACCTTTAACCCACGGTTTTGTCCTGCAGATCTGGTTATTGTAATATTTGGGCAAGTAGTTCTATTATTGAAAAATCACTTTACTTTAGTTTTTTGATATCTCGAAAATTATGTCATATGGGAAATGTTTATAATAATAACGTGTTTTCTACCAAATTTGCGCAGGACAGTGATAGAGTGCCCGAGTGTATATACAAGCTCAACTGCGCTCTCCATTTCCTCACTTATAGTCCGATGGGGCCGTTATCTGACACGAACGTTACGCAACACCACCAACTTCGTAACTCCGGACTGCTACTGAATATTTCTTAACAGAAAAACTCAATAACTGATTTTGATCTGACCCAGGCAGTTGTTGCTATACGAACACAGTACCTCATGATCAGCATATTTAAATTATAAATGGAAGATCTATTCATTACATTTCATTTCATGTGACTTTATTTTCTTAGTTCCTATTTTCATGTCTATTGCATTACTAGCACGTAGCAATAAATAAAATATAAGTATAATAACTAGGGGTATTGCTTATGTTACTACTCGGTACAAATGAGAAGTTATTAAAGGTTTTTATAAACACATTTGATTAAATGTTTACTTAGCGACAGTAGTCTAATGGCAGGGTGTGGACTGCGAACTCACAAGATTGTGGATTCGAATCCACTATTGTCGTGAATGTTAGGTGTGTTAAATGGAATATTAGTAATGGTAATAGCATTGCCAGTATTTTTTTAAATAGAAATATATTAAAGAAAACATTTTGAAATATAAGCTTATGTTAAACAATATAATTGGTTTTATATAAAACAATTGCACCAGTCTTTGAGGATTAAACCAACTGGAGAGGTCATGCGCGTTAATTTTTAAACAAAAATTCTGTCAACATCAGGGAGGCGCAAGAGAAACACACAACTGTATACTTAACTACAAATGCAAAATTAAATCGCGTTACTATAAACGCACACTACATTATTTATGTTTGTGTTCATTGTATTTACGCATACCATCAAATTGTACACGTGTCGATACAATGTTGCCGCTGTCCAAATGGGTAAGCAACGTAGGGCGTGGACTATGTCGATATTTTTTTGTCGATAGACAAATCACCATAGTCCGCATATGTTTTTATTTGATTATAAGTAACGTAAATAATACCAAGGTGTTATTTGAAAATCTTTTTTTAAAATATTTAAAAATGATCTTCAGAAAAAGCTTTGAAATTATTGAAAGTAAGTTTATCATTTTTCTACAGATTTATTTTACATTATGCAGAATAAAATTTAAAAGACGTAATAAATCGAAATGGGTGGTTTAGCTAACTTATTTTAAAAATCAGATTTCTAAAAAGAAAAGTCGTATCAGTTTATCGTCTTAGATGGTACTTGTGCACTTTAATGATCATAGCACTAAGTCTGCGATTTGGAATTTAAAATCAAAGTTTAAAGGTTCTGCCATTGCAATGTGTGAATCCCTCACTAATTTCGTCAGTCCATACATAAGAATGCCCGTAAGCATTTCGGAATTAGAAATGTCTGGACAATTGATGGTCAATCTATGTAAAGCACTCGGGAGGCCGAACGAAGATTTCCACTGAGGAGGAATTGGACGATCTAATAGCCAAGTACCCCATGGATGGTTTCCCTGAGAGTTCTAACAAGGCTCCTAATACAAAGGTCACCCCAACGCAGCAGAGCTCTTCAAATCGGCAAAATGATACAGCACGTCGCACTCAAACTTCAGCGGTAACTCAAATTGATGACGTAAAGAGATCTAGACGACTGGTTGGAAAAAAGTAATTCCTACATTGCTTCTAACTTTCCAAGATATCCTTGTTATTCTTGTTATCATATTTTGGTTATGTTCACCTCCTTTCGTATTTTTTCCTTCTCTTATAGTTTACTTTGTCTGGTAACATAATAACTATTTTTAGTTTTATTAACCGGCAGCATTAGACAAGAATATAATGTCATTAAGTCTCAAGTAATCGATTGTAGTCCAATTGTATGTAACTAATTTTCTATAACTTGTCTTTAGTATTTCCTTTATTCATATTTCAATAGTTTTATGTTGACTATTAGCTAATTTTATTATTTTATTTTTATACTGTAGTAACTTTAATTATATTTGTAAACTCTAGTAAATTAGTTTGTGTTTATAATTTTTATCATGTAAAAGTGTTAAAATGTAACCAAATATCATAGATAAATGTTATTGTAGTTCGTAGATGCTAGAGCAAGGCATAGACAGTTGCAAGACAAGGCAAAGACTGTTGACCATAGATAATAACTTTTACTTTCAACACAGTAATGGTAACATGGGCACAGATCCATTTGCCACACAGCTGAATTATGTACTCTTGTTAGATTTAAATTTTCTGGATGTTTTTAACTAATTGGCTTTCAAAATCTTGAGATTAATCTGATTTTTATTGCTAATTTTTCGATTAATTCTGTAGTGCCCTGCTATTAAAATATTTAGTTGTCTTATTTTAATATTTATGTTCTTTTTGTTTATAATTGAATCACTGTGTTGGCTCGCTATTTAATTACTTAGCTTATGTTTTTTTTTAATTGATAGTTCAGTACAATTGTTTTTTTTTTGTTATTTAGTACTGATTATATTATGTAAACAGTTAACTGGTGGGATGATGTTTAATGATCTACTACTATTTAAGTCATTGTTTTTTTATATCTTGGTAATATTTTTGTTATATATATATATTTATATATATATATATATATATATATATATATAAATATATAAGCATAATGTACCCAATATAAAAATAAATAAAATAAACATAATATACAAAAATACGAAAAAATAAAAAAAAATAAAAAATTATCAATAATATATATATATATATATATATATATATATATATATATATATATATATATATATATATATATATATATATATATATTATTGATAATTTTTTATTTTTTTTTATTTTTTCGTATTTTTGTATATTATGTTTATTTTATTTATTTTTATATTGGGTACATTATGCTTTTAACTTATCATGTCTGACTCTGACTCTTTTTATTCTAATGACTCAGAGAGTTTTTTTGAGTCTTTTGACGATCAAACGAATTATAGTGTGCCCTCTTTAAGTAGCCAATTGAATAGCATTTTCACTTTTTTATAGAACCTTAAATGTTTGCCATATTAACGCACAAAGCATTCCCAGCCACTTTTCTGAGCTAGAAGCATCGTTCTCTAACAACAATATACATGCTATCTTAGTTTCAGAAACTTGGTTGAAGCCGTCTTTAAATTCGGCATTGTATCCTCTTCCTGGGTTTGTGCTGATTAGGAATGATCGTATAGATAAAGGAGGAGGTGGAGTTGCAATGTATCTCCACGCTACTATTTCTTACAAAATCATATTAGCATCCCCTTCTCCTTACACTGCTTGCGCATAATTTCTTTTTATAGAACTTGATGTAAAGGGCTCAAGGATGATTCTTGGAGCAGTGTATTCTCCTCCTTTCACTGATTACTTCGCCAATTTAGAAGAGGCTCTTCATAACATTGGTTCTGAGTACGCCCACTGCCCAATCATGGGTGATTTCAACACGGATTTACTGAAAAATTCAGTCCGGTCTTAAAAGCTTCGTAAAATCATTGAGTCTGTCAATCTCAACATTCTTTCTTTAAAGGCAACTCATCATAATATCAACACTGATGACTCTCTGATTGATCTCATTATAACTGACTCCTCTGACAGGGTGCTGTCATATGGGCAACTTGAAGTGCCGGGATTTTCCAGCCATGATCTTATTTATGTATCATACAACCTTAAACCTCCCAAATATCGACCTACTGTACAATTCCTACGTAATTTTAGTAGAAATAATATGGATAAGCTTTTGAAAGACGCATCGCTTATAGATTTTACGCCATTAGCAACTGCATCAACAGTAGATGATAAAGTAACCATGCTCCTGTACGTAAAGTGAAACTACGACGGCCACCAGCTCCCTGGATGACTGAAGAGGTACGGAAGACCATGACTAGGCAAAATCGAGCATTTGCCCGGTTCAAGAGGAGCAGATCTGAGGAAAACTGGTTGTCTTTTAAGAAGACCAGAAACAGAAAACGTCTAATAAGACTGCCTTTATAAGATTGGTACGTAAGCATTTTATGATAATATTAGATGATAGTTAATATGGTTAATTTTGGTTAACTTTGTTGTTATTTTATTTGTATGTTTAAATTATATATCTAATTGTATTTAAAATATGTATATATTTATGTACAGACAGCTGCTTGCAGCTGCAAAAATCTACTTAGGGCTAAGTATTCCACAGAAGGATATTTTGCTTTAACTTTACATTACTATTCACCGAAAGCTTGACGATATGTGCGAAATATCAAAAGTTTGGAAATTTGTCCGCCTTCATCACGTACTATAACAAGGTGGTATAGCACAATTGATGGTCAACTAGGCTACACAAAAAAAGCGTTAACTGTTTTAAAACCTAGTCTAGAGAGTAACTCTGACAAGAAATTGTATTGTATATTAATGATAGATGAAATAAAAATAAAACAATTGATGGAGTACCATGCAAGTTTTAAAAGACGTTTGGTTATGATAATTATGGATTTGACTTCATTTCTGACAATTCAGAGAACGCTACTGATGCTTTAGCATTTTTATTAAGGCGCTAATACTTCTTGTAAAGTACCCATTAGGTACTTCTTAGTAAAGGGTACAAGTGCTGACCTAAAAGCAGTCCAACTCTTCCACCATGGCGAGGTTGGTTTTTGAACCATCACATGTCAACGCCTTTATTCCGATGCCAGTTTCGTGAACAAGAAAGCTTGTGTTACTAGCCGTGCTTTTAATTCAGCACTCGTAACTTTATTTATCAATAAAAACACTAATGCGTCAGAAGCTTCATCGGAATTATCGGATATAAACGAACCTACGAACCCGTAATCGACATAGCCATAATGCCTTTAGCTGCTAGCATGGTATTCCATCAATTGCTTGTTTTTCATTTCATCCATGACCAAGGTACAATAAATTTTTTATCAGGGTTACTCTCCACTCTCAATTTAATGCCGTCAGCGCTTCTTGAGTAAACCTTGTTCGGCCATCGATGGTACTGTACCACTTATTCAATGTCCGTGGTGCAGGCAAACATGTTCCAAAAGTTGTACGTACATAGTGATAGGCTTTTGGTAAGTAATAATTAAGTGTTAGGGCAAAACATCCTAACTCTCATACATATTTAATTCTGGGCAGTTTTCCAGTCTTACTTTTAAGTAATTGTCTCTTAACGAGTTCGCTTTCTTCAATTCCTATCTTTTCTAGGACCTGTTTGTTTTCTTTATTTTTCAAAGATGTCTCTGTCAGAGAATCTAGTATTTCTTGTAAACTTGTAACTTTTTTCTTTAAATACCTATAGAAGAAGATAGAAGCCTTTTTATGCTATCTCAAGGCATTTTTTAGTTTAATTTTTCTTGGCGTATCTTCTAAGTATTGGCTCGTACTTGCAGTAGGAGTAGGACTAGTTGGAACTATATAAGGAATTTTCTTCGAATTGTGACTTTCGAGAAAACTAATGGAATTTTCCTCATCCAGCTTTCTTTTTTTTTCGATATAGACGATGTTGTACAATCACTACGATCAGCCTAAAATAAATTATTTACTTATGTAAGTCAAAAGATCTTATATATAGAATTTGACAGATTAATGCTTTTGCAGGCGGTCAGTACCAGACGTCCATCCCAGTGTTTCCGTTCGTTAGCTTCTAAAACTAGTGTCGTAGGAAAGATTTGATTCATGATCGTTACGCTTGGCAGGCGGTCAGTACAAGACATCTATCCCAGTGTTTCTGTTCGTTAGCTTGTAAAACTAGCGTTGTAGGAAAGATTTGATTCATAATCGTCACGCTTGGCAGGCGGTCAGTACCAGATGTCTATCCCAGTGTTTCTGTTTGTTAACTTGTAAAACTAGCATTGTAGGAAAGATTTGATTCATATTCGTCACGCTTGGCAGGCGGTCAGTACCAGACGTCTATCCCAGTGTTTATGTTCGTTATTTTGTAAAACTAGCGTTGTAGGAAAGATTTGATTCATAATCGTCACGCTTGGCAGGCGGTCAGTACCAGACGTCCATCCCAGTGTTTCTGTTCGTTAACTTGTAAAACTAGCGTTATACGAAAGATTTGATTCATAATCGTCACGCTTGGCAGGCGGTCAGTATTAGACGTCTATCTCAGTGTTTCTGTTCGTTAACATGTAAAACTAGCATTGTAGGAAAGATTTGATTCATAATCGTCACGCTTGGCAGGCGGTCAGTACCAGACGTCTGTCCCAGTGTTTTTGTTCGTTAGCTTGTAAAACTAGCGTTGTAGGAAAGATTTGATTCATAATCATCACGCTTGGCGGGCGGTCAGTACCAGACGTCTATCCCAGTGTTTCTGTTCGTTAACTTGTAAAACTAGCGTTGTACGAAAGATTTGATTCATAATCATCACGCTTGGCAGGCGGTCAGTATTAGACGTCCATCCCAGTGTTTCTGTTCGTTAACTTTTAAAACTAGCATTGTAGGAAAGATTCGATTCATAACGTCACGCTTGGCAGGCGGTCAGTACCAGACGTCTATCCCAGTGTTTATATTCGTTAACTTGTAAAACTAGCGTTGCAGGAAAGATTTGATTCATAATCATCACGCTTGGCAGGCGGTCTGTACCAGACGTCCATCCCAGTGTATCTGTTCGTTAGCTTCTAAAACTAGTGTTGTAGGAAAGATTTAATTAATGATCATTACGCTTGGCAGGCGGTCAGTACCAGACGTCTATCCCAGTGTTTTTGTTCGTTAGCTTGTAAAATTAGCGTTGTAGGAAAGATTTGATTCATAATCGTCACGCTTGGCAGGCGGTCAGTATTGGACGTCTATCCCAGTGTTTCTGTTCGTTAACTTGTAAAACTAGCGTTGTACGAAAGATTTGATTCATAATCGTCACGCTTGGCAGGCGGTCAGTATTAGACGTCTATCCCAGTGTTTCTGTTCGTTAACTTATAAAACTAGCATTGTAGGAAAGATTTGATTATTAATCGTCACGCTTAGCAGGCGGTCAGTACCAGACGTCTATCCCAGTGCTTCTGTTTGTTAGCTTGTAAAACTAGCGACGCTTCCTGGCTTTGCATGATTCGGATATGTTAATGTGGCGTGTTTAGATTTAAGATAGTTGTTTATTTTATTAGTTTTCGTTTTTTAAATGTCCATGTTTTTTGGTATATATATTCTTGCTCTTACCGAATATGTTCCGTCCAAGATGTGTCACACGCAGCCTTGTCCCGTTACATAACTGAGGAGCATCTAAATTTTACTTTAGCATAACTGCGACGCCTAATTTTAATTGAAGCTTATGTGAGGGCACACCTGACAACTCTAGAGAATGTAGAAAGTCTGCGGGATATGAAGTACTCTGTTCTGTGTTCACTGTGTCTACTGACAAATACTCTGTTATTTCTCCTGCTACTTCGCTTAATATAATATCTGCATTTATTTTGTTAACTTTCTCATTTTTGGTGCAAGAACGCCCTTTCAAATAACCATTTGTCTTCATGCTTGTTGTTCGTTAAATCTGAATAAACGCTCGCAATTAATTCGGAATGACTCTGTACTAAATTACAAAAATCTCTCATCAATTTAACTCAGCCCTCAGCATCCGTTTCCAATCGCACATCGCGAATTTTTAATAGTGTGTCAGCATATTTTCCAGCATTGATATCATTATGCAAATGCACTCTCATATTCGTAGTTAAACTGAATTTTGTCCTTGATCCATAAAATAGACGACTTGAGGCATGCTTTAATTTCATCTGCAGGTGTGCCCTTTTGAATGACACGTAAAGTTTGGCGAAAGTCACCAGCCAGTAAAACCACCATTCCTCCCATTACATCGGTATTGCTGCGCAAATCCTGGAGCGTTCAATTTAGTGCTTCTACAGCTTTTTTATGCGTCATTGTACTTTCGTCCCACACTAAAAGTTTGCATTGTCGTAGCATTATACCTCCTGCACTATTTTTGCTAAAGTTGCAGATCGGCGATTCTTCCTGGGCTAGATTTAGAGGAAGTTTTAAAACAGAATGTGCAGTGCGGCTCCCGCTTAGCAGCGTGGCGGCTATACCAAAGGAAGCTACGGCCACAGCAATGTTTTTATCTTTCCGTACTTGCGCTAATAATAAATTTAACAAAAATGTCTTCCCAGTTCCTACAGAGGCATCTAAAAAGAAAAGTGCACCATTTCCAGATTCAATTTGTCCTAATACTTTGTCAAAAACTCGTTTTTGTTCGGGAAGTAAGCGGGATACAAATTCGGCTACTTGCTGCTGCAAAGCTGGTATATCATAGTTTTCACGTATAATTTCATCACTTAGTTCATTTTCGGTTGTTCGCTGAGGGCTTATCATTCCAAAGCCGCTTAATTTTTTGCCTACCATTGCCATTATTTTATCTTCAATTTTTTCAAGTGCTTAATTATAAATGTGTTCATTGTGTCATGGTCGCGTGTGTCCGCTGTAACCTTCGCAAAATATCCTCCGCCATGTACTCTTTATATTTGTCCCACAATTCATGTGCATTAGATAACCCGCAAGATGATATGAGAGTTGCATAAAGATCCCTAATTTTGGCTGGTGACTGGCACTGCACAGCTTCCTCCATGGTTTCATCCCAGTGATTATCGTTTTCTAAAACATGCAGAGCTTCACATGCTTCTCTATAAGTTGCGCATTCCTGACCGTTGACAGTTTTAAGGTCTTTATATCCTGTAGGACCCCGAACATGGTGCAGCAGCAATCGTAAACAGAAACATTCAAAATTAGTTACATGGACGGTATACACACGACCAAGGGCATCTGATGACTTTACACCGGGCCAATTTGCAACAGGCGCGCCTTGAATACGGCGTTTCACCTCCTTCCTAGATGTGTTCCAAGTATAATAGCGGGGACTTCATAATATAACAACGTTTTTGCAAAGGTGTCGGTTTGACAAAGTTGAAAGAAGACTGTTAGTGTAGTTTTCGGCAGGTGATGCAATTCTTTCTTGGAAATTTTTTTCGGTGAAATATACACGCTCTCCATTTTCTAAGTGCACAGCAAGGTGAGTAACTGTTGGGTGCCTTTCGTGTAAAGGGAAGTCCAGGAGACGCAACGCTGCCTCGTTACTGCTGACATAACGCCCTGCTTGAAAGGTCTGTACTTCATTAACGGTATTTGCCTCACCTTCACTGGGATTAAATATTGCTTGGTCGCTTCCTTTATTTATGTACTTACAAATTTACTTGATTGCGCGAACAGAGCTACATGCTTCTTCATTAATGTAGGCATTAAACATTTTACATAGAATGGGCGAATACGGGTTTCGAACGCTCCAGAGCGAGTTTTGATTGTAACTTTCCTGCCACCATCTTCGGGAGCTCTGAGTCTGTATAAAGGGTAGCCCTTGTCATTGTGCACTGTTTCTTTTAATAGCTGTTCAGGGAATTTCTTTGTACATTTTCCTTCTTTCATACATGGCGATACTGAATTTCGTGCTCCACATGGACCGTGAATCATATTTCGGACGATGGTATCATACAATTCTTTATCTTGCTCAGGATCCGGAATCTCGGCGCTTATTATGTCGTCTATTTGGCTGGGCCGCAACTCCTCTTTAAGCCATATTAGAACGTGGGCGTGCGGTAATCCTCTTTTTTGCCATTCAATTGAATACATGAAGCACTGCACCTCTCCGAAAATTTTCCCTTTGTTAATTACATACATTAATTTTTGTACTTTTAATCCAAATACTCAAGCAACTAAATCGTGTCTGTCAGTACTTTTTTGGCCCGGCATTAGCTCCTCGGTTATTTCTTTCCATAAGGGATTGCAAGGCAAAGTAACAAAAAGATCAGGTCTTCAGTAAGTTCGTACATAGGCAATGCGTCTTGTGTGTACTCATGTAGGTAGCGGGGACTGTTAACGAATGATGAGGGCAGAATTACCATTTTACCTAAATCTCTGGGGTTTACATTGTCGTCGCTAGAAACTGCATCTTGTAAATGTATATAATTCTAAACTCGCAGCTTTTTTTGATTTAAAGATATATAACGGTGATATTCACTTTCTCCCTTCATATACATATCTTCCAAAAATTGATGAAATAATTGTCTACACCGGGCTATGAGGTTAAAATCATTTTCTCGCAACATCATATGATACGCATAAAAATCCATACATGATACTTTTTTGTTTGGAGTAGACTCCTTTGTGACCGGGTTAATGAGTGGAATTTGAAAATGATAACCCTCTTGTCCTTTGCAATAAATAAATGGGTATTGCATTGCGTCATAAAACTTGGGTGTATAGGCTACTCATTGCAACGTATCATCACGTGCTCGCAAGACAATGTCTCGTGAAGAAAATTGATCACCACTAATTACGGCTGCTATTTCGTTTATCAAAGGTGCATGGTAGCGCCTTTCATGCTCTCCTCGAAGGGTCCGATCTGCGTAAATGACGACTTTATAATCCTCTTCAGGTAGGTTTTCTAAAGCAGTTTTAAATGTTTTGACTAAAATGTTACGTTCATGCAAGAATCTTTGAATTTTGAACACTGTATCTCCCTCAACTCCCTGGATAAATTGGCAGCGACGGTCTACCTCAACTTCTTCGTCACCCATAAAATATACTTGTAAAAATTTATGCTGTTCGTTTTCAGCTGGAAAAAGTGAACCTATTCTATGATAAATTTGCCCTTGCACCGTAAATGTAGGCGAAAATCCTGGCATTATTATTTTCCGGTCAACTCCGAAGGACGTCATTTGAAAGCATGAGTTATATTTCCGGATCCTGTTTTTCTGGATTAGCATCATATAACCCCTCGTAAGGCGGCGACAATTTTGCTAATACTGCACGTCTGCTAAGGCCTTAGCACGTAATTTCCGCGATATCGACGCGTGGCGATATAATTAGTAATTTCTCTAAAATATTGTATGGACGCTATCTAAAAACAGTATGTCATTTGAATTGTTATAATATTTGCTATTTCTTTGTAGATATTTAAGTTTAATACAGCTTAAGAGATTTGATAAATCTTATTTCAAAGTTAGGCAACCCAATTTTCAATAGTATTCTGTACATAAAACGTGAAAATTAAACAATAAAATTATTAATTTATAAAATAAATGTCATTTATTTACATTAATATCCACTACTTTACAATAAAAAAGCAAAACAACCACACATTCCCATACATTTTTTTTACACAAGCAATTCAATATCTTAACACATGGAGGGTGACCCCGTCTCGCAAAAAATAGGGTTTATTTGTTCTTTAATTGTGAGAAAGGAGCGAGTCCAGTGGCATGCGATAATATTTGACAATAATGAATGGTTCAAGTTCTTAATGAAGATGAAGTTTCAGTTCTATAAATTGTATGGTTTAATATAGATTTTAAACAAAACATATAAAAATAATCGCTGTAAAACGTCATATCAAACTTTGTATCTCAGAGTAAATTCTATGGGATTCATTCGAAATAATATTATACTTTCTATAAAAGCATGAAATTTACTATTCAAAATATACAAATAGAAGGAACGTTGCCTAACAAAAACATTGTAGAAATCGAGAATGAAAACAGGTAATATTACAAAAAAAGGGCAACTAGCTAAAAAATAGTGCTAGACCTGATGATGTCACATTTGAATTTCTTAGATTGTTGTTTCGGGTCTGAGTGTCTTTCATGTTCATGATTTATTGTAATGTGAATTATAAATTATTTAGGTACTATTGCAAGAATCGTAAAAAATAATTGCCAAAATATACCGCTTGTCAAACCACCACAAGGAAGTCTCATTGATAATGTTTTACGCTTATCACGCTATGTATGATAAAGGAATAGTACATAAAAAATTTATATAATGGTAGAGTTTTATCATGTGCAAAGTTGAAATCTCTTCCCTCCGGACCGCGAAAGCGAACAGACGTGTCCTCCGTGATTGTGTTGTTTTTTAAATAAAAAAGGGCAACATACTCGTAACGTAGTGCTATCCTGCTTCATTGAAGAGGTAAGCTACGCCCTTTGTATATTGCCAGCGTGTATACTAACGTGCATTGGCTGCATAATTTTTGGCTCCACCCACTGCCTTTGCTCAAGAAGCGCCTGCTATTACAAAAAATAGCAAAAAATTATTGCTTTGCGCAACATATTTAAAAATCATCATGCTTCATTCACCGAATAAAGCAAGATCAGACTCTGATATCTCCAAACTACCGAAAACCCCTTTGTCGCTTGCGATTTCAAGACAAAAAAGACGTCACGATGAACTCTCAAGGGATGACTTTCTTTCGTTCAAGGAAGAAGTTATGCAAATGCTGAAGTCATGGAAAGCTGATCATAACAACAGACTATCTAACATGGAAAATAGTCTTACAAATATAAAGAAGATAAATACAGACATAGAAAAGTCACTGGAATTTATATTTTCAGAAATATGAGGATATGCAAAACAAAATAATAACGCTTGAAAAACAATGTAAAGATAATCATAAATACATTATGTCTCTGGAAGAAAAAGTTGAGGAACTCTATCGAAATAGCAGAAGAAATGGCATAGAGATACGTAATATTCCTGAAAAAGAAAAAGAAAACAAAAACGATTTAACGCAATTAGTGATCTACCTCTCGAAAACATTAAATATTAATTTACAATCGTGTGATATTAAGGATATATTTCGTGGCCCCGGAAAAAGGGTTCCACCAGACCCATAATTGTTGAATTAGCAAACATGTCACAAAAGCAGACAATACTTAGCTCTGTAAAATCATTTAATAAAAACAAGCCTAGTAAAAAACTCAATGTGTCGCATTTTGGTATAAATACTAGTGCCTCTCCAGTGTATGTATCCGAACACCTTACCCCTAGTACGAAGAAAATATACTACCTGGCACGTCAGTTATCAAAAGAAAAAATGTATAAGTTTTGCTGGACTGCAAACGGAAAAGTTTTTATACGAAAATCAGACGGATCACCTGCGATATTAATTAGAAATGAAGCCCAATTCGAGGATCTAAAATGTGAATGACTAGTTAATGCTTCATTGTGCCTTAAAATACATTTTAACTATTCACTACGTTACTGCACGTTAATTTTAAGGTATATTTCTTTGTTTTTCTTATTAATATTTATAGGATTAGTTTTAAAAATTAGGATCTTAACACAAACACTACATAAACTCACAAACCAACAAACAAAACATACTACACACAAACACTTAAACTCACTCCTCAGACTCGCCCTAACTCGTACAGTATTCACAATTAAACATTTCATAAAAACTCCATTACTCCTGATAATCACTCACCATAATCAACATAATACATCTTGCTTTAAATTATATACGCTATTGTACGTCGAACGCTGTATTAACCATTACAAAACCTATGCCCGTAAATTACAAAATAAAAATACCTCATTTATTACATTTTTTGCTTGTGAAATTAACTACACCTATTCAGTACAGTCTATTGTTCAAATAAATAATACAATCTTATTAGAATAATTACATATACAAATTATACGTCTTAAATGTTTATAACAAAAATGGCAAATAATATTAACTCATACATTGACAGTATAGACCAGTGTACATTAAGTGAATCCTATTATTGTACTCAGGAAGAGGCTAAACATTATATTAAACAACCAAACAAATTCCTAAAGATACTAAATCAAAATATAAGATCGATAAATTGCAACTTTATTAGTTTACAAACCTTACTTGACCGAATCTCATTTGATTGCGATGTGTTGGTTTTAACAGAATGCTGGTTGCCCTGCTCAAGTAATCAAAATATTCCTTATATATAGCACTATACTATGTATAAAACTTGTAAACAACAAAATCAAAGTGATGGGGTAATTAATTACATTAAATCATGTTATTTGGTAAATATTGAAGAAATAAATTTTAATAACACAGCGTCTGGACTAATTGCTACGATTGATTCAAATACTGTGCTTATTTGCATTTATCGATCACCATCAAATGAAAACATAAAGGAGTTTTTTTCGACACTCAACGCTACACTTACACCGCTTTCAAAATGTAAGACAGTCATAATAACAGGAGATATAAATCTAGATATAAAATCTTCTTCCTTAGATACCCGCAGCCATGAATATCTCAATTGTCTTGCATACCATAGTCTTCTTCCTGCTCACACCCTTCCAACCAGAGGAGACAACTGTATTGACCACTTTATGTTGCGCACCAAATACATGGCTGTAGTTTTGGTTTTCGACACCACTATCACTGACCATTATTGCTCTGTTTTGTGTATCGAAAACGAAACAAAAATAATGTAATTTACACTATTTCAAAAGTTAACTTTGACAATCTTGATAAAGCAGTCGAAAAACTTAACTTAGCACCCATTTATTCCATGTTAGATCCTAATAAAGCAACTGAAGCTCTTATTAATCTATTATCGGATGCAATAGCTGAAAATTCATCAGTTAAAAAAATTTCGTCCAGAAATAGAATACTTAAACCGTGGATGACACCGGGTTTGTTAAGGTGTATAAAAAATAGAGATTCAATGCATAGAAAAGTAAAAAAGTCTCCTAATAATTTAACACTGTCTATCACTTATAAGCGGTATAGAAACTTCTACACAAAAATTTTAAAGAAAGCAAGGAGAGATTATGATGCTCAAGAAATAAGTAAAGCAGGAAAAAACCCTAAAGCACTTTGGGATACTATCAAAAAATCACAAATACATTCCACAATAAACAAGCAACATGTCAGTTAGTTACACAGGCAAGGTCTCTAAAACAATCATGCAATGATGTTAACAAATTTTTCGTTGATGTAGGAAAGGAGCTTGCGGACAATATAATCAAGTCTAAAAATTTACCTCAGTTTACTTCTTCACAATCTTTTACATGTATTTCTTCTTTTGTTCTTGAAAAACCCAATACTGATGAAATAATATCAATCATAAAGAGTTTAAAGTCAAATGTAGCTACCGGTTGGGATGCCATATCTTCCGCAATATTAAAAAGATACTTTGCTACGCTAGCACCTGTGCTAAGCCATATATTCTATCTCTGTTTCGAAAATGCTATTTTTCCTAACTCTTTAAAAAAGTCTATAATTCATCCCATCTTCAAGGGTGGTGATGGGACTTTAGTTACTAATTATCGCCCTATTTGCCGTACTACCAGCTTTATCTAAAGTCTTAGAACGTTTATTGAACAATAGACTGGTCCATTATCTTGAACACTTTTAATTAATCTCAGCTCAACAATTCGGATTTCGTAGGAATAAATCAACTTCTGCCGCAGTTCATGAATTAATAAATTTCATAGTCACTAATCTAAATAGTCATAAAAAGGTCCTAATGATATTTCTAGATCTAGCAAAAGCCTTTGACTCAATTCATGTTTCTACTCTTTTAGCTAAGTTAGAGAAAACCTTACAAATCGCACTCAAATGGTTAATATATCGGACTGCATCGGTGACGAACTCCCTGTTACCTATGGTGTCCCCCAGGGAAGTATTCTTGGCCCAACTCCATTTTTTGTTTTTTTAATGACTTGTGCAATCTTCATATTGATAAAGCAAAAATAGTCTCTTTTGCAGATGATACAGCTATTACTTTCTATGCAACATCTTGGAAAGATCTTGAAAATATATCACAACGTAGTTTTAATCAAATATATAATTGGCTTTTATCTCACACTCTTACTCTTAATACTTCCAAAACTAAATTTATAACTTTCTCTATCAGTCCCACCTCGCAACCAAATATTCCCATCAAGTTAAAAGCTCACTCTTGTTCCCTACAGACTTCGCCTTGTCTGTGTCCACAGATAAACTCTGTAGATAATATGAAGTATCTAGTTATTGTACTTGATAAGCACCTTAATTTTATTATATATATATATATATATATATTTAAAACACTACGATATGTTGCAAATTCCATAATTATACGCAACGTTTATTATGCTTTATGTCAGTCTATCATCACATATTGCATTTCTTGCTGGGGTGGTGTTGCAAAAACAATATTAAAGCCACTTGAAGTTGCGCAAAGAGCTATCTTAAAGGTTGCTACTTTCAAACCAATGTTATTTCCAACTACTCATCTATATCAAATCTGCGCTGTTCTTAGTGTGAGGCAGCTCTTTATACTGCACACAGTATTACTTCAGCATAATAAGACTCCCTTCATATTAATTTCTAAATGGCGTAAAGACAAATTATGCACACTTCCGCTAGCCAATTTTTCATTTGTAATAAGATTTTTTTATTATCTAGGTCCTTTACTTTACAACAAAATAAATGCGGAAGTAGAGATTTATGAAATGTCAACATTTAATTGTAAAACTTCTGT